>MU204204.1:19296811-19381353 GCA_017309775.1 Paedocypris sp. Pulau Singkep
TGGCAAGTATATAAAAACTTGGACCACATCATCTTTTTGCATTTCCACACCTTTATGACAATGATCTGCAGTGTTCATCACCATCGCCATCTGTTTTCCTGTCTCCTGTGACTTGCCTGATAATTAGTTATAAACACAGCTAGATTTAGCAATGTTGCTTCAGCGAGACGAGAGGAGAGGCGTTCCTAACGTAAGTTGCTATTACAATGAGCAATTGTTTTTACATTTGAAACATGTCAATGGCATTTGCTGCTTAAAATATTAGGAAAATGATTTCATAAAATATAATTAGCTCTAGTTTAAAATTACAATGTTTGTCTCTTCAGCCACAGAAAATTGATGAATTAAATACGTGTGTGTGTCTGTGTGTGTGTGTGTGTGTGTGTGTGTCAGCATTTAGGTACTATACACCCCTGATAGGGCAGGGGTGGGAAAACTACGGCCCGGGGGTCACATGCGGCCCGTTAAATGTTTTAATCCAGTTCGCCGAAATTGTAAAAATTAAGTGAAAGCCAGATTTTTTTTTTATGTAAATCTGGTTAATCTGTTATAATGCTTTTTTTTTTTTTTTTTTTATGTAAGCCATTAAGCGGAACCATAAACACATTAGTGTTTTTTAACATTTATTTTTACACTGTCAGTCCATGGAATCGATGCCAAAAATTTCAAACGTTAATTTCTAAGAAACGAATGTAAAATGCTTCACATTGCAATCTTCACGATTTGGTTGGAAACTTTTTTTTTGCTTCCGATTTTTTTGTTTGTTTTGTTTTGTTTTTTTCGTTTGGACTTCTGGCAGTAACTTCACGTTGAGGCGACCCTTACTCTGATTGGTTGGTGAGAATGTGATTGACAGCTGCTTGACCAGGAAGCCCGGTCCGTCCCTTTTGACAAATGTTAGAACCAAATGAAAAAAGTTTGCCCACCCCTGTGGTAGGGTCTTTTTTATACTAAGTTGGAGCCCTATGGCACTTGGCGGCCCCCCGGAAGTGGGTCTGTTTGAGGGTCAAGATGGGATTGCGTATGATATAAGGCTGAGGTTACTATTGAGTTTTGTTACCATTTGAGTAAAAAGAGAGTATAACACCCTCCTAAAAAAGGGAGTTTATTGTGTAGATCCGTGGTTGGAACCCACTATGATATACATGCCAGTGTGTGTGTGTGTGTGTGTGTTTTCTTGAGGGTATTAGTTCTAGGTGAAAATCACTGGAGGTGGGGAGAAGTCTCAAACAGTCTGCTAGGCCGAATGAGCCTCAAGTGCTTGTATTGTGCAGATAAGAGGATGAAAGCTACAGGAACAGTTGCCCACGGACATCCCAGTGGGATTTGATAAGCAGAAAAATTCTTCAGGTAATTCAACATGTGAATCTCCGAGGCGCTTGTTTTTGGCAACATGAGGTCTGTGGTGTCCCTGCAATGCCACAGCAAATTCTTTAAAACATAGCCGCTGTCCGTGGTGCTGAAAGATTGATTTTACGGTCACCTCACATGTCTGTTGTCCAGAGCAATTTCTTTATGGTCGATAAGGCGCAATCATTTCACCAAATGCTGTATTGGACCATGTCATAATAGATTGAAAGGCCTTGAAGGAGGTTTGTACTTAAAAGATGGGAAACTACGATTGCTTTAAACATTAAACTTGCCGACGTGCTGTACGAAAGTACATCTAAAATGGATTGCTGAAGCAAAAAAACGCAGACACTTTTTTAGCTGTTTGGTGGTTCATTAAAAAGACGGTTTGGGTTTGTTGATCCTTTGCACCATGAATGAGAGAAATGTTATGTTAAATGTTTATTTCTTGGATGAAGAGCATGAATGATACGGAATGGGATGGACAGATGGATTGATCTTTAAACGCATTGATGGTTGAAAGCACCAAATATTGTGAACAAATATAACACTTTATTTATTAGAACTGTGTTTTTTGCTGCAGCTCTACCATGAGCATTTCAACCACTTGTGTGAGTGTTTTTATCTATAACACTCACACATATTGGAAGACCAAATATAATTGTGTGAGTAAATAGGTGCATTTTATTTTGAGATTTGTAAAAGAGAACCCAAGGAACAAGTTATAATGGAGTGAACAATGTATATACACATTTCAAAATAATCTATAATCTATAAACAAACAACCAAACAAACATATAAACGCATTCTGCAAATTGTTGAACATTCAGACCACGAGTAGGAGTGACCCAGAAATGGAAAAGTATTTCAGAAAATTAATCGATAGATAAATAAAGGTTTTTTATATCTGTGATCATACTGAGGATATAAATGAACAATTCTGAGCATTAATACAGTTTTAAGTGAATTGGACCAATTCTATCAAATATAAAATGTATAGTTTCTGCGCACGCTTAATGCATTTTATCACATGCACTTTGAGATAAATAATATGGTCTCTGGGGGGAAATGTGATTTTAGAAGTTCTCGGACATTTATCATTGAGGCTGTATGCGGCTGGTAGCCAGATGAACAGTGGGGTGGTCCTGGGGTACTAAGTGACCCAGTTTATCTGCTCTGTGGAATGATAGAAGACGCTGGAAGTGTAGAAATCCAAGCAGATTACATACCATTTCACCTCATATTTATTTTTGCTTATTATCCGTTATCCCGTTTTTCACACATCCACATTTTCTTTCTCCCCAGTTTATCCATGTGCTGGTAAAATGTTGGAAGTGCATGGCTGTGCTGGCAACCCGTCAGCTGGAGATTTAACACGGCATCTTACAAAGTCATTTAGTGATGAGCGAACGTGGTGCGAAACGTGTTTGTGTTTAAAATGCCGCAGCATTCATTTCGCTTTCAGATTAGGGGCAATGCACAGCCCCCTTAATTACTCACAGGCAGATTCTCTTTTCAAGCTCCATTACCAGCAAGGCAATGAAAATCATAATGGGTGAGGAAGAAGAGTTTATCATCTTTTCTTCAACCTTGAGTAATGGAGACGCGTGCTTATACATTTACCTACGTGTGAAATATATACACACTGTCCATGCATTTATTAATCTATTCTATGTGGCATACGGCACAAACAACCATTCTTAATAGCATAGATTGCACGGAAAGTTTTCTCCAAGAGCGTGGTGCATCATTCATTTTTCGTAAGAAAGTAGGGCAACCTTGACATGTTCCCGGCTTTTGGGGATCATGTATTTGTCCTACTGGCACCAGGAATTAATTCTTTCCATTCTATAAATGCAAAGTAAAACGAAACTAATGAGACTCGTGTGTGCTGCGGGTTTTGTATTTTGTTTTTTTTTCTATACGGTTTTAGTGCTTTTCTGCGCACACAGACCTTATTTTTAGACCATATTTCTAGTTGTATTGGGATTATGGTCTTGGGAAAATTATTTTTTTTTTGGAATTGGTTCCTTAGTAGTGGATTATTAATTTATGAGTCAGTTTAGAACTTATAATATCAAACAGTTTAGATATTTCACATAAGAGGGACTTAGTAAAAAAGTGTATATAGAGTGTATACTGTTCATACAGTGCATATACTGTAGTTATATGTAGTTATTTATATGCATATAATAAAAATCTAATTATATATTTGGCTTTTTTCATATACTGTACTTTAACAACTTGGGAAGTAATATTCAGGACAGAACATTGTTTATATTTTTTTTGTTCCTTCTGGTAATCCTAATTTTTGGTTTCCAAATACCAGAACAAAGAAACAACTTTTTTCCGATGATGAAAAAGTTGAAGAACAAATAAAAATATATTCATAATTGGACCTACAAATCACTATGATGCTTTGACCCTATTACAGTCGGTGTCTTCCTCTAGGCTCTGTAATAGAACATCAAAGGTCGACGCAAGGTCACGGAAGGTTCCTGCCTGGTCAGGTCCACAACTGGGTCATGGTTTATTCACCCTCAGGTTGAAGATCTTCTCCCAGCACAGGCAATTACCACACAAAGCTTTTGTAGGATTGAAAGCCAACACTTCTTTCGTAGTACCTGCTTTTTAGTTTTTACACATGTACTTAAAATAGTTCAAACTCACAAAAAACAATCCCATGAATATTGTGTGTAGTGCTGTTCCCTATACAGTAAAGAGCAAATGTACAAAGCTAAGATAAAGCAGCTGATAGACAGTGAACAGAACTTCTTAAACAGATAGCTTTTAAAGACCTTTCCTGACATATTTAGCTCCTCCCTTGTGTGAGTGGGCATATATAGAGCCAGTTTGACATGTCAGGGGTCCGTCTCACAGGCATTTACTTCCTCCCAATGACACTGCTCTGCTCCCCAGTGAAGCAATTTGCTGTGGTCGCTCATAAATTACGTTGTGTGGCAGGGGTGTCTGTTGTTAGAGGTGGGTCAGTCTCTGATTGAAATGTCAAGATGGAAAGCATAAAGTGCTAGTTTTTCTTGTTTTTCCAGCGTAGAGGCCTTTGAGATAAGGCTATCATTTCCAGTCATTGGATTTTGAGAATGGCAAACTTGGGAGCATGAAGTGTTGTTTAACAAGCATTCCCATGATATTTAAGAGACTTCCTGTACAAACACCAACTTCTACCGTGTGAAGAAAAACTTCTTGAGCCCAAAATCAAACCTCATTATTCATTTTTCTTAGAAGCAAATAATGTCAAACATTATAGTCTGCGACGCTAGTCCAGTAAATGTCCTGTAATATCTCCCGACAGCAGGTGAGATAAACACTGTTGTGTATTTTATTGCATCTATAAAGTCGGCGTATGTGAGGTTGTATTTTACATATGCACTTTTTACAACAATAGCCACACTTGTTAACAATATTGGAATTGCCCTTCATCTGTTTCTCAATTACTACCTTGTTAAAAGTTACTTATTTTTAACAATCTTCATAAAGTGGTCAACAAATTGTTTTTTGTCTAATATTCAGTGGGTCATGAATATGTAGTTTTGCTTGTTCTTTGATTAAAAAAAAAAAAAAAAAAGAAAAAAAAATTATATATATATACTCTGCCAAATAAACTAGGACTTTAAGAATTCAACTAGGTAAATTGTTGTGTCTATAATTGTTGTGTCTATTGCAAATACAAAAACATGTTTTGGTCAGCAATTCATAACTTATAAACTTTCTTTCCTTCTCTGTTGGTCCATGATAGCAAGATATTTACACATTATTATTTGTTGTTTTTTGATCCATTTCTCCAGTTCTTGGTCACAGGGAGCTGGAGCCAATCACAGCAATTCTGTTTGAAGGCGGGGCACACTACATGTATTGGAGATCAACCAATCACAAAGCAGGACACACACTAGCTATTAGATGAAAGTGCTACATACAGTAACATTCATAATTAAACAGTATAAATCTGAGATTATTTTCCGTTTTGGTCCAAAATGGCTTTATCAAGAGAATTTTAACGACGTTGATGAGAAGTCACAGAATGAAGAGGCGTGTGTGCCATGTGTGATTGAGCTGTGAGGTAAAGCTAAATCTGTACTTCAAATTTACATTTCCCAATTACTGGCAAAACATTTCATGCAAGTAGCTAAATAAGAAAATAAAATACAACATTAGTTAGGTTTGTTTACTGGAAACGGATGTTTTATCACGTACATTTCTTAAAAAGTCATATGAAGGTTGTTTCTATTATTGGAATTAATAACGGTGTTAAAATAAGTAATCAGCTCATAAACAGCAATAAAATAGCAATAAAAACCCCTAAGTGACCTTTGCAGTCTTATGAAGTGTTTACAGTAACTGTCATTATATTCAACATTTTTGCGAACGCTGTTGAACGTTGCTTGTTAGTTTAAGCAGTACAGACTTAAGACCTTGTCAGATTTTTGAAGTTGTATAGTTCAAAACATGAACATGTTAATTAGTTTTTTTTCTTCTTCTAGTTTTAATCCTCCTACCGAGATGGTAGGATAGGCAAATTATGTAAGAATTACCATATGCAGACACAAAAATTTTATCTTTAAAAGCAAACTATCACATCTTGCATTTTGGTAAACAACATACTGTAAATTGTATAGTAAAAATCTTCATTATCGGTTGTGTTTCTATTTTGCATCAGTTACATAATGTTGAAATAACCAAAATAATGCTAATCAGTGTGATTATTATGACATTATTATGAGATTCTAAGTATTTATCTCATTATTCAATCATTGATTAATAATATTAATCAATTATTTAGCTCATTATGGAGTGCTTTAATTATTTATTATTATCAATATGTAGTATTTGAGATACTTTGTAATAATTCTAAGAATATGACTCACTATTTTGAGATACTTTTTTTTGTTTTACTTTTTTGAGATTATTATTATAAAATAATATTTACTTTATTCATTAATCATGTTAATTTTAGTCATTATTACAAGTTACTAAAATTAACATAACTTAGTATGTCAAAACGTTATTACAAGACAATAAGAGATTTTTCTGAGACTCAAACTTATTAATATTAGATTTAAAGTCATTATTCTGAGATAAGACATTATAAGACCGAAAGTCGTAATTCATAGATATTAGGTCATTATGAAGTATGAAAAGTTTTTGCGTTAGTCCTAACATTTTCAGTCATTAATATGAGATATTAAGTCACTATTGTAAGATACAAAGTCATTATTTTGAGAGTCAAAGTCCTTATCATGGAGTACTAAGACAACATTACGCTTCTCACAGCAACACAAAGCAACAAAAAAACTAAAAAATTATAAAAATTTTAGTAGTTGGTACAGTCATCCATAAAATACAAAATGCCATTAAAAATTATGTCGAAGTTGAATTACACATTAACTCTATTAAACAAAGACGGTCAATCTAAAAGTAAATATCGGAGCTTGCGAAAAATAATTGTATTCAAATTCAACCTTCAGACTCAAAACACTCGTGAGCCAATCAGTCGCCTGCAAGCCTCAGCAGTATCAGGAAGTTCATTGTGTAACGCTTGGTTTCCCATTGGATTTTGCGGTAATTACTTGAAACGAATATCTTAATTGTATGAACGTGTCTGATAGCTGCATATTTGTCCTGGGTGTAGTTGATATTCCTGGAACTCTTGACACTTTCTCTCGTTCTCTGTAGATAATGAAATCGAGCTTTGCGGTATCCTTTGCCGTATCCTTTCTATTTCTGTTGGCTGTTCTGCACTTGGGAACTGAAAGTATCGATATGTGAACAGACAGGGCTCAGGGGATACTCTCCAAGGGACAAATCTTTGCATACATGTCCCTTCAGGTTTAAATCCGCTGGTAATATCCCCTTTTCTTTTCATTTTTTTTTTACCGCTCATGCATTTTTTGCAAAAAAAAAAAAAGTCACATTTGGGAATGCCGTTTGGATGATTACAAGGCCTGTCTCATGTACAGAAGATGTGGGGTGAGGGTCAGAATTGACCTTTACGCACAAAATGGCAAACTCCCCATGTTGTGTTTTGTGGAGCTGCTACAAAAGGCAATAAAGCGAAATCTGTCTCTGACAGTGGGAATTTGTTGCCTGTAATGGTGGAGGGAAACACAATATGGAAGCTCTTAGACAGCCCGGTTATCTCATTTCAAGACTTTTTAAAGGGTTAAGGAGACTTGAAACGAGTTCCTTTGAGAGAAAATCAGAGAGAGGCAGCAGTTGGCCTTGTCGCATATGAGTAACAGTCATTGAATAGTGTGGCTTTTAATAAAATCATAATGGTGCATTTGCTAAAATAGTAGCACTGTAATTACTTTACTTTAAATAAAATAAAAAATTAGCTCATTTTAAATGAGGTCCAGCGCTGTCCAGTCCAGTTGTTCAATCAATGTAATTTATATCGGTTGCACCAATATTTTGTGGTCAGCAGGCCAGTCAATGTATCAAAATTTGAGGTTTTTACTCCAAGAAATAAAATCTTAGTACATTTTATTGTCAACTTGTTAAAAATTTCAGAAATTAGCAGCTTTGGCTATTGTCTTTTACAAAAGTTTATGCAGTTGGACGACACAATAGACATTAACAAACAGTTAAAATCATCAAAACAATTAAGACGTTGACTCACTGATTAATCACTGACCCGGAGTTTAGTAGCTTAGTCCAGTTCAGTTATTCATTCACAAATCCAGTACAATCAATTGGCACTGCCAGTCTGTCTGTCTTTCACTTGGTCATCAATTAATCAATCAACCAACCAACCAACCAACCAACCAACCAACCAACCAATAAATCAATTAATTAACAAACTAATAAAAAAATCAGCCAATTTAATCAGTAGGTCAGTTCAATCGGTTTTTCCCGTCCAGTGGATCAGTCATTCAACCAATTAGACACTCTGACAGTTTAAGACCTTAAATATCCGTTTGAATTATGTAGGAGAGACAATTAAGTAACAATAAAAAACACGTGACACATGTCAACCAATATTGATCTATAGGTCACTGCGTGTTTTTTATTCATACACATTTTTATACACACACAGACAATCTCACGCACGTATTATTAGTGAAATAGCATGTACAAGAGTTAAAAAAACAAGCTAACTCGGACGTTAAGACCGTTGTATTCGTTGCAATAAGTGTAAAACGTTCTCATTGAGGACCAGCAGAATCGTTTCTAGTTTATCATGAAGCTTTGGTTCAAGTACCACATTTGCCAATAAGAGGAGACTTTTCAGGCACGTGGCTATAAATAGAGCGTGCGGAAAAGGGGCGTGGTTTCGGCCGCTTAAGAAGAACACACGCGCTCGGAGAAGAGACGGGCAACTGTTCGGACAGCGGACCAGACCTCACTGCGTCTCCATCACTTCCCCGCTCACCGGAGCTCTGACGGCTTCAGGTAAGACGCTGTTGTTTGATAAGACGTGTTATCAAATATTTAGACCGTTACCGCATGTAAATATGTGATAATGCGCGTGAGTAATTACCGCTGTTGAATACTGAGGGAGAGTCGGGAAGACGCGCGTGCTTCCCGCGTGTTCAGTGGCTGCTGATCTTCTGAGGATGTTTACTAACAGTGCGGTTGGTGCATTGTAAAAAAAAAAACATGGCAAAATAATACGGTCACTCACGTTTTAGTGTCACGATCTCTCCGTAAAAGTGATATTATTATATAGTGATTATATTATTGATAATATATTCTTTGATTGTGTCAAAGAATATTATTTATACGTATATTATAGCATTTTAAAATAATAATAAGAAAACATTTTTACAACTTTTAAACAATAGAAACATTTAAACATTTTTTTACTGCTTATTGATGTGGTGCATTTTGAAAACATATTTAAGGCTTTTTAAGTGTCATTCTAAATTGTACCTGTGTATCCTCATTTATGTATTTATTTATTGTACCTTTGGCTAAATACATTATTTATAAACCAATCGTGACATGCATCAGAACAAACCTCTGGCGAGATTTCAAAGATCGGGTGTTGAGTTTTCGCAGGCTGTTGAATGATAATGAGGTTCTGATTGTTATATTTATCTTTTGAAAATTGTATAACCTGTTTTGGCAGAAATAGACGAACACCACCATTGGCTAATTAGGAAGGAAGGTGAGGGACAATAATGGAACTGAGAAATTGTTGTGACACCTTGAAATTAAGTGACTTAAATTAGAAGTGCTAGTTAGTATTTGTGTGCTTCATTGACTTATTAAATAATAATATCATAAAGTATAAGACGTTTCACAATTTTGATAAACAAACTAACAGCTACAAATTGTATTGAGTCTTTTTTTTTTTCTTTCTTTTTTTCTCTCTCTAAGCAGTTTTGTGTTCCTCCATAAATTCCCTATAGACACAAGTTGAACAAGTATTGATCAAGACAGGCCGCTCTTGCTCATCTGTGAGTCTGATACGGTTGATAGTTGGAGTGTCTCTTGTCTCCAGATGGTGCTGCGTGTAAAACCTTCCACTAACATCTGCTAATTAATCAACTTTCCGAGGTAAATTGTAGCATATTGGGTTTCCGCGTCATACAACTGATCTGAACTGTAGTTTTTGATCTTACATCTTGCAACTGCACATTTAGTCATTATACAGTTTAAAATTTTTAAATGTATATTTGATATGGTCCCTAGTGGTCATATTGACAAACTCACTCAGCTTCTACACAGTATGTTACATTATGTGTATATTTTGTGTGTGCGTGTGTGTGTGTGTGTGTGCGCATTTACCCAAATTAAAGTGATTGAATAAAAGGGAATCAAGCACACAAACGTTGGCGTTACAAACACAAGGTCTGATTATAGAGCCATGATAAATTGTTTTATTTTGTATTTTTCCTTCTTGCTTCAGTATAAAACATGTTTTCATTTTCTAAACATTTTTTTATACATTGCTCTAAGAGATTTCATAACTCTAAAATTGACTTCTATACGTACGTCAGAGTCCAGATTACAAGCCGGTTGGATTCTAGAAGCTTCTTCTCCAGCGGAGTGATAGTGATCGCAGTGATAGATGGTACACGCATCGTTCTTGAACACCTCCAACAACCCACTGACTACTTATGTCACATCTCTCCATTTTACTTTTCCATTTCCTTCTCACAACGGCACAGTCAACATTATTTATTTACAGTTTACTAAAGGCTTTTGAAGTATTATATTTGAATTATGTACATGGTTGAGGATTTGCTATATGGGAAATCAAGGAGCAGTTCCGTTTAACCCTCCTATTATGTTCGGGTCAAATTGACCCATTTTCAATGTTTAAAAATATTTCAAAAATATTTAAAAGTATTTTTTCACTTTGAAACTTCTCCTGCTTGGCTTTTTTGATGCAATCATCACATAAAAAATATAATGATTCATTTCACATATTTGTAACACCACACTACATGTTTATATTACAAAGATTATGTTCGGGTCAAATTGACCCATGATAAAAGTAAAAAAAAAAAAAAAAATACTAAAAATTATCATATTTCACTTTGACACTTTTTCTGCTTGTCTTAGTGTAATCTACATATAAACAAAAATGGTTCAGTTGACATATTTGTAACACTTTTTGTTACAAAGAAAATGTTTGGGTCATTTTGACATAATACACCGCTGTCACACACACACACACACACACACACACACACACACACACACACACTCACACACATGTACACTGTTTTGGGGAACTTTTTGGATTTTGACACTTATATGCATAATAAAAGTCCCCTGCTTCAAATTGATCTGCAAATATTATTGAAACTCCTCTGAAACTAATATAATAAGAAGGTTAAGCCAGGGCTTTGTTGGTCAAATCAGCACTGTGGATGTTCTCTACTGGATCCAAACTACAGTATAGCTGGATTCTGCTCCTTCAAACGTATTGTGAATTGTGTCACAAGAAACAAGTTTTGCTCTGTAAACAAGCTCAAGAAAAATGATGAAAACCCTAACAAGGAGCATTTTCTTCAAAGACGAATTGTCTGTTTCCACGAGTACAAACATTGGCATTCTCCAAAGTGATTCCCAAGGTGAGTCTTGAACAGGGAGACGCTTTAATTGGCTCATGTCGAGACAAATAGTTTTTCCAGTGGAGTTACGAGAAGTGTGCCAGACCTACGGTGTCCACGCGTTGGCTTGATTTGTTCTCAAACTGTATTTTGCTTTTCTCAGCACTTTATTTTGCACCCCACCTATCAGTCTCTAGCACCGGTTTAATGCTTCTTGGCAGAATGTGCCAAGTTCATGAATAAATCAGCCTTCACTGTCAGTACTTGGAGCAGAAGGGAAGGGAATTATCATGTTTGCGAGAGTTCTCATTCCAAGAATTCTTGAATCCTTTCCGTAGATATTCGCCGCAATTAAAGCCAACGGATGTTAAAGACGCACTTATTTTTAAATCTCAACTATTTCTCTTGCATTCATATCTGCGCGTTGATATCTAAACCCTCCGTGCAACCGACCTGTGACCATTCAGACTTTGGGTGACTTACAATTTCTTTTCTCTGAGAAGGAGAAAGTGTTGAGACTCTCAAATTGCCCTCTGCCAGTGTCTATTTTCAACTGCACATCCTTTGAGATTACCGTGGTATCATCCTTTCTGAAAAGGAAGGTTTGATTTATGGTCCAGGATAAGAAAAGGAAGTGAAAGAAAAAGCTTGGCATTGTTCTTTTGGAACAAAACCGGTACAATTGGACATGTCTTACATCTGGTTTCTGCAATTTAGGTTTGAAAGTGTAATGCAGTACTGTAACGGTTAAGAATAATTAAACCAGAAATACAATTACATTGAAATTCCGTAATTGCAGTGAATGTGTAATGGTGGTCTTGGATGAGGAATGTGCTTGGTGTAACTATTAATTTCATAGCTGCAGGCTTGAGTGGAGTTACTGTTTTAAAATGCTTTTCAGGCCCCATAATAGATTCAGTTTTGAATTTATAGTCGCATGCGCCGTAATTTTGGTCTTGTATGGCCATTAAAGTCAAGAAAGCTTCTGGCACACAATGGCCTCACTGGCTTGAGGGTTTTTTCGAGTAAAGTTCAAATTGAAGGATATACCCAGCAAGTGTTGCTAAGATTTGCATGCAAATTTCTCCCTGCGGTTTAATGATTTCGCAGTAGAAACTGTTCGGGCTAATTTCACCTCATCGGTGGGATGCTTAGTGGTAGCCGACGGAGACGTCCGTGTAGTGAGCATGCCCGCGGAATTTTTTGAGAGAGACTTTAATTATTTTTTCATGCAAATGATGCATGTTAAGGAGGTTATAAAGAGTGCGTTAGTTTGTCGCCTTGTTGCTTGCATTATGAGGAAAAACAAAGGATTTCTGTTCACCATGGAAAAGAGAGATTTTATTTCCTCTTAAATTAACTGAAGGGTGTGCATCTGGTGCAGTACTATCGTGTGCGAAGGACAACTGAGTAGATTCATTAATATTTGAGTCTGCGATTTACACAAGTACACAATTCACACACCTGTGAGTACGCAAGGTGTACGCAAAACATATGCAGTTGATTCTGGTTAAATGGATCACCTTTGTTGTTAAGTTCTCAAGTCATTGTTTATGACCTTCAATGCTCAAAAACACTCTCCTCAAATCTTAGGACGGCTGCTGCTTATCTCAGTTTACCAATGAATACAATTACAAAGGCTTTGAAATGAATGCAATGCTCAGTGTCACACGATTTGAAGACGTTTTTCATTGCCTTGTCTGTAATTGCAGCAACTATTGCAGAGTCGCAACCGTGATTTTCAGTGCTTCATAGTAGAGCTACACGATTGATCTTTAAAAGATCACGATAAACTGGGAGAATGAGTGAGGAAACACAATGGTGAAGTAAGTTTTCCATCAACTGCACATTTTAGTACCTGAAGATTGATTTTTTATGTGTGTGTGTGTGTGTGTGTGTGTGTGTGTGTTTGCTGTGATTTAAAACCAGAAGATGACACTCAGAAAACCACATATAGCAAACATACAGTTGAGGACAAAATTATTAGCCCCCGTGCATAGTCATTGTTTGAAAAGCATTTCACAAGTGCTTTTAAACAGCCCTTTTAAACATAATTTTGTCCTCAACTGTGCATAATACTGTACATTGGAAGGTTTATTTTTATAATGCTTAATGGAGTTTTTTTTTTCTTCACAAAACTTTGGGAAATTTCCCCTTAGTGGAATAAAGTCATTCATTCATTACTTTCACAACACTTTATATTTTTCATTCCATTTGTTTAAATTTAAAGCAAAGAGTAATATGTGCAATTATAGTGCTGTTTGACAACCTGATTGTCAGGGTTAAATATTTAAAATACTAAAATTACCAGAAAACAATTGAGCTTCTATCCATAATCGTGCAGCTCTACATCATAGCCATGTTAAATGCCATTTTAGATGTGAATTCGGTACATTGAGGTACAAATTCCAGTTGGTTTTGATGCCAACTGGTCTGAGATTCGAACCTGAAACCTCACAAGAATTACTGCTTACCTCTAGGCCACAACTTCCTAATGTTAACCAATTTCCTAAGCAACTTCTTCTGTTTCTGTGTTATGGTGGACTAGAACCAATCTTGGTATCTTTGGGTTGCTAAGATCAGTGCCCAACACATTATAGAACTGCAAACATAACTGAAAACAGCTTATAGGGAACTCACTCAAACTAAATATGCATTATTGTAATTGTAAAATTTGAAACATTTGATCTGTTTAATAATTTAATCCACACTAAATTGTGATCTCAAGCATGTGTCCATTAAAAGATCAAGTTTGTTGATGGACGTTTGTTTTTAGACTTTGGTAAATTTGCCTAACCTTTTTTATAAAGCAGTCGTCTCTCGATGAAGTGTTAACATCACATTAACTCTGAATGAAATTTCTGAGCTTGACTTCCCTCAGTGCAAAAGGGACGTAATTGAGAGAAAATCCCACAGGAAATGGTTGGAAAACCACTAGTCTCGTATTAACTTTTTCATCTCTTGCTGCAAATAGCTTAATGTACCATTGCAGGAGAAAGGCTTCATTCGTTTCAGATTCCCCATGTTAGCTCTCGACTCCAAATGTCAAAATCAGTCAGCTCGGTATGTGATGAAGACCATAAAAATCTACTTGAGATATTTCATCTCGATAGAATCTAATCCATGGAGCATCATCATCATCATAGGTGGAATTACTGAAAGCCTTTTATCTGGTTGGCAATGGTTTTTTTTCTGTTATGTCAGCCAATAGAATGCAAAACTGCATGGCTTTGGAATTGATTAGCTAGTGGCTTGTCTGCATTTGTATCCATTTTGAAAGCCTTAAGGCGAAAGAACATTATGCTACGTAAAACACAACATTTAAATTGTACCTAAAAGATGTTGTGATTAATTGTTGAGCAAGAGGTCTGCCATCATTGGCTCATTCCATCTAAAAGCAGATTTTTTTTTTCTGTACATAACAGAATATAATAACAGATTTCAATCTCTGTAATTATAAATTCAACCAAAAGAAACTTGAACCCAATTAGCATGTATTGGACGCAACGTCTCTACCACAAACACAATGGTTTGCCATTTGATTGTTTGCTTGGAAACAGTGAAAGCAGGACTGGGCAATTCATCGAAAAATAATTGATATCGGAAATTCAGAACTTATAATTGTTAAATTTTTTCCAGGTCAATTGGTTTTATTATATTGTTGATGAGAATATTCATGTTCACAGTCACATGACAAAAATCACCCAGATCACCTCATGCAATGGTTAACAGAGTTCATTCACAGACTTTCATTACAACAATCTGTTATTTACATAAGATATTTGTTTACAGAAGATGCAAGAAATGCACAGGATATGTCTTATTATAAATTATATTGTATTATAAATAATAGCAGTTATTTTATTTAGGAGAGAACTGCTCATTTCCCATGTAAATAAGAAAAAAATAAAACTTAATTTATTCTGATCCCAAATGTGGTGGTTAAAATCAAGCACAGTTTATTAAAAAATCTCTCAAATGTAACGTGAGCGTGTTTATTGTACAAAACTTGTCAGTGAAATATGAAGGAAAAATATTAATACGTTAAAAAAATCGTTCAAAAATAGTACTAATTGTGTTAAAATGTTCCAATTTTGAATTGTGGCATAATTGCCCAGCCAAGTGAGAGTATAACTTAAACACACTATTTGCAATTATTGTATCGTAATATTTTAGGAAAGATTTAGCATGTGGCAATATGGTTCCTGGGTTTACGTTTTAGAGAACTGGAGCTGTGTGTCCAACTCTCTGATTGGTTGGCCACCTATCCAGGGTCTTCAGAGTTTCTGGGATTTGATCCAGCTCCCTATGACCCAGTAATGGAAAAGCAGTTCAGAAAATATCTGTATGTGGATAAAGAAGTTGGCCTCATTAAATCTAAACACTCTAAATAGACTTTTAATGAGCTGTTTCTCTGGTGAATCGCTTACGTCTTCAATAAAGTGAAGCCTGTCCCTCTTAGGGCTAATCATTCAACCAGGAAATGTGAAAGCAAGAAAGAGGAGACGGTGCTATGAGCATGTGTTTGAGGATTACTGATACCCAACACCATTAGCACTGGGATTGTGGAACTTTCACTTGACAGACAACGCCAAGAGAAAGTGTTAGAATGACGGAACATTTATCGAGACCCACGTCAAGCTTTGTGGTTTCTCATCCAGGGTGTGTGTTTTGCATTTTTTGCCGTTGGATTAGTTCTTTATTTATGAACATGATCTTGCGTGCAAAATGGGTGCAATTTGGATGCAAATTTAATATTAAAGTGAAAAACAGTTCAGTGTAAAAATGAATCACGAGGCTTAGAATTTTCATTAAAAAAATTGTGATTGCTAAAAAATATTTTGGTAAAAACAAATTAAAATTTAAATTTCACCTCTTTTATTTTAAGCAAACCAGTGCAAGTGTTGGGGTCAATTTAAGAAACCACTTTGGCTAAAAGATTGAGAAAATGAGATCTTACATTTATTTTAAGCTAATTGGTTCAATTGTTTTGCAGTTTTGAGTCACAATAATTTGAATCTCAACACGTGATTAAATGGCATTTTGATGAACAGCAGATGAAGAGTGAAGGTTAAGAAGAAAGTGCTTAATTAAGAAGAAAGAGAATCAGCAGCTCCAAATCATCATACAAACTTGTTCTTGGGAGAGCCAATGAGAAGCTTGCAGTTCTTTAACTCTTTTTATACTTTAAAATAAAGCATAGACATTTTTACATTAACCGTTAAGTTATAACAACAATACATTGAAGTTTTTTTTTTTTTTTAAAGATGACAATATATGTTTAAATGTTGTAAATAACATCCGATATTTTTCTGTTTAAATTTCCACCGTGAACTGTAATAAGTTCACATATTAAACCGTTTTCAAACTCAATTAATTTGTGGGAATATGTGTAATATTTTATTATTATTTTCTAGCAATGAATACATTATTGAATCGTTTACTATTTTATAACATTGTCACATTTTGATTTGAATTGGTTTGAGTTTGATTTAGCATTTCTCATGGTTTTCTTCAGTCAGAAATTAGAATTACTTACTTTTCCAATGAAAATGTATTTTTTTTTTTTTTTTTACAAATATACATGATTGCTCTGCTAATGTTTTCACTAATCTAATGCCTGCTTATTTCTAAAGGCCAGACAAGGATTTAAAGGGGAAAGAAATTTCATATTTTTAAATTCATAAGTCACTTTCATTTTTTTCTTTTTTTTAATTCACAACTCAGCATCAGATTATTCTAAATATTTCAACCCTCACTGGAATAACTCGTATTGCACAGATCAGAATGATTTAAACATATCTTTAGGGCCACAATCCACATTCATTTTCATGCTTGCAGCAGTTCTGTCTTTCTTACTCTGTTGAAATAGATGTGTAATATGTTCCAAAAGCATGTCAGGCTTGGCTTTGTGGAAAGAAAAGGCTTTTTCTTTCCCCATTGTTGTTGCCAGCACTTCTGGTTCAAGACCTTTATCGAAGCCTTCATTCATCTGATTTATGCATTGTGTTTTCATCGAGGTGAAATGAAATAAAAAGATCAGCACCGAAGCTTAAAAGGTTGTTCAGAGAGTGAAAATTGTTCTGCGATTGGAACTGAAACATCCAAACAATGTCCTGTAAAAAGGTAATTCCGAGGACCCACTTCCCTGTCATCTCCAGCTTGACGTATCAAATGCGATCTTTTTTTGCTTAAGAGATAGCCGCTGTAATACCTGCCCCTGCTGGTATTGAACCAGAATGCATTGCTCTTGGCAAAGGAATCCTGATTTCCCAACATGAACCTACAATTGCGCTCCATAAATCATCCAGAGAGTCGAGCTTAAAATGCCCCTTCTTTTTATTGGGCACATTGGTTACTGTGCACCAACTTTCTCATTGGTGCTGTCCCTTAAAGACGTTCTAGTGATTCTTCCTAAATAATTTATTGTATAGCAGGACACTCTGAAGTTTTATAAACCCAAGTTGTCTTTGCATTCTGCATATCGACTCACGGCCGACTCGAGGATTTACTCATTGTGTAGTTTTTTTGTATGTCCTTCAGCTCTAGCTCCACATGAACCAGTTAATGGATGAAGCTGCTCGGAAGATGGATGGATTTCGTAATCACATCATGGCACACCAGTCATTGGAAACTGCCAGACGTTATACACAAACTTTAGAAAGTTACAGCTTTTTTATGGTTATTAATTGGCGTCTAAGTTCGAAAGCATTCAGTGGTGAGAGCTAGTTCTAGTCCAGTGATGAGGTCTTGGAGGGTTCCTGGAGCCTAGATGAATGGCGTATGGCTCTTTAAGGTATAGAGATGATGACTGTTTTCAGCAGGGCTTTATTAAAGCTCATTATTAATGCCTTAAAAAGTCGCTAATGGATATTATGTATAGGGTTTAATGCAGCTTTCCAAGACTTGTTCATATAGATGAAGGAACACGATTTACAGTAACCATGAGAAATGGGAGATTTCTTCCCACCTTTTTCTGTTTCGTAAATGGAAAATAACAATACTGATTTTAGTGTTCTGTCCCGCAGTGGCTTACAGTATCTGCAAGCTATAATCATTTAAACATTTTAAACAATATATTTGAACTATACAATAATACAAAATTAAAGTCTGCTCATAAAATGCCATTCTTTCCATATTTTGTTCTGTGTAATTATAGTTCCATTGACACTTAATATAGCATCAGAATCACATAATATTTAAGCTCGCTATTTTATTAACCATTATGCATACTTATTAAATGTTTGCATGCATTTTATACTTCTATTATTTTTGACATCTCAGAGCTGGTTGATTTAAAATAATCTTCATTTTCATCGTTTGCTGGGCTCTGGCATCAAGCAAAAGGTTGTAAACTATATGTAATAAACATTCACTCCAGCTCCTTGTTTCCAGCCGTAATTGGTTTAGAGCCTGAAGCGCAGGCACACTTTAATACACTGTGCATTGTTTTCACAGATGTTTTAGTGTGCAGATTTCCGCCATTTATATAGAATTGTCCATGAAATGCTTTTACAACCCATCACACAACATCATATAATCATCGTTACAAAGTGCATCGCTTCCTAGCAGCGTGCGGCTAAACAAAACAACCAGGGTTTTTATCCAGAATTAAATCACCTTATAATGCAGGTGAGACAAAAACGGCTTTTTTTATATGATCCTCTCCTGTGTAACTCACTCCAGCTACGAGGAAGGAAATGATCTTGTCGATTTTAGACGCCTAATTCCAAGCTCTAGAAACTCATTTTATTTGTGTTGCCGTGCAGCAGCAGAATATGAATTATAAATACGGTGTTGACTCGAGCAAGTGCAATTTTGTCTACACGTGTCAATCCCATGTGTCCCAGACAAATATATCTGTCACTTTGCATAATGTAGAATTACAGGCTAGACTGCGTGTGCTTGCTAATGCAACGAACGTTTCTTTACCTCCATTCCTGCCGAAGGGAGAAATTCAGTGGTGGGAACCTAATCTGCAAGGCTGAGAATTGGAAGGTTGATTAGATTCTAGTTCATTGTCCAGAACTAGTTGATTTCAAGGACAAATCTCCTACTTTGAATGTAAATGTTTGGCACACACTTCTCTGGATGGTGTGTGTTGGATCAATTCATCCATTTTCGGAACCGCTTTTCCTTTTCTGGGCCACGTTGAGCAAGAGCCAATCCCATCAACCCCTCGGCCAGAAGAATTGGTCCATCCAATCACAAAGCAGTGCTATAATTGACAATTAATAGATTTTATGGTTGTGGATTGATTTGTAGTGTCTGCATTTGATTTCCAGAAATTTTACAGACTCAATAAATCAATGTAATACACAAAGCAATTCTTCTCCTAAGACCATCCCAGTCTGTGTTACACATTCATGACTGACTTTAATGCAGGAAGGTCCATCTATAATGAGTTTTGGAGCTGACCTTGCTGCTCAGATGCAGGCAGATGGTTAAGTGCAGTAAACACAGAGCGGGTCAGACCTCTGCCACATGGTGCAGCGAACACAGCAGGACTGTCGGATCAGGGCAGGGATCGAGCTTCAATGCTGTTCTGCATCAGACTTGACGGTAAATCCAGTCTGACTTTGAGGGACGTTGAATGTTTGCAAATTGGACTATTTATGCTGTTTTACGTTGATGTGGGTTCAGCTGACCAAGCTTTTTTGAAAAGTGCAAATGTTTTCTTTGAAATAGTGTAGAATATTAAATTTAAATGTTATTGTGCACAGTAGTACCATGATTTACAACAGATAGAATGGAACTGGTCTTGGATTTGCAACTTCTGACCGAATTCTTTGACAGATTAATCTGGTTTGACGTGAGATTACGGTTTGCGGACCTTATTATTTTTTTATAATATCTGTGTAATAAAAAGTGAAAAAGAAGGAACCACGAAAAAGCATATGGAAACGTTTTTGTTTCACAAAAATGCACATTAACATTTCCACAAAAAAACCGCATTATATATATAAAACGTAAAACCTAATAAAACACCATCTCTAGTACAACACCCCTGTATAATAGAGCAGGGTGATGATGACAGAAGAATTGAAAAATAGACCGCCCATCTTTTACATACATATATTCACGTCCTGTGCTCTTTGGGTCTTGTGTAACAACATGGAAGGTTGAATTTAATTAATAATAAAGTGTAACACCATCTTATAAAATCTTATAAAGTCTCCAGTGAGAAGAGAGCCTGCTCTGTAAATCCCTATTTAGCAGACACGCAGCAATAGAACTACCGACCAGGAAACGGCAATCAGGTAGAAATGCAGAAAGTCTCTGATCACACAATGAGACACACTCCTTATCAATGAGAGAATTACCTTATTTAAACTTCTATTGTCTTATTTTAATACAAATTCCTTCAGTTGCCCCTTCTTACAGTGTAACAGGATCATGTAAACGTGTTTATGAAGTTTAAAACTCTGTCCTGACTGTCAGTGTCGAGATCACGAATGTCAGCTGTGTTCCTTCCTATCTTCATGCTTCACGTGGAGACTCACGACGATCTGGGAGTTATTTATTGATCTGATGTGTTTATCAACGCTGTATTATCATTGGACGAGAACTCCTGCGTGATGACGTCAGCTAGCGTGCCATGTATTTGTTATTCGTTTTAGTGTTATTTAGTGTTTTTGTACAGTTTTTTTGTGCTATTGTTGTGTTTCTGTTTCTGGCAGTGAAAAGGTTGTCAATTGTTTGAATATAGCTTGATAGAATAAAAAATCTCCACCATTAATGAACTGTGTGTCTGAATTAATGTAGTGTGTCTGAACCAGTGTGTACATATGACAGTGTTTTAACACAGTATGTAAAACAAGATAAGCACATATATATACATATGCTAATGGTGATCTACTGGTCTGTTTTTCAACCATTCTGGTGATGTTCTACTAGGCCTCTCTTTCTCGGCAGGTGCTTTATTGGAAGAAATCTAATGTCCAAATCATATCTCATAATGAAAATTTGCTCTGCTTTAATGGGCATGGGGCACTAGGATTTATACTTGGTGGGCACCTTTGGAGACACATTTGTAAAGGCTTATTTGAGGGTCTATTTAAAGTTTGGGGCTAGGTTGTTGAGAACGTACTGCCTTGTATGCAAGTGTTAAATCAATTGTGGGACCCCACTATGATATAAATGTGTGTGCTGTTCACAGTCTGTATTTGGCTTGTCCCTTCCAGGGTGATACTCCATTGATATGAGAGCTTTCCAACACAGATGTCACCACGCTTTCCAAAGCTTTAGGTGAGGTGACCTTGAGAGGAGGGAAGTCACACTCTTCATAAACTAGAGTTGACAGGGCGTAGATCTAGACTAGGATTCTTTCAAATAATCACTATCTTCTGTTGGACAGGTCTTCGCTGCTTTCTGTTAGAACAGTGTCTCATTCACCTAGATAACATTTGAGTGACATTTGCTTTAACAAGAGCCAAGGCATCTGCTCGCGAAAAAGGGACAAACCTCCATCCAGGGGTGTGAGACGTGTCCCTCAGCCGTTATCTTGCCCAGTCTTGCCGTGTGTGCTGGAATAAATTACAAGACTTGGCTTTACATTGGATGTATTTAAACAAGCATGACATCCCCAGATCTGTGGAAGCACTGGCATCCTCGTGCAGATCTTTCGTTATGCTGATGAGAATATCCATCTCTGTACATATCCATCTGTCCTTCTGTTCATAAATCCACCTCTCTGTCATCCTATGTTCATCACTCTCTTTTTGTCTCTCTCCCTCTGCTTACAAAAATCAATTTCTTTGTGTCCCCATATGACTTTTTTTTTCTTTCCCAATTTTCTCTATCTCTTTCTTTCTTTACTATTTCTCTCTTTCTTTTCCAATCTCCTATTTCTTTTTTCCAATTATCTTATTCTTTCTTTTTACAAATTGCATAATCCTCCCTCTGTCTCTCTCTCTCTCTCTCTCTCTGTCTCTCACTCTTCTTTTTCTCTCTCATTTCCAACTTGCAACCCATACTCTCTTCTTATCTTTCTATCTATCTGTCTGTCTGTCTTTCTACATTTTTACAAATCTCTCTCTCTTTCTCTCTCCCACTTCCTCCCTCTCTCTCTCTCTCCCTCTCTCTCTCTCTCTCTCTCTCTCTCTCCCTCTCTCTCTCTCTCTGCCCCTCTTCCTTCCTCTCTATGTTTCTCTTTCTCAACAAATATATTTCTCTCTGTGTCCTTCTCTCCTCTATCTTTTCCAATTTACTTCTCTTTACTTCTTTACCTCTCTTTACTTCTTTTTTTTTTTTTTTGTTTTTTCCCCAAATCCCTTACACCCCCCCTCCCAAATTCCACCCCTCCCTCTCTTCCTACAGGTATCTTTCTCTTTCTCTTCCTGTCTCTCTCTACGTTTTTACAATTTTTTTTATTCTCTCTCTTGCAACGCCCTCTCCTCTTTCTTTCTCTCTCACTCTCTCTTTCTCTCTCACTCTTTCTCGCTCTCTCTCACCCTCCTTACAAATACACATTTCGTTAACATCTTGGTTTTTACTGTTATATTTCTTTGCATAAAAAATTAATATTTCCCTGTCATTTTCTCTGGGGTTCCTTTCACAATCTTACTGCATCGGCGTCTGGTGAATTAGTAGGGTTGAATTCATTACTATTAGAGTCCACATTTAGCGCAGAGCTTCAAGGTGATAAGTCCCCCCTATTAAGGGAGATAACTTTGACTAATCATACGGAATTGCTTTCATTAGACTTGCTTAATTGGAATCGTACATACAAAAGACAGTTTTAACATGCTCCCTCAAACATATTCTGCTCTTCTCAATGCTACGACTAGCACGTATGCGTCTCATTGAAGAGCTGAACCCTCTCGACACCAGAGATGTCGGTAAGAGCGAAGTGAAGTAGTTCATTCATTCACTCAGCACAGGGTTCAGTCCCGAAGTCCTGAAGTGGATTTCATTACTTCGATCATAATTAGCGTTGATGGTAATAGAAAAATTGGAAATTGTCGTGGAAATTGGTGGGGTTTTATTTTGTTTCCTTTTAAGCAAAACACTGCAAGTGAATGTAGAAGTCAAAAGACGAGAAGGCCGAAAGCGTTCCTCAGGAGTCATTATGAAATGATGCACAGAAAACCCATCATCACTGTAAGAGGCCTCGGAATCAGAGCAGAAATCGAAATTGATAGCTGTTGTCTCCAACCGTAAACACATTTTGGCTGGCTTACAGTGATAAATTCATTCGTTTGACGATACGCCAGCACTATTATTGTGTGTGTTTTCTTGTGTCACCTCCAGCACCGTCTGTCTCTTCGTATGATAATGACTCTTACAGAAGACTGTGCATCGTATTAGAGGAGGGAAATTTGTAATATTCATGTTCGTGTTCAAAGCTCAGGAAGATTTTTGGATCCTTTTTCTTGTACTTGGCCCGACTCGGCAGACAATCTGAAAGATGTAGGTGAATTGCTTCTAGCAGCACAGAACTTTGGTTTTAGAAAGCAAAAGAAAGAATTAGAACTGAGTTTTTCAACACATTCAGTTAGATTCTTAGACAGATTTTTTTTCTGCTTACAGTAGGTTAATGTAAATGAATATACACTAAACTATAAAATATAATGTACTTACTGATTTTTTTGATGTATTCACGTTATGAATAAAATACAATTCAAGATTATATTTGTGCCACAATGATTTTTCTTTGTGAATTCTTGTTTAAAATGCTTTCCAAATGAAGGGTTATTGTGCAGCAATATGTATAATTCACTAAAACGGTTTGACATTTTGAGCTATTTTTACTATGCAATTTTTCAAGTCCTCACGACAAAAGCACCAGAACTTTTTAATCAATTGTATGTCAAAACCATTTCTGGCTGATGAGTGGTTCACTACAAAAAATAATAAAAAAAAAAATGCTACTCAAGTTATTTTCTTTTTTTTTTTTTTTTTTTTTTAAAAGAAAACTTTCAGTTAAAAGGCTTTTAAACTATATATTCCTGGACCCTTTTATTTTTTCTATGAGCTGTAATTTTTCCCAATTTTTGCATTGTGAGTCAGGTTGTGAAAATGTCCAAAGTAAAACAGTTTTAGGAAAGTATCTGGCAGGCAACATGACCAGAAAATATGATCAATGCTTTTTGCGAATTTAAATCCATAGGTTTTTCTTCTTTTCAGTTTCACTCCATCTTTACATTTTCAGGTTTAGCCAGACCCGATTACCTTCATACCACACTTTAAAATCATATCTCATTAGATATTGATTCTACTTTCATATTAATCCCCAGGATTTGTGTGTTTGGATTGAAATCTGGTTCACAGAAGCAGATAACGAAACCAACACTGATGCATTATAGAAACCCATATCAGTCCCTGGCGACGTTAGAATTAGCATGGGAACGCTTCAGCATTATCTTTTTTTTTTTTTTTTTTTTTTGAGAAAGCTAGTTCTGTTTCATAGGGTAGATTTGCTTTTTTTCTGATCCTACAGTGTGTTCACTGTTTACAACTCTGGCACTGGATTTACAGAGATTACCAGACAAATCCTGCAATACAACAGAAGCTGAGATCTCGTAGCATAATGCAAAACTAAAATTGAAGTGTGTGTGTGTGTGTGTGTGTTTAAGTGTGTGGGGGGGTATTTTTGTAATGATGGATCAAAAAAATATTTATGATGAGGACAAAATCACAACTTTTAATGGGTTTAACATAATATTTGCAGTGAGAATTAATGAGAGGTCTATTTGTCCATTATTCCTTTTTCTGAACCGCTTTTCCATATAGACACACACACACACACACACACACACACACACACACACACACACACATAGTAGTGCCAAGAATATCAGTTGTAAATTTTAGATTAAAGAAAACCATTTAAAAAATTAATTTAAATGTAAATTAAAGAAACCAGTCAATCACATTCTCATCAGCCAATCAGAGTAAGAAACTGCCCCCATGTGAAACTTGGGCCAGAAATCCAAACAAAAAATCAGAAACGGAAAAAAGACATTTCAATCAAAAACGTGAAGATTTCAAGTAATAAAAAAACAAACGTAAATGTGATGCATTTTTTTTTTGTTTCTTTTGTTTTCTTTTTCTTCTTTTCTTCGTTTGATATTTTTGCCACTAATCTGATTCCACTATTCCGCCGGTTGAACAACACTTCAAAAGCAACCAAAAAGTAACACCTGTAAGTCTTAAAACCGTAATGCTTGTTTTTCTCACAAAGAATTCGAACACGGAACAATACGAGTTCCTTTTCCCCATTGTGAGAGTCAGGTAGTTGTAACTGAGCCTTATTTTCATGCATTAAAAGCTTCAGGCTCATTGTTATTGGCCTGCTGTTTCTTTGGGCTCTCCACACTCTGTTTAATTTAGCTGCCGTGTACTGTTCTGTGTGATCATTCCTGGTTTGTGCGGGGTTGATAAGGGGCTCGGAGGTTCATTACTGTTTGTCACAGGGAGCAGACATCATGTTCACCAACCTCTAATCCTTTGCATGCAAATCTGGTCATGCAGGTCTCCAGGCAACGGAGGTGATTTTAAGAGCGAAAGTGTTCCGCAAGTATTCACGACCATACAGCTGCTGAAATCTACTAGCGTGCCTTGAATTGTTAGCTCACCTCAAAAATCGTAAGATAGATAGATAGATAGATAGATAGATAGATAGATAGATAGATAGATAGATAGATAGATAGATAGATACACTGAGAATATACTGGATAGATAGATGGATACATTGACAGATGGATGGATAGATGGATGGATGGATGGATGGATGGATGGATGAATGGATGGATGGATGGATAGATAGATAGATAGATAGATAGATAGATAGATAGATAGATAGATAGATAGATAGATAGATAGATAGATAGAAAGATCAACGGACTGATAGATAGATAGATAGATCAATCAACGGACTGATGGATGGATGGATGGATTGATGGATGGATAGATAGATAGATAGATAGATAGATAGATAGATAGATAGATAGATAGATAGATAGATAGATAGATAGATAGATAGATAGATAGATAGATAGATAGATAGATAGATAGATCAACGGACTGATAGATAGATAGATAGATCAATCAACGGACTGATGGATGGATGGATGGATGGATGGATTGATGGATGGATAGATAGATAGATAGATAGATAGATAGATAGATAGATAGATAGATAGATAGATAGATAGATAGATAGATGACAAAGAAGCAGAAAGACAGACAGATGAATAAAACAAGACTTGAATTTGTTTAACAGACTAAACAAACTTTTTTTGCTGCGCATAAGGAGCGTTAATCAGAACAGTCTGTGTTTTGTGTGTGATCTGGCTTGATCTCACAGTCACGCTGGGGTCGGATACACAGAATCAAACATGTTTATTACCGTAGTTTTTAAAGCCCCTGCTGTGCTCTGATTTCAAGTGCTGTCGCTCCTGTGGTTTGTGTCTGACAGTTGATCTGTATTTACTTTGTCTGAGCCATACATTCTGTAATTATGTTACCTTAAATTCCCTCACAAATCACTTTGTCTCGACGTTTAATCATGTGTTTTAAATGTTGCTCGTTGGGGAACTATCTGATTAAAATTGATATAACGTATAAAGGGTGTTATAACAGCTCTGTACTTACACAACACTTCGCCTTATATCACAGTTATGCAATACACAGATTGTCTCGTCTGACTTGGCAATGATAAAACCAGAGGTGTAGAGAGTACTTGAAAACCATACTTGAGTAAAAGTACTGTTCCCTTACTATAAAAATTATTCAAAATTTTGGGGTTACCAATTCCAAGAGGACTTTGGTAAGAGTCATAAAGTATCCAATTTAAAAGAGCTTACAGTAAGTATTTTACTTATACTGATTTTAGGCCCAAAAATACCCAGATAAATGTGGAAAAACAAGAAGCTCTTTTTAAATGAGGTTTTATTTACCTAGATGTATTTATTTACTGTAATTTTATTGTAAGTTAATTTTTCATATCGTAAAATTTTAACACCTCAGTGTTTCAAAAAGGCAGAACAAAATGTAGTTAAAAAGAACAAAAAGTCAGTCTCAGTCAAACTCAAATGTGCAAAAAAGTGCAACCGCTAAATTTTGGTCACGTGATTACGTTTTAAATATCGCCTTGTCTGCCCATTTACTAAACCGCAGTAGAAAAGGATGCCGGCCTGTCATGCACAAGATACAGAGTATCTTATATTTTTGATACTCTGTACAAGTACAAAGTAGTCGAAAATACTTAAGTAAAGTCCATTTACTCAAGTACTACAACAATTGTTCCCCCAGTAGCAGAAAGATAATTTAGCAGGTAGCACTACGATCACAAATACGGTAAAATCTGCATGTGTTACAGGCAACATGTGAAATCAGGTATTCTATAGAACGCCTAGACAGTAATATCTACTTTAAAGTTGCTTAGTAGTTTGCACTTTATTGTGCAAGCAGCAGCAGGCAAATGAGATTCTCGTGTCTATTGTGCAGTAGAACCAGACAGAGGAGGATGTTTCATTGGTCTGTCCTCGTGACTCCCCAAGCGATTTGATTGTTGAGCGCTTCGCCACGAGCCTTTTAACACCTCGTCGTGCCACTCTCAACCTTGACACTCTGAAACAAGAGCCATTTGACTTGAAGACGGAGTTCTTCAGCTTTGCTCTTTTGCTGGTCTGATACTCTGGCAATAGTCGACTCATCATCTGGTAGAGTCCTACCTGAATGGCAAATGTTCAAAGGATAGAAGACAATTCTCCAAGTGATCGTTTAACGCACAGACTTGCTTTGTTTCCTATAAAAGATCCGGGTGCTTTGTCAAAGTCTCCTGTTATGGCGGACTGGTCATAGTTCACATCTAACCTTTAGCGAGATTAGTCTCTCTGTGACCTATGCTGGGTGATGGACTTTCTCTGCTCTCTGAAATACCAGCGTGGTCTGTAGCATTATTCAGGTAAATGACAGCCCATATTCCCCCTGAGGAAGTCTCGGCCCGGCTGTGTTGACAGAACTCAGCGACACTGATGATGTTCCACAATGTGATGATGCCTGTGGTAAAGCACTTTGCGATTCGGTGTTGTTTCTTTTCTCCTTACAACTCTTCATCTGCTCAAATCCTCGGAGGGTTTGACTTTTGACCCGATGTAAGTCAATGTCTTCTGCGTGTTGAGATCTCACCTTGGATTATGTGGGACGGTAGAGTGCATTACAGTCTGGAAACACGCGGTTTGTCTTTAGCAACTAAAATTGATGTTGCATTTAGCTAATGCACTTTTTTTTTCTTTTTTACATGCTAGTGATGGAAACATTTCCATTGTAAGTAATCATCATTTTGAATGTTTTTTTGTCTTTTGCTTTTTTATTCAAATCATATTGCAATATTAAAGTTTACAGCAGAGCTGGTGCTCGCTACACTAAGGTTGGCATTATATCCAGTGTTCAATTTGATATTTGACTTTTGAGCGTTATTTAGTGTGCAGTCAATGGTGGGACCCACTATGATATAATTGCAGGTACTTGTGTGTGTATTTGTGTGTGTTGGCTTCGCGGAGGAAGATAATAGGATGATTAGATGCCTGTGAATGTGGTGTGACTGTGATGATTAGCCTAAACAGAGTAATTTTATTGTTTGCCAACTAGAGATAAACTCAGAGACCCCGGTGAAGTATCTTCGCTGTTTGCAAGTTGCTTTTCACTTCAACCTTTCAGACAAGACGGTCTCTGTAGCTAAACATATGTAACATCGGGAGCTTACCATTTGTTTGGCAATGGTGATTACATTACATTATTAGTTATGTTTTTAGTTGTTTTCATAGTGATGTAAGTGATGCAATTACCAGAGTTGCTGTGATTGGCTCTAACTCCCCATGACCATGAAATGTATAAGCGGATCAGAAAATGCATGATTATATGTATGTTTACATTAAAGGATGTAGACACTGATAAAAAGACATAGATGGGGAGGCGGTGTCGAGTACCGTATCACTTTCACCAACACTCAAAATTCTCTGGCTGCCCTGCCAAAACCAGCCATAAAATCAAGCTGACTTTAGCTCGACGTTAATTCCTCCCGAGACGTCCTGCGCCGGCTTTCTTTGGAACGCAAAGGCTTCCTCTCAGTTTGAAGCTTTGGTGTGTGTTTGGTGTGAAGCCGCAGTGAGTGGGGAATGAGTGGGGAACCTGTGGGATGCTGAGCTGGGAGACCAAGACTTTCCAGCCAACCAGACGTTTGTACAGTTGTTCAGTCGCTTTTTTTTTGTCAATTTGCAAAAAGAAAAAAAAGATACATGTTGTGGTTAAATTTCTAGAAATTAGCTGCAATTCAGCAATTTTTCAGCAACAAAAGCAAAACGACAAATTATTTCCTACAAAAAATGGGATCGTTAACTATAATGCAATTTCAGGATCTTCAATGTGCCAGTGTTTCAGCTGCAAAATCACTTCTTAAATCTCTAAATATTACATCTTGCACTTTTTCTCTGAAAAAAATGCCAAAATGCAAAGTCTTAAAATATATTAAAACATTTTTGGAAAAGTCAATATATGTGTCCTGATGAGCAGATAGCTCGCAAAAAAAACAATCACGGTTCTTACGAGTGCTTAAAAGTGCTAGAATTTCAAAAATAGGTTTTCAAGGCCTTGAAAATGCTTGAATTTTAAATCCTCGAGAACGGATCCAAACTTGGGAAGTTCTCCCGCTCTGTGTCTAGTTTCACACAACTTTTGATTCACAAACTTCGAGAGTGAGACAGAGAGAGAGACAGATAAATAAAGTGAATCTGTGAATAAACAGGCCGTGATAACTATGATCCAGGTTTGATTAAAAGCGCAGAACACCTTTATTGTTGAAGTATTCCCGGTTTGTTACACTTTGTTAATCTAAAACGCACTTTGCTAAAAGTGTAGAATAATGGCAGATGTCCAATGTCATACTTGAAGTTTGAACACAAATATTGCCTGAAATGTTAGCAAGATCTACTAAATGTCTACAATGTCCGTTCTTTTACCACCAATACTACAAAACTTCCCCCAAAATGGTAGTGTTTCATTTTGATTGTGTTTAGGCATAGTTTTGAATGTTAATTTTACCACAACTGTATGGTGTTGGAAAAACTTGAACAGTGTCTTTTATTTTATTTTCAGTGAATTCTATTTTTCAGGAAGTTTAGAAACCCACCATAATGCACCGTCTGTGAATTAATATAATCCTAATCTTAGTCTTTTATTTTAGATTATAATTAAAATGTATGTTCTCTGCTAAGTATTTGACGTAAAATTACAAATTTTGCAAAATTGACAAAAAAATTACTTTTTTTTTTTTATGACACTGCATTGATTTAAGCAATTTGCAGAATCACGGAATTCGGGACGAGATGGCCAATAAACGTCTAGAAATATTTAAATACACAAAATAGTTAGAATTTCCTGTATGCGCCATCAATGAGAAATGAAAAGGTCTATCTTACACTTCTTGTTTTGTGAGTCCAACACGAAGCCAGACCATGAAATGCAGAGGATTGGTTTCTAAAAGAACTCTTTAAAACCCTTAAGGCGGTGAGGCTTTCTAATGCATCGTGTCTGCGAGAAGCTGTGCGGCTCTCAATATTCCAGGGTGCCATAATTTGAGCGGGATGAATTATACATGAGTGCTTGTGTAATGAATGTAAAAAGAGTTGCCCTATCACTCATAATCTGGAGGGGAGAAGAAATACGAGCGCCCGGCTTGGGCACTTAGTGGCGTTTTCAAAGAGCTGTTGGAAACTCAAGACCTGGGGAGGCAAAGGAAGAGATAACGTCTTTCCTTTGTGCTTGCAGATTATAGCTCCAAATATAACACCTCACACACTGATAATGTTGCTTCTAATGCACAAAATAAGTGACATGGCCACTCCATCCGACAGGTTTTTAAATAAACCGGGTGCTGCAAGAATGGTGAGGGAAAACCAAGACGTGTGAGTTGAAGAGGTGGTTGAAGCCGCTTGGCCACTAATTTGTTCCGCTAAAAGATTGAGAAAGCAAGATGGAGGTGTGGGGTACGTGTAGTCACAACAAGCCAAGTCTATGGTTTGATGAGGTCCAGTGGAAGAGAATCTCGGGCTGATTGTACACTTTAAAAAATGAATCACGAGGTTTGGAATTTTCATTGAAAAAATTAGGTGATTGCTAAAAAGAATGTGCACGTGTCCTTGAAAAAAAAAACCATTTCGGCTAAAAGATTTAGAAAACGAGAATTCACATTTATTTTAAGAGGATTTCGTCAATTGGTTTGTGCTTTTAATTGAGTCACGTTCATTTTAATCTAAACACATGAAGCAGTCAAATGTCATTGTGATGAACAGGAGATGAAGAGTGATACAAGAACAAAACAAGTGTTTAATTAAGAGGAAAGAGAATCAGCAGCTCCAAAACATCAGACGAGCTTGTTCCTTGGGAGAGCCAATGAGAAGCTTGCATGTGTTGCTTGCATTTCTTTAGCTTTTTTTAAACTTTAAAATAAAGCATTAACATTGTTACACTAACTGTTACGTTATATCAGTAAAAGATGACAATATATGTTTAAATAATGTACATAACCGTCTCACCACCAATGTGTCTACTGCTCTTCAGAATGAGGTTGAGGCTGGATTTCATTGTCACTCTATTCTTATGTGAGGCTGTTGCTTCCTGGATGTTAAATGTGTTGATAATGAAGCTTATCAAATGACTGTATTCTCTTTGTGAGGAAATACAATATGTGAAAATGTTATGTTCTTCTCCCAATTGAGTATTCATTCCATCAATCATAATGGTTTCTTTTTGTTGATTAAGAAATTCAATCTAATAATTGTTAATTTAATAATGTGAGGTACAGTAATTCAATATTCTTTGCATTATTTTATTAAGTTCGTTCGAGTTAAGTAAGCTCTGAGAAACTGCTTTAATAAAATTTGTGTAATATTACCAAACTATTTTTTACATTAATGGCGCGTCACATTTTTTACAGTGTACAACTCTCTCTCTTTATCGCTCTCTTAATCTCTCTCTCGCTCTGGACATGTAGCCTTCACAGGAGGAGAGAAATTGCTAGCATTTCAAATGACCTTCAATCAGAAATGCTGTGAAGTATGACCATTAGTATCCGGCACTAATATTTGAGGGCGAAACAGATACACATATGACTGGTAATATGTTATTGATGGTGTTTATAAGATCCCTGAGGAAGAGTCACGGAATACCCATCCCTGTCATCCACAGACATGGGACATTGATTGGAAGGGGATTGTGTGTCCTTCGATCACAAAAGGGATAATGTGCATTTGCCATGTTACTTGCAGCTCGCGCAAATGAAGTCAATAGTTTTGTCACCTTGTCCCCCGTGTCATTGCAAACCAATTAAAGACAATTATTACTGGGAAATGTAGATAAGCGACAAGCCGTCTGACAAGAGCCTTCGGATCATGTGAAAAAGGGTTTGATAATTGTTTATTAAAACTCGTTTGTTTTTCAGAATTAAAATGTGTATTCCTACTTACACTAAAGTGAGAAATATAGCTTAACTCATGTCAAAATATGTGCTTGATAGAATCACTTTGAACATTTATGTGACTGTCGACTTTGTTTTAAAGGAGGCGCAATGTGAAAATGTCAGTAGTGAAGTGAACAATTTTATTTTGTCATCTTGGCAGTTGTAGTTGTGATTTGAGTCAGTCAGTCACTTCAAAACTAAACCATGATGACATCACAGGCAAACACGACTGCTCTAATGGCGCAATGATTCAGCATTCTCGACTTCGCGTTCTCAACTTGGCGTTCTTCGAGCTAAAATTCTGAAGTCAGATCTCACCATGCACAAAATATCTGCATTTGATGTTATTTAACTTTTGGAGAAATTCGGATTTCCAGGATTTCAGTCAGTCCATTCCACTTATGGAGAAATCCGTTTCATGTTTTCAGTCAGTTCGTTACAGTTTTTAAGTCAATTTTATTTTATTATTTTATGATCATTTCCAATGAACATTTTACTTATTTTGTGATAATTTTTTTTATTTTTATTTTTTTTTTAATACATTCCTAATATATATTATCACTTAAATCAGTGGAGCCCATTACGTTGATTGCGATTGACTGGTTGATCGCAAAGGCATTGTGGGTAAATACTGTAAATAATAGTGTATTGTAATAGCCGATAGATCGCTTTGACTAGGTCGTTTAATAAGTAGATTGCCACCTGAAAATGTGTGATTTAAATCAACAAATGCAGTTGGTATTTGCTCCTGCAGTCAGTAATTTTATTGAGAACTTGAACGAGGTCATGAACTGCGCGTTTCCATTGCCAGCTTTTATCCGTAACATCCTTAGCACTATTCTATTTTTATTATTCATAACCAGTCAACAATCGCTTGTTTAATGGTGTTCTCTGAAACGCTGGGGATACTGCAGACTGCGTGTTTTTTCTCCAGCTTGCCAGCAGTTCCCTATTATAGGACTGGGTCTATATGCAGAGTGCGTTTTTATTACACCACTGCAGTTTTCTCTCAATCCACCTGCAGGAATAATTCATCTTCTTATTTCCCCCCTCAAACTCTGCTGCGCACAGAAACCAAATTACTCTGAGTAAATGGCCGTGTTGGTGTTGGGCCTGGGAATCCAGGTCATGTGTGTCTGTGTAAACAGGGCGGCTGAATCCGGCCCTCCAGTCTATTTCATCAAGTAATCTTCTGTAAAGCATATTGAGCTGTTATTCTTCAGATAGAGCCTGGCCCATTTTTTACTCGATGCCGGATTTTCTCGTTTCCTGTTTTAGAGAGGAGGTGTAAAATTTAGCTGACAAAAATGTTGCTCGTCTCTGGTCGGTAAACAGTGTAATGGTTGGTAGAATTGCACAGGTTTACAGTGTGTTTTTGGCTTTGATGTCCAAGGTTGTTCACATAATGCAATATTTGTTTATCAATGCAAATAGACTGTAAAAATGTTTCTTATTTCAGTATCAAGTATTTTTTACTGTAATTTGAAATAAATTACCTCTATATTACGTTTATAACCTAACTAAGTGGCAGCAATTATTATCAGGTTTGTTCTAGTTGGTGATGTCCTAATCACAATTTTTGGGTTCCAGATCTGATCCGATGATCTATTTTCAGATATTGTCTTTCAGGGCTTGTTGTGTTTGATTCGCTCTGATCAAGCGAACATGATTCCCACACAGTCAGGCAATGTGGCATTATTTTGCATCACGTCACCTCACAAAAAGATCGAAACTGTAAACCGCCCTTTCAAGACTAATCTTGATATATCAAAAATGCGCTATATCGGGAACAGATCTGAATGTGAAATCCGATCGGGACATAGTGCAGGGGTAGGGAACTTATGGCTCTTCTGGTGGAGGCATATAGCTCACAGACAAAGCTTTCAAATATAAATATACATATAACAGCAACAACAATGATAATAATAATTGACATTAAAATTATAAAAGTTCTCCTGTATTTCAATCCATCCATTTCCTGGTTACAGGCAACTGGAGCCAATCACAGCTTTTGGCGTCAGGACATGAACTTCCCTGCCATTCTTTTAATATTCAGATGTTTGCTAGCAAACAGTAGAAACTTTTTTATTGAAGACGATGGTTAAAAGAAGACAAGGAGTGTTTTATTTTAAAAAATTAAGTAATTCACTTTTGTGGAGAGAGCAGTTTCTGTATGAAATCAGATATAAATATATCAGATTTAGATTTAAGTATATCAAACGTAAATTAATAAAAAAAAATTTAAACTTAAATTCCAAGCATATTTGTTTTTTTTTTATATTTTACGCTTGCAATCTACGCTTCGCTCTTTCAGCCAAAAAGGTTCCCAACCCCTGCTCTAGTGTAAATTAATAACTCTAGTACAAATATAAATTACTGTGAACCATATTTAATTATATTGGGTTTTTCATAATTTAAATGTTCTTAATATATCTTGATTTCTTTTTTCTTTGCTTTGTCGATGACTCTTCTGTTCCACCTCTAGCAACTATAACCCCAAGACATTTCCATCTGGGATTTATAAGGCTATTTGAACCTAGAATTGAGTTTTGAATCTTCAAAGTGAAGTGTTTCAGGAGTTTTACAAGTAGTGTCTGTTGCTAGTAGCATCAAGGTTATAAGGGAGATTTCCTCGGCAAAATATGAGCATTGATAGAACGTAAAAATATAAAGTGTTTGCCTATTAAATACACCGATTTCTCTGCTAGTTTTACTCTTAATTAGGACAATGTGTTGTGCCATCGTCTTGGTGATGGGAAGATCAATATGTTGTCCAGATGTATGTTCCAGATGTTTGAATAAACATTTTGAGTAAGATATACATCCCTTGCTAGACACACTGGAGGTTTTCTGACGAATAGCCATGTTGAGATGTGTGTTCATATCGGGTCAAACCAGTTGATGTTTCTAAACTGGCCTGGTGTGATTCTCACCGAGGGGTTCGGAGGACTCAATCTGCCGTCAGAATCCCTGCGATGCATCTAATCCTGTTTATTACAATGAAGGCGAGATGTGTTTCAGGACCGCATTAGTTGTGGAAGCATACAGTGTTAAGATTTATTTCCAAAGACTGAATCGTTGATGGGCATTATCCCTGCTGCAGTTCATGCCATTAATAATCAATATTCAGTGCAAATCTTTTCTATCTAGCTTTGCATCCCTTAATGTCATTAAAGTGGTGGATCCGCTGTGGTGTTTGCAGATCGAAAGAGAATTAATTCACAGCCACTGTGGTTGTAGAAGCAGTAGTCTTTAGTTGAACCTTGCCTTAACAAGGGCGAAAAATGCAATTCCACACAAACTTTAGAGGATAACAGGAATACAAATTGACAAGCAGGAACGGAGAAACCTTAATTCCACTAAACAGCTAAAAACTGCTAAAAATACTGTTCCCAAAAGAATTAGCTCTTAAGCCTACATAGAGAACAAATAGATAAGACACAGCCAGCAAATAACCTCAAGAATAGACTAGGTGGTTTTACTCCAACAAAAAGAGGACAAGATACAAACATTATTAGATTGTTTTACATATATGGTGAAAATTGGACGTTACAAACACAGCATCTTTAGCACACAGAATCATAGTTACATTGAAAATCCCAAGCCTCATGATTCATTTTTTACATTAAAAAAAATGTGTGATTGCTAAAAAGAATGTGCATGTGTCCTTGGGGAAAAAAAGTTGTTCTGTGTGTCTCTTAAAATATTGAGAACAATTTAGTAAAAACAAATTGATATGTAAATTTCACCTCTTTTTAAGCAAACCAGTCCAATTTGTATAACCAAGTGGAAAGTGAATGAGCACCAAATCATCTGATGAGCTTGTTCCTTGGGAGAGCCAATGAGAAGCTTGCATATGTTGCTTGCAGTTCTTTAACTATTTTTAAGCTTTAAAATAAAGCATAAACATTTTGACATTAACTGTTACACTATAACAAGGATAAATTGAAGCGATTTATCTTAAAAGATGACAATATATGTTTAAATAATGTACAAAATTATTAGACAATTATTAGACAAATCTCACCATCAATGTGTCTACTGCTCTTCAGAATGAGGTTCAGGCTGGATCTCTGTTTAAAGCTCTCATCTTGTCTGGCTGTTGCTTCCTGGCTGTTAAAGCTCTAAATAGAGGAGATTATATCCTACTAAATAAGGTTGCTTTTCTCAAATTAAAAAGTGTAAAAAAAAAAAAAATTGGTAAATTAATAATGTCCGGCTAAATATGTCATGAAATTGTACTTTATTTTATCAAGTATGTTCTTCTTAAAAAATTAAACGCTGAGAAACTACGTAAATATAATCTGTGTAATATGTTACAAAACTTTTTTTTAACGTAAACAGCACATCACAAGTAATTGTACATAAACATAAACACAAACATAACATTCACTAAATTCTCCACCAGAAAAAAAAACGAATTTAAATATCATGGCCTACATCCATAAACCATAGATGAAATGCATTGTCTCTTGTCAGACTAACCTTGGCACAGGTGTTCTTACAGTTAAAAGCACATCTGAGGTAGAGGTTTTTTTTCTTTACGTGCTGTCATAAATTTAGTTCCAAAGTCAAAAAGTATTTCCTCTAGGTTGTGTTACTCAGTGCTGTCACTCCGTTCTAATAAGCTTTTGATAACTAGATTTAAACCTGAATTGCATTTATGGCTCTGGACACAGGCAGCATAGTCATGGTAATTCTCATCCCATTTCATAATGTCTGCTGTGCAATCTCTTCATCTGTCGCCACTGGAAAGGGGAAGCACATTATCTATGGCAGAGTATTATAAGAGATTATCCCTGACAGATCTTTTTCCCTCGCAGGCACCATTAACCAGGCTCCGGCCCACTTGATATTTCTACCACCTGTGACCATCATCCGCTGGGCACAAGACTTATTGCCATTGTATTTTTCTCTGCTCCATAAATTAATCATGTAAGGGACTCCTCTGAATTCTCTAAAGACCTTGACCAAGAAAACCGTCCTCTCTTTTTTTTTCGTTCACCAAAAATTCCCAATTCATCATTCAAATGGTGTTGCACCATTCGACACAGAGTTAACCTGAAATGGCTTGATGTTTATTATAACACCATTTCCTGACTTGGTAATGTCTACAATGGATGGATGGATGACAAAAGCAAGCTGACCTCTTCTTGAAGTGAGCAGGGACTACTACATAAATTACCATTGATCATTTGTGCTGAACATGCCATGTTAATGACTTCAGCCTTTCAGGGCTTGTTAGACGCCACGTTGAAATGGATTGAATTGGCCTCAGTAGTCGTCCCAGACGTCAACCAACTTTGGTTGCTTTACAAATGGCAGAATAGTTGACGGCACAGCCAAGGACAATGATTTTACTGTCATTAATGCTATATTCCTCATGGGAGGTTTCTCTACTGCAAAGTGGATTCATGCTCGTGAATCTTCAACCTTGCATTTGTTTCCTCTTCTGCATATTGAAATAGATGGAATCTGCACAATAGTCACCTTTTTTTAGCTGATAAAGCTTGAGGCTTGTTACCCGTACATTTTACTTTACTTGACTTTACTTTACAGTCATTTAGCAGACGCTTTTGTTGTTGTTTGTTGTAAAATGTGTTTACTGATTTTACTGAGTTTTTGTTGTACATGTGCAAGTGCGTTCAAACTGCAAATACAAACAGTACAATTATGTAGTTTACTTGTTTTTTTTTTTTTTAAACATTTCACATAACACAACGTTTACATTATTATTATCATGATGTAACACAGATTAATTGAACAATCAAACTAAGTTATAATTCGATCAAATAAAATGCAACATATTACATGAATATTTCAAAAGTAACATAACACACAACATTTAGCACGTGTAGCATTTCCATCGCGAATAACACAATAGTGATCTAAGCCAAGATATTTTACTAAACGTAAATTATTATAAGCGAACACATAACTCACCACGCTGGGAGAATGTAAGCTAAATACTATTTAAATTAAATCTCTCGTTTGAATCAAACACCAACAGAACAGCATGGCTTTTCATAATTTTTTTTAAATTTTTTTACACTTGATCCCGTTTTTCCTGAGAACCACGTTCTTAAAGGGGCAGCACCCTACAGGACTTCACGTATCAGTTATCTAACACAGTTGCCTTACTACAAAGCAAAGTGTTGCAGTAGAATTGAATGAATCGATCCCTATAAGAATGAAAACAGGTACCGTGCTGGGAATCATATCAGTAGTTCAAACTAAGTTCTACCCCCATTGCTCGGCTTTAGTTTCATCCTTTGTTTCACATACTCAGTCCGCTATGGATCATTCTCATACATCTCATAAGGAAAGGCATCACACAAATATCCGGCTATTGACCTGTCCTGCTAGACTTGATTGAGAATCGTAGCGGGCTTCTGGAGCAGAATGACAAACAAAGTAGGCAGGAGGTTAAAAAAATAGAAACCAAATCAATAGAGATGACTGAAATGACGGGGAACTTGAAGGTCAGAGCTCGTGGTCCCTTTGAGTAGATAATATAGGAACATAATCAATCTTGTCTAATTTAATGTCCATCCCATCACGGATCAGATTTTTCACTTTGTGTGTGCTTTTTGGTGGGGTTTTTACATGGTTTAGCTCGACAACTAAGCTGCTGCTTTGCCATTAAAATGGTAATTTAGAACCATATTAAAAAGAACACTAAAGTAAGGGATTAACCACTGTCTGTAAAAGAAATCCCGTTACTTAAGTGTATTACTAAAACCCGTAAAATCTCACACAACACTGAACCCTATTCGCTACGACCTCCAAGACTATCTGCACTGTTCAATGCTTAGTTTTTTTTTACACTTGCCATTTGCACATGGATACTTTACTTCACGCTGCACATTATTGTTGTTACGTCGATGTTGTGATTGTTGGTTCAAATTGTTTGTTAGTTGTGGATTGTTTCTTTTGCTGCTAGTGCGTTGCCTTTAAATCTAAGTACCAACGACCAGACTATCTATAGATTCTCAGCTACACGGACATCTACAGATGGACGACGGTAAACCACCGTGTTGGTGATTTATGTTGTACATCTTAGATATACAACTTTAATACGTCGTGACTTGCTCAGAACCTTGGAGTATTGTCTGATGCTCGATCGTAATATCTGCAACAACTCAGTCTCCTCTATATAACCGAAGAATAGAAACTCACCGCTCACGATAACATATATAGCGTCATGTTCAGGCTACCAAAATCTGGATATTTGGATTACAATAGTGTCCTTTTATCAACCAAAAACTGGTCACTCCACTTCTTCTCTCCTTACAGTGGATACCAGTTGCTGCGAAGATCAAGTTCACAGCTTTACCTTCCTCATATTTCTTGATTAAGAATATTTGAAGCTCTTAGTGGACTCATTACTGAAACTGCTCTCACCTCAACCCAATGGTCCAAGTTCATTGTACATCACAGAATCAAAAACTTCGTAGCTTCTCAACAACGTGGAAACAAAACTGATGCAAGAACTTCCTTGTTCAGAAATGCTTTGATGGAACAAATCCCATCTAGATCCTTCATCTCCTACCACAACGTATAAAACGCACTAATGTCTGAGCTCCTAAATGTAAATGTATCTTTGTTGTTTTCTTCTTCTTCTTCTTCTTCTTCTTCTTCTTCTTCTTCTTCTTCTTCTTCTTCTTCTTGTTCTTCTGGTTCTTCTTGTTCTTCTTCTTCTTCTTCTTCTTCTTCTTCTTGTTCTTCTTCTTCTTCTTCTTCTTCTTCTTCTTTCTTCAACTCTTAGCTTTCATATTATGAAATTAAAACACTCATCTCTCTATTCACTGACTGTTATGATCTTCTGTCTAGTTGTGTACAGTATCTAGATACAGCCATTGTGTCTGAAATTAGAATATGACTCAACAAGCCGCTTCTACTTTTGTTCATGAACAAAATGCCAAATAAAAGTCTCATTAAGCTGCACATTACAGCGCCTTTCAAACCTAATTAAATCCAAACCATTCCTCAATCAATCCGAAACCACAAGCTGCAGTTGGAAATGTCAAAAATATTACCTACAATTTCTATGCATTTGTCCGCACGTCCCACCACGGCCCATATTTGTAAGAAAGTGCCTATGTTGACCCCCATAAATTAAAGTGGATATTCGACAGCACTGATGTGCTCTAAAGAGTATTGAATTCTTGCGAGGAGGATGAATTGCATCCCACCATCTCGAAGCGGGGAGGGTTGAGGTTGTCCAGCGCACTGGCCTTTCAAAGCATATCACATCCCCAATCAAATCATAATCCTGTTCCGACACACACCTGGCTGGGAAGAAAATATGTTTGCAGGTTTTCGCACTTTATCGCACACGTTTTTTTTTTTTCCCCAACCCAAGTCTGTTGAACCAATACTTTTAGCACAATCCAAACATTGCCTTTGGCAGCTGAATGTGTGCTCGGCTTTTGCTGCTGTAAGCCACTGAGGATGTTTTTTTCTTTTCCATACGTATCTCTGATAGATGCTTGCTCTCTCTCTCCATCTCCATCTTCCCCCTGTCCGATTCTTTCGGCTTCTGGCAGAAATATTGAGCATCCACACTGTAGGTGATCAGCTGTGAGGAGGCTTGTAGGCATGGCACCCTGTCTCTGCTGTTGAATAAATGAATCGACTAATGAATTATTAATTTCTGTTTGTTCTGAAGTATTCGTACTGCTCATGCATTGTTTTTCCTACCTATTTCTGGTCTCACCCCCTTCTTCTTCTCCTCTGCTCACAGCTAACAGAGCTGACATTACATACGAAGAACACAGCTTGCACATCTTGCAGTTGAATGGAAATAAAAGGGATTCTGTGACCTTGGAAGATGAAGATGTTGTTGCCATGGGAACTCCTAATCCTGCTGTCACTCAAGAGCTGCCTTGCAGGTATGATATGCCCTGAGTTGCGTTTGATAGCTCACCTGTTCTGCATAGCGCCTCATTTCAGATGGAGCCAGTGGGTTTTTTTTTTCATGCCTCCTCTAATCATTTTCATATTCCTTGAGAGACAGAGGCATGCTGGGAACAAGCGAACGCGGCTGCTCTGGCAGGACATTTGTCTTTGCTTAGACTCTTCACAAACGTCGCCCAGCTTTGTTCAGTGTGTAGTCTAGCCTTGCAGCAAAGAGTGTGCATTTGTGGGTGTGGCTGTGTAAGGGGCGGGGCGTTGTTAATCTGACATGCTCTAAATAGCTGAAGTTCTTCTCCTTATTCTAGTTATATAGTGTAATAGTTGAAGTTTATTTCATTTTTCATCTTACTTTCTGATGGTGATTTATTTATTCACTGGGTTGTTGGATCAGCAACTTTCTTGAACATGTTGCAAGTTGTGCAAGTATTTTTTTTTTTTTGTTTCAGTTACCGCTATTTATCAAAGGGTTTGGAAAGATGACATTAATGTATTAGAAAAAGCAAACATTAACATAATGATTTTTATAAACCATTGTTTTTATGTCTATTAAACATCTACTGTGGTGTTTGTCTTTTTGTTCTTTGTTCAGTCTAGTTTACATTTTGTACATTTTTGTAAAGTCTAGTTAACATGTAGCACTTTTTCTAGTGTACATGTTGAACATTGTAGCTCCAGTTGTGTACTTTTCTGTGAAGTCCAGATTTAGAGTAGAATGTTTTGTATAATCTAGTCTACGCCTATTAACTTTTTGTACCGGGTAATTTACATCTAGTACTTTTTTTAAAGTCAATGATAAACAGTACCTTTTGTACATACTAGTTTACGTCTAATACTTTTGTTCTAGTTTAAGCATACTACTTTTTGAACAGGCTAGTTTAAGTCTGTACTTTTATTTGTATAGTCTATCTTTCATTTAGTACTTTTTTTGTATAGTCCAGTTTGCGTCTAGATTAGGCTAAGTACTTTTTTGTAGAGTCTAATTTAAACGTATTACTTTTTCTATAGTCTAGTTCATGACTAGTAATTTTTTTATAGTATAGTTTAGTTCATGTCTAATACTTTTTGCATAGTGTAGTCTAGTCCATGTCTAGTATGTTTTGCTTACTCTAGTTTACCACTCACACTCCCTCTTGCGGCAGTTTAGCATTTGCATTTTCATACCAAATTAGAAAAATTCACGAATATTCAATTAAATATAATCTGTTCCATTAAGATATTTACACGTGAGACGTTTTCAATTGTGGCGCTTAAACTGTTCTTCATGTCCAACGTAAATATAATCACACTAACCGTTTCTATATTTCACATTTTTCTCGGTTTACGGAGCTGCTGTGAGGAAAGAGGCAGCAGGTGCCCTATTTAAATCGAACCAACGTCCCCCAACCGCTGCCAGTGTTCCAGTTACTGTTGTTGTGGTGCTACAGTAACTATGCCAACTCAAATGGGCATTTGCATTCAAGTCACAGGTGCTCTCTTGATTGCACAGTTTGATTTTCTAAAGGCTGAGCGGGAGAGAACGCCATGTAGAGGCTGTGTAGCCACAGATGGACGAGCACGAGCTATTATACACAAAGATCCCGAGAAGACTATATCCACATATCTAACAACATGTCGGATCTCGACCTTGAAGGTTTTATTGGAAGATAACATTTTTCAGGCCCAGTGCTCAGGAAACTTGCTGTGGCTGGGAACGTAATATGTTTAGGTACATGACAATTTATTTTCTGTACAGATTAAAACGGAAAAGATCAGTGTTGTTGACAATTAATTATCCGAATAAATGCTGGGCATCCAATGTCATTCATATGAGTGTCGGTTGTGATGTTATAATGATTGCTAATTAAAAAAAAAATGACAATATACTTAATTGAACATTAACATTAATGTACAAGTAAAATAAAACCAACAGGTTCAAGTAAGTATTTAAACTTTATTTTAAAGTTTAAAAAGAGTCAAAGAACTTCAAGCGCTGAATGCAAGCTTCTCATTGACTCCTCCAAGGAATGTTGGCTCTCATTGGACATGCTCATAAGACTTATTTAATTTAATTTGAAATTTAATAATTTCAGTAATGTTAATCCAGTAAGTCTCTTTTTCGGTGCATTCACACACAGACAAACACGAATGCATGTTTTATTATCGTACTATCATCGTAAATGATAGCAAAAAAATTCTCGACATATAATAATTTGCTGTGATAACATTTTATTTCACAAGTTACATTTACAATACATTTTAATTTCTTAATTTAGGGGATTCAACCATTGATATTCAACTGAAAAAGTTGAGTTTTAAAGAAAAGTCATACTTGAACGGGATGTATGTAGTTAAGCAGGAAGATACTAACAATATGGAGTGGTATTGCAAAGAAATTTTATGAGCAAAGTTTAGAACCGTTTGCAAATTGCATCCACAATTGTTTATGATGTGATGGGCTAAGTGCTAAGAATCATAATTCAACCAGCAATGTGAGAGTTTGCGTTGACTTGAACTCACAGAATCAGACAAAACTCGAAAATTCACTAATTACATTTTCAAGCTCAATTTGTGAGGTTAATTTGTAAGGTCACAGAAGTAGCCAATCAGCATCAGGGGAGGGGTCAACTGCACAGTGGGCTGTGACTGAATGGAAAGTGCCGTAACTCAAAGGACACGTAGAAGAGGAAAAAAAAAGACATTCTTTCTCGTACAATAAAATGTTGATAGTCATTTGTTTTCATAAACTCATGAACTCTTCGGAATTTTGTCCAGAATATTGTTCCATAAAACACTGTAAACAAAAAGTGCCACATTTTAAAAACACCTTTCCTACCTTTGGTTTAAAGGACACAGAAGAAAGCGCATCAAGAACCAACATCTCACATCGAGGATACACCCCAGGACACTTCCATTAGCTTGATGACGCAAGCGGGAGATGGTTTTCTTTTTTCTGTCCTCCTCAAGGTTATACACCTTTAAAGAAACCCAGTCACCCAAAAAGTGAGGGCACAAATTGGCAGGTCAGTTTCGGTGAAGAAGAGAGAAAAAAGGACAAGTCAGGAGAAAAGTTTGAAGGTGGAAAACAACAGCATAAAATTGCATCCTCTTTAAAAAGAACTGGCTTGGTTTAGAAAGCTTGTTTGTTCATTTGAGAAATGATACATTTCAGTGGAGTAATTACAACAACATGGGGTAATTAGGGAGGTGGAATGGTGTCTTGGCAGCAGTCGAGCGAAACAACATTCCTACCCACACTGCCATGCATGGCACGGCCTGCCAAGAGTCAGGCATCGTGTTGATACAGTTTCTGCATTAAGAGTGGAAGCGAAAGCTGTTCTTCTGCCACTTGTTTACATTCTACATCCATTGAGCTTTGTGCGACAAACCCACCACAAATACACAAATGGCACAGGCGGTGCCACCGATCTCTCACCTGTTCCTGAACTGACAATGTACAGCGTGATCCATTTCACTTTTTTTTTTTTCTAGAGCGAATTACTCGACATGGCCCAGTGTTCACTCAAGAGCCTAGTGACAGCGTGTTCCCTTTAAGTGTGGAGGACAACAAGATATTTATTAATTGTAAAGCCAAAGGAAGTCCAACAGCGCATTACAAGTATGCACTTCTTATTTGCATTGATTTGTTGCTTGCAATTCGGCATGATGGATGAATGCATGGGGTGAAAGAGAGACAGGCAGAATGGATGATTGAATGAATGGATGGGGGGGGTGGAGCTGATGAATGGATGGATGGATGGATGGATGACTGGGGTGAAAGAGAGACAGGCAGATTGGATGAATGGATGGCGGTATGGAGCTGATGGATGGATGGATGAATGGATGACTGGGGTGAAAGAGAAACAGGCATAATGGATGATTGGATAGATGGATGGCGGGATGTATCTGATGAATGGGGTGAAAGAGAGTGGCAGACTGGGTGATTTGATGCATGAATAGTTGGCTGGATGGATGGATGGATGGATGGATGGGGTGAAACTGAGACGGGCAGAATGGGATTGTATGGATTGATGGTGGGATGGAGCTGATGAATGGATGGATAGACTGGATGGATGGATGGATGGATGGATGAATGAATGAATGGGGTGAAAGAGAGACAGGTAGACTTGGTGAGTGGATGGATGGATGGATGGATGGATGGATGGATGGATGGATGGATGGATGGATGGATGGATAGATAGATAGATAGAATGATTTTTTTTTTTACCTTTCATAGACAAACAGATACGAAGAGACAGACAAACTAGATGATGGATAGAAAGAAAGAGTGAGACAGACAGAAAGTCAAAGGCATACAGATGGAGAAATTTTGCATCATGTTATTTTAATCACACTCTGTTCATTGTGATTTACTAGGTGGAAGTTCAACGGCAAAGAACTTGACATGGGCACGGAACTAAACTACAGTCTCGTTGAGGGAAACCTTCTGATCAGCAACGCTCAAGCCAACAAACACGCAGGCGTTTACCAGTGCATTGCCACCAATGCTTTCGGAACCATCCTCAGCCGTGAAGCCAAAGTGGAGTTTGCATGTAAGTGAAGGTGAAAGTCAATGGCATTAGCTTGCTACTCAATGTGTTGTTTAGAATCTCAAATTTCGTATCAGACGCACAGTCCCTTTGAAACCCTGCTGCGTACCCGTATAAAATATCTCTTTACATTTGACAGGCTTTTAAAGAGACATCTTTATTTTCTCAACTGAGGAATCCATCAAGAAATGCCCAGTAGTGCTCATTAAACGCGAGCTGCCATGGGAAATATTTCAATCAACGCATAATCGTAGCAGGAAAGGCTTCTGATACTTGATGAACATCTTAAACAGCCTTTACTGTGGTGTTTGCCGCAGAATTTTGATTTGGTTTAGTTAAAACTAGCGTTTGAAGTTTCTGATGCACTTTTTTTTTTTACTTGATATATCTATAAACCGTATAATCTGTATTTTCTTGAAAAAAGATAGAAGAGATAAATAATTAATGATTTCTATATAATTATTTGACATGTGCTTGTTTTTATGTGCATTTTTATGTGTTTAGTTATGCACGTGTGTATTTATTATGTATGTAAGAAAGTGAGGTGATGGCAATATTCGATTGTTAGCATATTTATTTAGTTATCCGTGTTTTTATTGGTTGAGGCCGGTTTATGCTTCAATAGAGGAAAGTTTTTGCATCACATCTCACTTTTTTTGTTCAAAATGCATAAATACACACTGTAGTAGCAATAAAAACTGTCATTGAATTAAACACACACACACACTGCGCATAAACACACATCCACGCACACTCTCTACAAGGGTTTTCCAGAGTTACTCATTAGGGAAACTGATTTGCTGCATATCTCCATGTGACAAAAAACCTAAATCCTCCCAAGGCTGAATGAGGCTCGCGAGAAATCAGAATAATTAGCGCTGCTTTATCACATCATTTTTGCTTCCTGTGGTATAGAATGGCATTTCTAAAGGTCCCCCACTCCGTGCAGTCTGTTGCATGTCAGAGCGATGACACTGGTGTTAATGAAAAATAATGGCCGCTCCATTGTGTGTGTGTGTGTGTGTGTGTGTGTGTTTTTCCCCTTCTTTTTCTTCTTCACTCTCGCCAGACCTGCAGAATTTCAGCAGCAAGGCTCGAAGTCCCGTGCTAGTAAGGGAAGGACAGGCTGTCGTGCTACTGTGTGGATCGCCACCACATTTCGGAGGTACTTTACACGTTCCTTTCACCTTGAGCCTAAAATGGAATTTTATGTTGGTTATTATAACGCCTAAATTGCTATGTTTTTATGGACAGGATCAGTTGGCAATCAAGGTGTATTTTAAAATCTTTTCAATTTTTGAATTGACTCAAGTCAAGTCATGTCATCCTGATAATTATTATCTTTTTATATTATTATATTATTATTTTATTTATAAAGTGCTTCAAAAAACAGACGAACTGATCAAAGTGCTTAACGCTTTAATTAATACAAAGTCAAAAACCGTAACATTGTATTAAAATTTATAAATTAAATAAAACCGAAATTAACAGACACTTAAAAAGGTAAAGCCAAATTCTAATTGTGCGCTTTGAGACGGTTAAAACTGTGAAAAGCGCCTTTATAAATACTCATAATACTATTATTATTATTATTATTATTATTATTATTATTTTTATAATCTGGGCGCCTTGCTATACACGTGTATGAACTTGCTGGCCGAGTTTATGTAGCACATGGTGTTATATATTTTTTGTGTTGTTGCGATGAAAACTTGCATGTATTGTTTTGTTTGTTTTTGTGTTCTTGTGAAGGAGTTTTGTTTCGTTTTTTTTTTTTTTATATATATTTTTTTATTTTATTTATTTTTTTATTCAGTGCGCTTTATAGTCCGACATATATACGGTAGCTGTGTAAAATACGGTTGTGGTAAAGCTACATCATAGTAAACCTGTTGAATAGTTTCCAATTCATTTTCTTTCGCGCATTATCAGTCACATGATAATCCACATCACATTTAATTGAATTGGGTTTTTTTAAGAGGTAGCTCACCTGGTTTGTGTGATAAACGTTGGTTTTGCAGATGATATCTTAATGATCTCCAATTGTAGGCAAATCAGACTCCAGTGGCTGGAGAATAATGGCTCACTCCAAGGCCCGTTCCGCCATTCATGCATCGGCCTTGTGGCATTTAGCTCGCTCTCTTCTTCTTAATGGCACTTGTGCCCTTGTGGTCATTTGGAAAGGTTATTTTCTTGAGCCTTGGCCTTCTGTTGAAAGGTAATAAAGGCATGTGGTAGCCGCTTTAAAGCCGCACATCTCTTTAGTCCGCACACACGCGCACGCCAGAGGTGCAATTTCACGCCGCTGCGCTGGCATCATTGTGCCACGTTTCCAGCCGAATCGTTGACCTCAGGCGTCCTAGACTTCTTCCCTCTTCAGCGTCCTCATCTTGTTCGGATGCCCCGCCATCCTTGACCGTTTGTCACATTCCATAATCCTTATTATTATTATGTATAGAATATGCTTTTATTAATTAAAACAATTTACAAATTTTTTTTTATTATTATTTAAATATTTATGTTACGATACTGTGTATTTTTTATTCTATTTTTGATTTTTGCATTGTAATAAGAGGGAACAAAAGACGAAGTTTTAATACATTTATAAATATTTTAATAAATATTTTTTTATTGATTCTGATATAATTTTACATGTATTGGTTGATTGGTTGACCTCATAATGCTAAATTAAATTAGTTGATATTTTCTCTAGCCATTTTCTCTCTCTCTCTCTCTCTCTCTCTCCCTCTCTCTCTCTCTGTGTGTGTGTGTGTGTGTGTGTGTGTGTGTGTGTGTGCGTGTGCGCGCGTGTGTTTGTTTTAACATTTTTTTTACTCAAACGGTGGTGGTCTGCTCGAGTCACAGGGTTTCAGATTAAAGTGGCTGTGGAGTTTGTCCTAAGAGACAGAAAGCCATAAGCACAGTGAAAGGTTTCTCACTTTGTCATCACTCCATGTATGATGGGTTTAATTCATGTGTTTCTATCCTAGAGCCATATATGACTTTTAGTAGACTTCTTTTAACCACAGTTTGGAACATGTACGTATATACACGTATATCTTTATACATCTCATGTGTATATATATTTAACTTCTAATGTTTAAATCCTCCATCAGGGAGCATTATACTACAGGACACTGATACTACGATCAACATATTTGTGTCCATTTCATGAATTGTATATCACTTTTTAAATTTAAACATGCAGCAATGGCATTGGCTAGTAAGCAAGCTGTGCAACAATATTTCATAGTTTTAGTAAGTCACTTTCTTTGACTGGCATTTCTGTACGATATTGCGGTAAGATGCATATTGATGTGAATGCAGACTAGAGACTACATTCATTCAGACACACAGTTCATTAATGGTAAGCTTCTTTTCAGAGAGACAGAAAGAGAGAGAGGTGGCTCAATTGGCCAATGAGACCCTCGCATGTATTCACGTAGTTTTTGAACTAATTTTAAACATTAAATAAATCGTATCATGTGAACGTGTTTATGTTTCATTGTAAGAACGGGCAATTGAAGCGATTTGTCTTCAATTAATACAGTAGATGTTTAAATAATGTAATAATGTAAAGTAACCGTCAGTGTATATCCTTTTGTGAGCAAAGAGTCGGTTGCATTTCTGGCTGTTTTTTTTTTAAAACCCAGGATGGTCTGTAAGGGATTCAATATTGAGGTTGGTCCACTACGTTTCACCTCTATGGTCAAGATACATGGACTATTGTTTTTTGGTCCTTTTATATGCATCATAACTAATAAGTCTCAACCATCTGTATTGGTACTCAAGCCCAAAAGAACATAAGATGTGAATATGTGTGTATTTAAGTGTAGCGAGCTATTTTTCAACTCTTTTGTCATGATGGTATTCTACACTAGGCTATGTTCTATCAGGTTTGACTGTATATATATTGTGTCTTAAAATTTTTGTAACATTTTTCTTTGTAGAAATACGATACTCCTGGATATTTAATGGCCGTCCCAGTGTTGTTGTTGGAGACAGTCGCCGCTTTGTTTCCCAAAGGACTGGAAACCTATATATTGCCAAGGTAGAGACATCAGATGTTGGGAATTATACGTGCGTGATGAAGAACGTGATCACCAACACAACTGTCTACAGTTCACCAACCCCAGTAGTCCTGCGTCGGGACGGTAAGGAATGCTTCTGGGACATTGCATATAAGTCTAGCGGGGGTCTCGTGGGGGTCTCTGGGGGGGTGGAGTCAAAACCAGCAACTCTAGGCCTGAAGGCTGGACACACCCTACAGTAGTGTCTAACCAATCACAGTAGGACATACACAATCTCACCAATTTTCGAAAACTCGATTCATTCTGCGTGTTTTGGACTGTGGGTGGAAACCAGAGACCTGGAGGAAAACCACGCACGCCTGGAGTGAAACAGATGGTGTTTGCTCTGCTGCCACTCAGAGATGGAGCATTTGTGTGTTTAGAGTCGCTGAGCTTTGCCCAGTCAAATGAAGAAGTCTACACCCCGAATCAGATTGAGAGAGACGATGACCTACACCTTCTCTCACACACCCCGGCGGGCTCAACATCAGCCGTCATTAGTGTCTGCTTAATATTCACTCTGACGGGTTGCACAAAATGTGCCAGGAAAATTTGTGAATATTTTGAGTTAATGAGAATCGTGAATAGTCGTATCTGTTATTTTTGGTGCCCAAAACCATCCCTCAACTTCACGAATACTTCGTTTTACATTTCTGTTCATGTTTGATCTGCGTTCACTCTGGGGGGGGGGACTTGCAAGACTTGCACTTTTTTTCAGACTCTGGTTTGTTCTGGTGTTGCTCCTGGTAGAAAGAGAAAAACCAAAGCCTTTAAAGAATAATAATTTCGAAGTGTTTGACTGACGGAAAATAGCTGATTTTAATCAGGAACAAAGTTGAAAGTGGGTTATACCATTGTAATCTGTTCATAATACTATTATGTTTGGAATGTGTGTTGTACTTAAGCACGTTATGTTCTTAATATGAATGTTACTAAAACAAACATGGTACTATCTTGTTTTTTTTTAACCCCAATTTTTTTTAACCGAGGCAATGATTTTTACGTCTGTAAAAAATGTTGCAATATTTGGTTTCAATAATTGGATAGAAATGCGAAATAGTTGCAACTATCATATAGAATAACTATGCAACTGTTTCTCCTCGATTGTGGAAAAGATCTTCTGCTTTTTTGCGCTGCTGTACCTTTTTCCTGTTTCAAATACTATTGGGGTTAAAAAAAATACTTGAAATAGATGCAAACCAGTTACTGGATTTGTAATTCACCCTCAAACCTCTTTTATCCTCATTTCTACAGCTGTGATGGGGGAATACGAGCCCAAAATTGAAGTCCAATTCGAAAAAAGTCTCAACGTGGCCAAAGGATCATCGGTTAGACTGGAGTGTTTCGCTTTAGGAAAGTAGGTCTCTACTTTACAAACAGATGGACTTCTCACCCCTAGAGGTTTGCTTAGCAAACTGGGGATGGCCACACTTGGCACATAGTACATCTTAGTGGTTTATTTAAGAGAAATGTTTCAGAAAAGGCACAAGTAATCTTTAATCTTGGCAAGACCTCGAAAACAGGCAGAAGGGTCGTCCATTGTTTTAAAAAACAGCTAGACACTCTGATCCAGGGTGAAGCAGGGTTGCGGCCTCAAGTTGTCCACAGATAATGTGTTCTGGGATGCTGGGATGCTGCAGGGCAATCAAGAATTGGGCAGCTCTTTTCTTTAATAGTCTGAAAGGTTTTTATGTGACTACTTGGATGTCTCGAAAAAAATATGCAATAATTATATCTTGCATGCCAACCAGATGCTTGCCTGTTTATACTAACTGATGCTAGACACAAATGACTTCTATTTGGATCAATAAGAAAGTTGAGCTTCTAAATTGCTTTGCATTTGTGGAATCGTGCAAAGTTAACATGCTGAAGTTTCTATTCGTTCTTTTTTTTTTTCAGTCCAGTTCCTTCTATATCCTGGAAAAGAGCAGACGAAAGCCCTTTCCCAGGAAAGATGAAAATAAATCACTCCAACGGGGTCCTAGAAATCCCATACTTCCGTCCGGAGGATTCGGGGCTATATGAATGTGTGGCTGAAAATTCTAAAGGACGCAGTATCGCAAAAGGACATCTTGTATTTAAAAGTAAGCTCAATTATACTTAAAAGGTGCTTACTGTAGTAGCATATTTTGAAAAAGAAAAAATAAATGGAAAAAGTTGCAGCCTGGGAACTTGTACGACGACATTAGTTTTTTGTAGAATATATAAACGTTTTTATAACTGAAATACAAAAAAAACTGTATATATGAATTAATAAACAATATTTCTAACAATTAATAAATAAAAATGAAATCCTATATTAATTATATTTTATAGACTTATTTAAATATATTTGTATGTAACTGTACATACAATATATATTTTTTTTATTTGTAGGGTTTTTTTTGTCCTGCTAAAGCAGCTGTTTCTTTAACTCGCAGTATTACTGCAGGAGAATCGATAAGAGAAATTTAAATTTTTAATGAGTCTGATAACAGCAAGCTGCGGTAAATAATAAATAATGACAGAATAGATTTTATTGTCAGTTGTCAAGGCAAGACTAATTAGAACGGCTATAATAGGTGTTGTTTGGTGTGGATTGTGCAGAGCACTGGTCTTAAACATGAGAAGAGTAATGCTGAATGTATGTTCCTGGTGTTTTACTGGCTATAAAATACACAATGAAGGTTTGAGGGAGAGACGCAGGAGCGTAAAATTCTGTCTCTGAGTATAATTTGGATAAACAAAAGTGTCTAGTGTTTTTCTTTATATGGTGAAATATAAAGATGTCGCCTTTTACAGAAAAACTTCTTCAAATGCTTCTCTTTTTTTCCAAGTTCAGTGCATTTGTAGGGCACTTTTCACAGTTACAATTGTCTCAGCACATAAATATATCCACATGCCTTTAGGAAGTAAACTAAAAAAAAAGGAAAGTGTTTCTGTTTATTATTATAATTTAAGAAAAATGCTACAACGGGTCATTTTAGCAGGTGGTGTTCAATTCAGCAACAACTGACAGAACACACTCAGGAGGTTTAATGAAGGATTTACTAATAGGTAATAAGAGATACAGGTGAGGTGACTAAACCTATCATAAGAACAATAAACTCTAGAAAAGGGTGTAAATACTAGAACATTTTCATCTCTTTAACTCAGTGACTTGAGCACTTTCAGAATAAGAGTCCTATCTTGGCGCAAAGAAAGGCTGTGCCTAAGCTGCTGTGCGACACCACAAATGCGGTTTAAGGATGGATTTTGTTTCAAATGTCCAGATGTAGAACACCTGCAGTGGTCACAGAATCTTCACGATGCAAACATGGCCATCGAGTCGGATCTTCACTGGGAGTGCAAGGCTAGTGGAAAGCCACAACCACTTTACAAATGGCTGAAGAATGGCCAGCCACTGGTGTCTCAGGTGAGCATCATAACCAATAATCTGGTGAAAATCCCAATAAATGTCCGTAAGCTCTGTCAAATTTCTCAATTGTGACTCTACTAGTAAAGCTGGGCTTAGCAACATCTAGGTTGTAGGTTTAATTGTAGGGAAAGCAGGACACGTGCTTTTTCTAAATGCTAAAACGTAAATCCATGTCTGTCAAATCAATTTGTTGCAGATGGAGAGTTTAGTTTAGTTTAGTTCTATTTTTAATTTTTACTTTACTTCCTACTAAACCTGTTGTGAAGAGTGTCTTGACAGTTGTGTTTATGCTCAGGACAGAATCCATGTTCATGGAGGCAGACTAACCATCTCTAATATAAACCTGATGGATTCTGGGATGTACCAGTGTTTGGCAGAGAATGAAAATGGAGTCATATACGACAGTGCCGAGCTCAAAGTTGTTGGTGAGTTGAAGTGTTGCCAAACCAAACGTGCTATTGGAGTAAAGAGTGGTAACAAGTGGTAAAATTGAAAGCATTTATAAAGCTTATAAACAAGCTCAAAATTAATCACATTTCTCACCTATCCAGAGGTGTAAAGTACTTGAGTAAATTAACTTTGTTACTTCTAACTTTAAGTCTTTTTGGCCACATTGTACATGCACCGAGTATCAAATATATAAGAAAATTGTACCTTCCACTTGACTACGTTTTTGATTGAGTGTATGTACTCATTACTCCACTACATATGAATGAGTACTCGTTACATTGGGAAGTGATATTGCCATCTGCAGGGTGCTGAAGGTGCTAGATACTATTTATGAGAAAAGTCATGGGAACGTGAATTAACAGTTGCACTTTTTTGCACATTTGAGTTTGAATGCGACTGACTTTTTTTCTTTTTTTTAATCCATTTTGTTTTGACATTTTGAAAAATTGATGTGTTTAATTTAATTTCTATTTTACAAATAAAGTGAAAATAAAAGAAATAAAACCTCCTAAATAGTTTTTCACGGTTTTTTGAGCCAAATTTAAATTTAATTTCAGTACGAGTAAAATACTTCAGTTCTTTGGGGTTTTTTAATCAAATCTTCTTGGAATTGGTGACTTGTAACTTGTAATGGAATAATTTTTACAGTAAGTTATCTGTACTTTTACAGTTTGTTTTTCACTTTCTCTTTACACATATCCCCTACACATCTAAATCATGTTGGAATGGATTGGTAATTGACTGGAACCCTGTTTTTCATTCTCCATGTGTATAAAGTATATATACACCGCAACATACTCTGAAGTCGTTCTCTTAAAATGTCAAAAAGAAAAAAATAAACGTATGTATGGTCTATTAGCTTCGCCTCCAGACTTCTCGAAAAACCCAGTGAAGAAAACCACTCTGATTCAGAGAGGAGGGGAAGCTGTCATTGAATGCCGGCCTCGTGCGTCCCCAAGAGCTTCATACTCCTGGAGGAAAGGAAACGAGTTCTTGAAAGACAACACAAGGTAGGAGTGTGAGCAGAGCGGTTTAATAAAAACGAGCCTTCATTTTCCTTTAGTTTTCACCACCTTCGGTTTGACTGCAGTGCTGTGTTGATTTTGAGGCTGCCATTCAGCCTTGTGTTTGTGTGGCCATTTTAGCTTTTCAACACTTAAATTTCTTTTTTTGTTTTCAAGTATCGGATCGGTCCAGATAAATCCCATCTGTAGTTCAAGTGTGCATACTAGCCATCGCAGTTCATATTTCCTCGTGATTCATTTTTTACAGTGCTAGATTCTTCTATTTAAAGTTTTTACTATTGGTATTGATGAACAGGCTATATTTATGAATGTATGAGTAAACCCTTTATGAAGCGCTAATAACATAAACTACAGATCCCAGAATGCAGTGCTTCAGATCTAGCCTGATTAAGACATTAATTGTGTAATTTGTAACATTAACTTAAACGCACATCTGTTATATATTTTTTTTCCAATTTTATTTTTGCAGCTTGTTCACTAGTAACTAGTTTAATATTGACAGGATACAACTTTTAATTCATTTCTGCATATCATTTCTTTAAATAAAGTTACAATACATATTTTGTGTACAAATAATGTAATTAAAGTCTACTAAAATGTAATGTCTACCCCCCACCCCCACCCCCAATACCGTATTATAATACTGATATTGTCTGGACACTAGACGATATCATGGAATTAATTTTCACCCATATCGCCCACCCCTAATTTAAATGTAGCAGACGTGGTTTGATCTGTACATTTTTAAGTGCAATATATACACACTTTATATTTCGTTAATTTGTGTAAAGCAGTGACACATTACTGCATTTCCAGAGCCTGTGAGGAATTAATTCATGTTTATTCTGATTTATTTACTCTTAATGAATCAATTTGTTTTTAATTTAGTTACTTGATTTTCCTTATTTCGGGGGATTTCACAAGAACTCTAGTTTAGTTTTAGGCATTTTCACAACTCTTATATATTTCTAATTGGGATTTTCCACTAGTTGCCGAGGCACAGATGTTTCTCCGTCAAAAGCTCCAGCATCGTTCCTGATGGCACTTTTCACACAAGACTGAGTGCCTAGTGGAACACTAATTAATACATCGCTAATTCTGCCGGCTTCCTGCGGGGCTTGAGTGGGACACAACCATTCTAGCATGGCAGTGTCAGAACAGGTGGTTTGGACGGAAGAGAGCATGATCTCCAGTAATGGATGGGGAGGTAACCAGTAGGTTCCTGCACTGTGGTCCATCTGTGGACCTGGGAGAGAACAGGCGTGCCATGACTCACGAGAAGCGGTGTGATTATGGGTTGAGGGATGGGAGAAAGGGGAAGCTGGAACGAAGGGAAGTGAATGGGCTTGTGGAGGCAAAGGAAGTGACACATGAGGTGCGAGACGCCGTATCAGACACTATCTATCACTGAGTCTTGCTCTGACTGAATACCAAAATAGCTGAGAGGAGTTTTGCACACGCGCACACACACACACACACATGGATAAATGTATAGGTGGAGATGAGCCTCAGTGTGATTGCACTGAAAATGAAAGGTCTTGCTGGATTAATAAAACACAATTATGGAAAGTATTTCTCCCTGATAAAATTGCATTGACATACCAAGAAACTATTTTGCTCATCAAACAAAGTATAAACATGATAGAGCAACATGATGTTTTATGGTTAATGTTACTTGGTGTTCTTTCTCCGGTTCAACTAGATTGTTTTGCGTTGATCAAACACCTTTCTAACAAGTTAGATGGAGCAAGATGTTTTTAATCTGGCCTGATGACCATGATTCAACTCGACTAGTTTTTATGGGTTTTTTTTTTTTTTGCTCTAGCATAATTTTATTGGGCTTGAACTTTGAACTTGCATGACAATAACACCCTCCAATTCATTTATATACATAGTCTTGCTTTATCTACAACATGTTTTTATACTTTAAGCTCTTTAAGGAGAGCCAAAACTGTGAAACAATACAACATTCTTAACAGCATCAGCACCAGTTTTATAAAATTCTGAAAATTATTTTTTTATAAAAAAGCTTGAAGATTCAGGACGCGGTCTTTTTCTAACTCTATCTCTATATTTCTCTCTCTCTCTTACTCTGTCTTTTTCTCTTTCTTTAAAAAAAAACTCTTTCTTTTTTTCTTTCTTTCTCTCTTTTTCTCATTTACACTCTCTTTCCAATTTTTCTCTCTTTTTTTCTCTATATCTATATCTATATCTTCTATATCTCTTTCTCTCTCACTAGGTTTTTATCTCTCTCTATTGATAATTCTATCATCCTCTTTTTCTCACTTTTACTGTTTTTTTCTCTCTTTCTCTCTGTATTTCTAACTCTCTCTCTCTCTCTATTTCAAAACTCTCTCTCTCTCTTTCTCTCTCTCTCCTATATCTGTGCGTATACATAATATGTGTACCACATGTGTAATATTTAGTTTTTTGCCGAAAGTAATATTTTTCTTCACCTTATCTAAAAGTAATCTATGAAAGTTGTATTTAAAGCTTAAACGTGGCTGTTGAGGTCAGCGGTGTGTGTGGCTGTGTGTGTATCTTTACTGGATGGTTATGGTAGTGGCCATCTTGACAAACTCACCTTTGAAATATGAAAATGCGTGTTGGTATTGCAACAGTGAGGGCAAATCAGATGCAAATTGCGTGTTAATATTCAAACACAATTACAAATGCACCACTAATTTATTCCAAAGTTGGGTTTTCATGTCGAGCCGTCCATCAGCCGTCCGCAGACCAACGCGTTGAATGGAAATCCAATTAAAAAAGGGATTTTCACAGCACCGTGATTCCATTTGACAAGTCTGTCTAATGGCATGTCCACACACTCCTGACGTCGTGTCAAGTGGACACAGACCGCACTGTTGACTTTCCAGCCATTTCTCGGGACTCGCCCCAGCACCAGGAGAAGCATCGATTTGTCATTGTACTCCGTAGAGCGGTCAGGAAGAGAAGGATCAGGGACCGATCGCAAAGTCGTCCTGTCTTGACGCGAGTATAAATGTGGCTCCGTGTGGTCAGACGTTTCTCTCTGTAAAACGATACCTCTTGCTTTCTTTCCACTTGATTTTGCAGCTGGGGTCATCTGTCCGTTCTTTTGCACTTGATATTTTTGTCGATACATCATAGTGGAGTTCGGAGCGCAAAGCATGTTCTCTGAGCCATAATAATTGCATATTTATTTCCAAAAGCCCAGCTGAAGTACGCAGTTTGATTTCTGAGCTCTGCTGCACTCGTGTTTGATTTGCTCAGGGAGAAGGTCACTGTGGATCTCCGCATCGCATATTTGCATTGCTCTTTATATTTATCTATCACTCTGCCCGTTCCGAGTTATTAAAAACAAAGCTGTGATGGTGTCTGATGTTCAACGGCGTTGGCAGAAGACCTGTGAGAGTTAGTTTATGAGCGCTTGGTAGGAAGGTGATGGGCGGCCAGTTTTTTTGTTTTCCTGTTCCTTTGTGTTTTTATTCAAAATGGTGGGACACAAAATCTAGTCGAATTTTTAGAACTGGATTCGATGGGGTTTATGAAATATGAACGACTTCTACAAACATTGTGACGTATGTCATTGTGTGGAAAATGCACGTCGACTTACCTGGAAAAATGAATTCATGATGAGACCAGTTTTGTAGGGCGAACATTGTAAAGAGACAAAATTAGCATGCAAATGTCCTAATCTGTTGCCAGCCCCCGTAAATTCAGACTTTTATTTATAATATGATAAAATATGGTAATAACTGTAATAAAAAACATGTTATATAACAGTGCAACAAAACGCCCTTTTGGGACGAGCGGCTAATGTCGAGTGAGAGGAGATCGGTGGATGACCATCACACACAAGTTTCAACTTACAGGACAACAACTTACACAATACACAGTACGTAACTACATATTTTGTTTTTTCACTTAGTTTATTATTTCATGTCCTGTGTATATACTTACTACTTCATGCAGTGGCGGTTTTAGGCATCTCTGCGCTTAAGATACAAATAATGTATCTGAAGTGATTTTCTATTACGTGTTATTTGGCGGCCCTGTTTGTGTTTACTGAAGGAGTCATGCACAGAAAATGTTAGAGAAGTGGAAAACAGAGGCGGAGAAGGGGCGCAGGAGGTAATTCACTGTTTTAAAAAAAAAAAAAAAAAAGAAGGGAGGGTTATCTGTTGAGAGAAAATAGGCAAAAGAGGCAAAAGATAAATATATGCCCCCCATGACATATATATTGTCATATTTCTTTATATTTACAGTATCTATTTTATCAATAAAGGACTATGAATAAAGTGTTCCATATGGAGAAGAAATGTATTCACATATCCGTGAAACATTGTTAAATATTTTTAGATATATATATTATCAAAATGCATATCCAATATTTGGGAAATTCTAAAATATATTTTTAACATATGTGCATATATTGTTAAAAACAGTTTCATATAAAGCCTAAAGGATAAAGCCTAAATATAAACAATAATTATATTAGGGCTGTCAAACGATTACATTTTTTTAACTATTTAATACTTCCTCAACCAAATTAATCGCGATTAAATCGCAAATAATAATAATAATAATGTATTATTAATAAGTATTTATATTAACAATTATTAATAACATGAACAAGTATAGAATCTTGTAATATTGAATATTGAAGTGTAAACTGTAAATTAATGTAAACTCAACACAAAATAAACACGTGTTTAAATACTGTAATATAGTACAGTACTGTAAAATAGTTTTTTTTAATGTCTGAGATGATGTTTAATGTCCCATTGAACTTTTCCATTATCTCTTGCTTGGTTTCTGGAGAGCTCTCTTCTTATCCTCACAACCTTTCTCCATTACTTTCTTGCATCACAACCATTGTCTTTTATATCTTGAAAAAATTTCGTCACTAGAAACAAAAGTTTCTCGAAACTTTCATCAGTCGAGCCTTTCGTAAGTCGAAGTACCATCCAACCATTCAATTAATGAACTGCTTTTCCACGTCTGGGTCATGGGGAGCTTCAGCCATTCACGACAACTTTGGGCCTGGAGGTGGGACACACTGGATTGACAGTCAACCAATCACAGACAAGGACAAAGACACACTCTCACGCCTATGGGCGAACCTTTTTGATTTCAGTATTTTTTAAGCTTTTTTCCCCCCCTAATTCCTACAATATAAGTCAATGACGTTGAGGTGAATCATCTTGACAACATTCTTTTTGTGGTTTTGGACTGACATTAGTTACTAATTTAGTTACTAATTTACCGATAGTTTCTGTGAACAGCAATTATGTTAAGCAGATCTTTTTCTCATTTTGCTTTTACTTTCGACGTGTAAAAGTCAGACTGGTTATTTGGCAATTCAGTCAGGCTCTATCAGCCTCTCCTCACATGTCCACAAGTGTGCCAGCCTCACAATCACATCTGCTCTCAATGGCTTTTCGGAAACGACTTTTAATGTGGCGATAGCATCTTGTGCATGTTGGATAATGATAAGGCCGTAGGTAAAAATTCTAAACCGGAATGAGCTCTCTCTCTCTCTCTCTCTCTCTCTCTCTCTCTCTCTCTCTCTCCACCATTATTTATTTTTTTTCATGTTTTGACTGCATATTTTATTGATAATGACTAGCTGGATTTATGGTTTGTAACTTTTCTTATTAGGGTCTAGAGCTAAGAAGGAACTCTCCACCCTTCTCTGTCGAAAATAGTAGCAATCTATCTTTTTAGAAATTCATTGGATGGGTGATCCACACAAGAAACGTGTTCTCAGCTTGTTCTTTGGTGGCACCTATTTGGATTGTCAGTTTTATCGCCCGGTTTTTGTCAGAGAAATGTTTGAAACTTACAAGTATATTATCTTTCTTCTGTTTTAGATGGATTGTTTCAGAAGATGGAACCCTCAGGATCACCAACGTGACCAAATCCGATGTAGGAAGATACACTTGTGTGGCCAGGAACCCTTTTGGAACTTCCAGCAGTTCTGGGACTTTAGTGGTCAAAGGTAAAGCACATTTTCTGTTTCTCAAACAACACATTTTTCTTGCTTATAAGGGGACGCCTTAAACCGGATGAGGAGCAGCGGAAAAACAGTGAGCAACCCAAGCATGAAATTGATAATGAAATATATAGTTGTTTTATGTTCCTGTCGGTTTGACAGTGGTATAACTCATCCAAGCTTTTGTCAAGTGTGAGTTATTGGTTCAGCTGTCGGTGTAGAGAATTTCTTCGTCCTCTACAACGGCCGGGGGAATTTCTTTTTTTTTTTTTCTGTCTCCCAAGTCAGTTTCTCAAAGTTTAATTAAAAAGATGCAGCTGTTGCAGTTTTTTTCTCTCTCCCTTCGCTGTTCTTCTCTAATAACATATCCCAATACATATGCATGGCGTTTGGAGACTTTGATGGCTTAAACTATGGCTCTACACATTCAGGACCGTTTAAAATATTTACTGGCTTGATGTAGTTCTGCACTGAGGTGAATTTGTTTTACTGGCTATAGACAGTCGACAACGTGACATCATCCAAAAGGTTCTGCTGATCTCAGCTGCTTTGATCTCAAATCCTGACTTGGTCAAATGTTCCATTAAACCTCCCATAAGAGACCAGAACAAGACGTGACTCACCAGTGATTTGTTGTTGAAGATGATTACCGTATTGACGCAAATATAAGCAGCCCTTTTTTGGAACTTTTATCTTCCAAAAGTAAGATTTCCAAAAAAATCTTAAAGGGTTGTTATAATCGGCCATTTCAAATATGCATTTTTTTTGTATTTTAAGTCTGGAGCTATCACAAAGAAACGTAAACATGTCATCTTTATGCGCCGGTGCGCATGTGCATATTTAAATAATGGTCTGTAGGCAAACATACTTATAGCTTTTATTGGCACAATAATAGAAATAATAAAACATTAACCAGGCAGCGCCACTCAACGGGGATAAAATAACACTAGACTAAACTAAATACAATCATTAATATTACAACAAACAGACTAAAAACCACATCCGGAAGCTTAGCGCTAACGGCTAAAAACGGACTGCAAAGCATCATAGAAAGAGAACAGTCGAGAGTGAAGAACACGAGCAAGGAGTAAAAAAATCCAAGGAATCAGACACAATCAAAACGATGCACAAGGAAACACAATATTTTGCTACGTAAAATTGTCTTTACACAGTCTGTAGACTGCTAATAATGGTGGCTTGCGCTGCATATGGGAGTTGTTGTCATTTTATTTGAATGTCGAATTTGTATTCTAGCAATCGAAACTACAAGTAAAACGACAAGTGATAGTAGTTTAAGTCGATAGTCGTGATAGATTAGATTTGTAAATAAAGAAAAATATGTATGTTTAAGAGAGATGTAAATATATATATATATATATATATATATATATATATATATATATATATATATATATATATATATATATATATATATATATATATATTGCGTCTGAAAAATCATAGGGGTGCTTATATTAGGGTAAATACGGTATATGTGTGTGAGTCATTTCAAAACCTGTTTCCTAGTTAGTTTTTTCCTAGTTATTAATAATTAATTTAGCCCGAAATGAAAAAAAAATGAGATACACACATATTTACTTACAAGTATATTTTAATATTAAATACTCATTATTATTATTATATTTATATATATATTTTTTTTTGCGTGTGAAAAATCAGGGGGGTGCTTATATTCGCGGGGTTCTTATATTAGCATAAATTGTATATTTTTGTGATTTTGGAGTCTTTTTCAAACCTTTTTTTCCCCCAACCTCACTCATTGTTTTGACAGAGCCCACCAGGATCACAGTTCCCCCGTTGAGTCTGGACGCCACGGTTGGGGAGAGCATCGTCCTGCCATGCGAGATTTCTAAAGACTCCACCCTGCACCCCGTGTTCAAGTGGTTCTTCAATGGGAAACTGGTCAATTTCAGCAGACACGATCACTTTGGGATGATCGGGGGGGTGCGTTTCTGTCTCCTTTCTTTAAAAGTTGCTTAAAAATGTTGTTCCTTTGTGATTAAGCGCAAAAAGTTGCATTTCCGAATAATTAAGGCTTCAAAATCACACTTTTTATTTCAAGGCCACGTGGTTTTTCCTTGAACATCAAGGCACAAATTGCTGAGTTCGAAAATTGCTTTTAGATGTGAATGTGTGTGTCCAGCTCTGTGATTGGTCGGCCACCAATCCAAGTTGTGATTTCGGCAATCAGCTCCAGAGTTGCTGTGATTGGCTCCCGCTCTTTTTGACTTAGAAATGGAAAAGCAGTTCAGAAAAGTGATTTGATATGATTTGATTTGAAAATACATTTATTTTTTGAAAATACATTTATTTGTTTTCACAAACACAAAATGCGCAATTTGTTTTCTTTAAGTGATGAATAAATTGTATTATCATGTATTGTGGGTCTATATATGTACAGTTTGCTGTAATTAAATTACTTTCTGTGATTGGTAAGGAGATTGATGGCGTTTTGATGCAAATATTCGTATTTATTAATTGTGTGATGTTTTTATCATCATCAGAGTTTTATTTTTTGGTAATAACAGGACTCTTCTGGGGACCTGATGATCAGAAACGTCCAGCTGAAACACTTGGGGAAGTACGTCTGTATGGTTCACACAGCGGTGGACAGCGTCTCGGCGGCGGCGGACTTGATTGTCCGAGGTACGTGTGCCATCCCCAAGGATCCGATCCGATCCGTATTCTACACTTCTCGGAGCATTTATCAAAAATAAATGGGAAAAAAAAAGGTCTTTCAGTTTGGCTGGCTATTTCAGTTTTCTCCCCTAATTCTGCTCTTAAAGTAATGACTACAAGAGTATCTGAAATCAATGCATTAATTCCCTGCTTCGTCCTCCTTAAAGCCTTTTGTATTCCCGTCATCAAGTGAAGGATCTTCTTCTCTGGTTCTGAATATTAAGTGCGCAGCCTTTTGTTGGCAGACTTGTCTCGTGTGACAAGTCTGTTATTCACCTTCGCCTGCCCTTCTCTGATGAGGATAACGAAGCACATGTTCTAGAAGTTTTAAGGGGATTTTGGCTGTGTTTCTGCGCTTTTTAGGACCCCCTGGCGCTCCGGTGAACGTGCTGGTGGCAGATGTCACTGACAGGGCCGCTCAACTGTCATGGGGACCTGGACCCGACAATAACAGTCCAGTTACTCTGTATATTGTGCAAGCCAGAACGCCGTACTCTATCGGATGGCAGGCGGTCAAAACCGGTACGGTCCAATGGCGAGTTAGAACACAAACATCGGTTTTGATTTTGCCGTATTTCTTTCCAAATCCCAGTTCCGGAAACAGTATCTGGGCAGAAGGTCCAAGCAACAGCTGTGAATTTAAATCCATGGGTAGATTACGAATTCCGTGTGGTGGCGATCAACAACGTAGGGGTTGGTGAACCCAGTCTGCCATCCAAGCCCGTCCGCACCAGAGCTGCAGGTACGCTCGGTTTCTTTTTTTTTTTTTGGATCTTTTAAAAATCAGGCAGAAAATGTCATTGAATTCTAGAGTCAGTCGGAATCGCCAGGAGTGACTTCTCGTACTCGAAAGGGAAATTAACACTGGTTGTAGACAGGTTTTCCTGTGAATTGGAGGGATCTTCAATTTGAAGCCTTTAGGACTCAAATTAAGTGTTGAAATGTGAAAGAGTTTGTCAATATGGCCACTAGGGACTGTAGAAAAATTAGAATCGAATAGAATAGAATAGAATACTGTGAATGCAAAGAATGCCTTTATTTTTCATACTATCACAGGATTACAATGAAATGAATATTGCTACTCCGTTTGGTGCAAAAAAATAAGACTAGATCATGGTAAAATATACACACTGAAAAACCAATAATAATAACTACAATATATTGATATATGATCCAAAATATGGAAGGCAAGAAACGGTTTAACTATAACACAAGATGCAAGAACACAAGAAAAATTGTGCTGCGCATTAATCAATCCAGTGAAGTTGGATACACACAAACCCGGAGCAGTGGGCAGCCTTAGGCCGTGGGTACCGCCTGTCTTTGGACCACAACTGTCACTTGTGGCATCAAGGGCTGTGTGTTAAAAAAAAATAACCTAGTAGAACAAAATGTGTATTTTCAGATGTACATTCCAGTTCCGTTGGTATGTGGGAGAAAAGAAATGCTATGCGCGCAAGCTGGTGTGTGTTTTTGTGTTATGTCCCTGTGGCACTTTGTATGCTGGACATCAGCGATCAGGAAATGCAGCTATCAATAATTCATGTCAACATCAACTAAAATTGAGTGGACTTCTCTCGCATTTTATGAGGCAGCAGCACTAGAAAGGCTCTATTTTAAGCTGAGATATCATGTGCAGCGGCTTCGATCACTGCTAGATGGAGGCATCATCACAGAATCCTAAGTGAAAGGGATGAAGAAACAGCTGTTTCCTTCTGATTTCCTATTCATAGCAATTAGGAAGTGGCCTGATTTTACAAGTATGTAATTATTTACTGGCTTTCCTTTCTGAAAAAATCAGATCAGATCCGTTCTGTAAAATCAAACTAAAATTGTATTTCATGAAGCATTTCCACTGATGATACTTTGTGCGATTATGCTTTTCTGACAACGTAACAAGGTTACATTGCTGACGTTGCCACAACACAGTAAAGCGAGAAATAAAAATGGAGTCAAACATGGAAAATAAAGAGAGGAAGAGATACCAAAAACTAGGAGAGAGTGAGGATATATATGTACAGCATAAAAAGATGAGGAGAGAAAGAGTTAAGAATAAAATGAAAGTGAGATATTCAAAATAAAAAATGATGGCGAAACGCAGACAGACACCAAATAGAGTGAGAGAGTGATGTGAAAATTAAGAGTGATGCAGAAAAAGGGAAAGAAGGAAGAAAGAAAGACTGAAAGAAAAAAAGATAGATGCGAGATACAAAGCGAGAAAGAAGCAGATAGGTGCAAGGAGAAAAAGAAAGGAAAAAAGGAGAAATACAAGGAGAGAGAACGAAAGGGAGAAAAAAGAAAGGAGGGAGGGATGGGGGGGTGAAAAAGAAAAAACGAAAATGGGATAGGAGGTCAAAAGAAAGAAAGATAAATAATAAAAGAATAAAGCAAAGATGCAATAAAAGAGAAAAGAAAGAAATGCAAAAATAAAAAGAGGAAAACAGAGATTTAGAAAGGAAGGAAGAAAAAAAGAAAAGATGGACTGGGACCGTGGAAGGAAAGAAAGAAAGAGAGTGATTGAGATAAAAAGAAAGAAAGATAAGTAATAAAAGAAAGTAGCAGAAAAATGCAAAATTAAAAAGAGAAAACAGAGAGATGCAGAGAGAAAGGGAAAAATGGAGGGAAGAAAGAAAGAAAGAGAAAACATCAAAGGAAGAAAGAATAAAAGAAAAGAGAGAAATACAAAAATAAAAAGAGGGAAACAGAGAAGCAGAGAGGACGAAAAAATGATGGAGGGAGGGAGTTAGGGAGGAAGGAAAGAAAGAGGGATGAGAGATGAAAAGAGAGATAAGTAATACAAGAAGCAGAGAGATGCAAAAAAGGAGAAAAGAGAGAAATACAAAAAAAAGAAGAAACTGATGCAGAGAGAAAGGAAGAAAAAAGAAAGGAGGGAGGGAAGAATGAAAGAAAGAAAGAAAGGTGGAGACAAGCTGAGGCCCACAGATAAGCAAAGCGTTGAGGTTGGCCATCAATCCTAAAGGTTTAAACGTGTTTTCCACTCTGTCTCTTCTCTGGTGCGTCTTCTAGATCCCAAAGTGGCTCCGGCTAACGTGAGTGGTGGAGGGGGCAACCGAGGAGAACTGCTGATAGTTTGGGAGGTGAGGAATCTTCCGGGTTTAGACGCTCAATCCGGGGGAACTCTCAGCGGTGGAGCGCTTTAAATCAGACCGGGTTTAATTAAGAGGCGAGCGTGTAGCCTCCTTCTGGCGTGTAAATCATCATGAAGACGCAGATCTGAGACCAGTCTTTCTGGAATGACAGTGTTTATCAACGGCTCACTTGTAATCTCACCGGCTGTGGCTGACGATATTTAGCAGCGCGTTTAAATGCACTATTACGTTTAGAGTAGCTCAGACCTGTGAGTCTGCTCGCGTCCGTCAGCATTCTGTACATTTCAGCTTATGTGAGGAACAATGTGCAACTACTGCGGCCGCTTTGACCCTGTCAGCTTGAATGGTTTTCCGTTTTGAAGGATTTACTAAGCTCAGCATCGCTTTTTTATATTTTTTTTTTGTGGTTGTACTTCACGATTAGTCCGGAAACATTCGCAAAGTGACATCTGGATTAATGGGATTACATTGGAATTCTCACGCTTTGTTTAATATAATTATATTGAGTTTGGCTTGAGTTTGAAACCCAGGCTGGGTGTGGATTGTCCCATAGGTGCGAGTGAGAGCATGAAAGTAGCGTATTTATGCAAATATAAACACCCTCCCTGATTTGGCCGAAAAATTCTACACATTTTTTAAATAACATTCATTTTATTAAAGTCGTTATTTTGTTTCTTCCCTGGACTGAGTTTATTTCCACTTCTTGTCTTTCCACTCGCCATATAGAGTCCTCTGGCCAATTTAGTACTGTATTTTATATTACTTTATATTATTATACTGTATGTATTCCTATCAGAGTTGTTCTTACTCTGCATTTTACGGAAGTTGACTGGTCAACCTAACATTTTACAAAATGAAATCGGATGTTAAACTGATCTCTAACTGTGGCAGGGCGTGTCTTAACCATGTTTTTGCTCATGTTGAGGGTTTTTTTCTTTTTTCCCAGGGAGAAGACTTTAATGTTAGTTCCGAGCTCTCTGTAGTTTCTTCTGGCCTTACTGGTTTTGGTTATATCGATCATGTGACCAAATTTGGAGAATTTTTATATTTTAAACTTGGTTGCATGTGAGATATCATAGCTTTGCCACTGCTAAGTGACGTGTTGTGGGTAATGTTTCTTTATTTATGTAATTGAGCCAATCAAAGCGTATATTCATGTCTGCTTTCGGAACTATTTTTTATAAAAAAAAAAGGAGGACACCGGGCAGAAGCGCATAGCTACACAAAGACAATGTCTTTTCGTTTCTTTTGTGCTCCTGAGACTTGAAATGTGGACAAACAGGCGCCAGTCGAGTTTAGAAAACATTAAATAAATAGGGAGAAGGAGTGCGCAAAAGTCTGCTATCAACTCAGACATTTTACTACCTGAAAAAATATTTTATTCTGGTGTGTATTTACTGCGGTTTCAAACCAGATGACACCCAGCAAACCATATACAGCAAACATACACAGTTGAGGACAGAATTATTGTTGAGCCCGCCTACTAAATAATTTCAAAAGGTAATGTAAAAATGTGATACCGTAAAACCTCTAATAGAACGGCATTTCGGTCTATTTTTCAACTCTTCCGTCAGGGGGGCGCTCTATTACTAGAGGTTTTACGATATATACTGTTATGATTATATAACAACATCATAATTTGTGGAATAGATCGCTTCGACTAGGGCGTTTTAGAAGTAGATCGCGACCGAAAATGTGTGGTTTTATCGTTTTTTGTTTTTTTTTTCCACAGCCTGTTGCTGAAGAGCTACAAAATGGAGAGAAGTTTGGATACGTAGTGGCATTCCGTCCACTTGGCACCACGACGTGGAAACAAAGTGTTCTGGCTTCTCCTGATGCTTCACGCTACGTTTACAAAAACGACAGTTTTTCGCCGCTTACCCGGTTTGAAGTTAAAGTTGGTGTCTACAATGATTTCGGAGAGGGGCCGTTCAGTCCGGTGGCCGTCGTCTATTCAGCAGATGAAGGTCATTGTGCTCAACTTGTTATGAATGGAAACAAAAAGTTGTCAAATGTTGCAAAGTTCCACACGCGTGGCCTCCGCAGCTGCGTGTTCACTTTGATGGTAATTTCTTGGTTCGCATTCAAAAGTAGCTACTATGTTTTAGCAGGTGCTACATTTTTGCGAGCGAAATACCAGAACGTTTTGTGATTGTTTGACTGTGCGGACAAAAAATGTAGGACAAGTAAATCATTCTGCTCTTTTATTTGTGATTTTAATATAGTCGTTTAGTGGCTGTTCTGTTCTGATATTTACTATATGAGACGGACTGAACCTCTTACATTACATAAAAATACAGTATTTATGTTAAGTTTCAACGCTTTTGAAAAACAAACATTCTAAGCTTTATGTTGACATGTTTGCATAGCCATAAGATCACGCGATTATTGTGCAAATTAGGAAATTTAATTGTAATGGAATCAATTATGTAAGTGAGTATGTGTTTATAGAAGCTATTATAATTTAATATAATAATTTAAATAATAGGTTTTATTGTTTTAATATTATTTAATACAATAAATAAAAAAATATTAAATATAAAAAACATGTAAATATATAAACATATATCCACATATATGTACATATATCCACCACATACGAATACACATGCATACTTTTGTGATGAAATTTCAATTTATTTTTCTTTTTAATTTTTGAGTTTGGCTTTCACATTCCGAACTACTCTTTGGTTCACCACAACGTGATGAGCAAACTTCGTCAGGTTCTGTTCTCCTGTTCAGCGAGGTCAATTTGTCGGTGAGGTGGGATTGGTTAAAATCTCAAGCATGAAACACATTGTGCAAAAATAGTTTGTTTACAATGCAATTGTATAATGATGCAAATACGCAAAAGGAGTTGCAGTTGAGCTATTTAGAATATAATAGAATACCTTTACAGTATTGTCATTGTATCACCGGGTTACAATGAAATGAGTAATGCTACTTCATTTGGTGCAAACAGAAACATGAGATAATGGTAAAAAAAAATATGCACTAAATCACAAATATAAAAAAACTACAATATATCAAAATATGGTCCAAAAAATGTACGGCATTTATTTAATACATTTATTTAAATACATTTAAATAAAATTAAAATTGAACACAAGAAAAATGCAATTGACAAAATGTAATAATTTATTTATGAAATATTATATTTTATTTCTATTTTTCTTTAATATTATTTATAAAAATAAAATAACCGAAAGTGGCGGGTAGGAGCGGTGTAGTGCACAGGTTAGTAGTTTGACCTCCTTGTCTCAATGGCCAACAGAACCCTCGGTGGCTCCGGCGAGAGTGTGGACGGCTCACGGACGGCTTCCACCATCCAAGTTTTCTGGGAACCCGTCCACCAGACCGGCAGCAAAGGCCAGATAAGTGGCTACGAGGTGAGTAAACACTGCAAACGGAGGAAGAGGCCGTGGCTGACCTCACACGACATCACTTCAATCAGACACGATAATATATGCAGCGCGGTGACGGCACGGCGTTCAATTTCCTGTTCCCCAGACAAGAGTCTGCGATCCCCCGGCCACATTTTTCACAATCTCATCTGCAGAATGAAGAGGTCTTCTCACAGCTGGTCCTGTCTCCCGGGGAGCAGCAATACACAGGCTTTCTAGGCACTTATATAAATCACCTTTCAGATGTGTGGACATCATACATCAATTCCCCCTCCTGCAAACACTTCAGCTGCTGGGTCTTTTCTCACCGCGTTGGAAAGCCACAGGATTCTGTCTGTTGGTCTCCGTCTGACCTGAACGTGCCGCAGTGAGAAATCCTTGGTCTCAAAGTCATCAGACGCTTCGGAAAGTTACGGGAAACCATCTATTAAACCTGCAAATCTTTTTCGCCACCTTTCTGGACCTGTGTGTGTGTGTGTGTGTTGCTTATAATATGCAGACGGTTGAAATAAACGTCAAATCAGATGGGAAAATGCAAAATAGAAACTTTTAATTTAATGTTAAATAGAATATTAATTAAAATAGACATTTTAATTTGAAACAAAAAAGTGAGTGAGTTTTTCCAATATGGCCACTAGGGACCGTATCGAAATTGCGCTCTGCATTTAACCATCCTGTGAAGTTGTGTGGTTACATGCAAACCTGGAGCAGTGGGCAGCCTTAAGCTACTAGCCAGTTTCCTACCGCTAGGTCACAACTGCTATACATTTATTAAGATTTTAATTTTTACTTTGTGTATAGATTTTACATAATTACTATATATTTAAAATATTTCAATACATTGGTATTTATTAAATACCACATGTCTTAAATATGTATTGTTTTTATTAAATATATATTTATTAAATATATGAATTATACTTTATTATATTCTATGTTAATTATAATTAAAAAAATAATAAATTATCAATCCATCCAATTAATTCCTGAAAAGTTATTCTTCAGAAGTCGTCCTTGAAATGCGGAAAACTGTGAAAATCTGAAAATTGAAGGTGTAAAAATTTTATTTTCATACAGGTATTTCAAATATTTTATCAAACACATTTTGACAAAAAAAGTTTAACTTTTTTTTCACCATTACATCTTTATTTGTGGTGGGAGGTGAGTTTGTTTTAAGGATCGGCCAAATTTCCTAAAGATTTAGTTTTATGCCAAAAATATACATTAGATATTTTAAAAGATTCATATTAACAAACCAAAAAGTTAGAAGCCAAGCTTACCGGTACTTGAAAGTGTGAACCCATCACATTGAGATGTGACAAGTTGTGTTTGACATGTTGTGTTTGAAATGTCGGATTCAAACCTTCAAACCTAAAATCTGACAACTAACCAAACCAGAACCGCCGAGCTGTTCCAGTAACCAGATTGTGTTACTCCACAGGTTCAGTGGTCAGAAGTCGGACCCCCGGAAAGCAGCACAGAGAAAGTCCGAGTCAGTGAAAGCCCGGTCAACATCACGGGCCTGAAGGGCAGCACACTATACGCAGTGTCCGTCCGAGCCCACAACAGCGCCGGCACCGGACCCCCTACTCCGCCCATCACCATCACGACCAAGAAGCCTCGTGAGTGAATTAAATATTTACCCGCACTGACATTTAACCCGCAAAGCTATTTTCTTTAATTCGTCATTTGTATGCATGTAGCTTCCGTGACCCGGTAGTAATGGAACCACTGCATTGAACTGAGATGCTAGTGGATCATCTAGAGGTCTGACACTTCCTCCGGCCTCGGGGGTCTCCACAGCCGGAGACATTATGCATGAGTGTGCCAGAGGAAAGCGAACAGCAGACGTCTCGCTGCATAATCTAGGAGTTAGAGCCCTCCGGCTACACAACTGACAACCCGCACCCCCAGGACTCCACAGATATGTTTGTGTGTTTGCTTTACGTCCGCCAGAACGTGTGCCGTAGCCCTCCAGCGTGCCAAGGTGGTCTTTGTGAAGTCCACGTGGCTGAGGAGACTCATTATCTGAGGGCAATAATCAAGCACCGAGCTTCAGACGGTGAAGGATGTTTTACAGTAACACACTTGACGAAGGTCTCGTACGAGCAGGGAAACGTTTGTTCTTTTTTTGTTTCCCCGTCTCTGACTGGATGATGGCGCAGACCAGCGTTACGGTCCAGGAGAGTCGTAATAATAGCACGTGTTGAAGACCCGGTAGAGTAGTCGTTAGTTAAATGGCTTCAAATTAGGATAGTTATCATCTTTTATTCATTTAATAATGGATAAGTGGAGCGGAAAGTGCTGGGAATTTAGACAAAGGAGTGAAATGTTCCTCTGGCTGATGCTGAAGTACTGTCTTTTAAAGACGTTCGCGGTGATTTCCTGTTCAGAACCGTTTGTGATTGTTCCATTTGTGGCTTGGTGAGACTTGCTGAACTTGATCGTTACTTTTAGAGGAAATAAAAAGTGCACGTGAGATAAATGAACTCATTGTGGCTAGTTTTGATACTTTTCCTTTTGCTATTTCCAAATTAGTCACAATAAGCGTATTGATTTGTTATTAAGTATTGTTGAGTTTAAATACGTTGTTTTAATGCTTTTCCTTTTGCAGATTTAAACTTAACAATACTTATCAACAAAATCAATAAGTTTATTTTGACTTTTTTGTGCATAGCAAAAGAAAAAGATAACTGAAAAGACAAAACAACTGAATTCAACGTAATAACACTTAATAATGAACTAAATAGATGTAGCTTACATTTTACTGAAAATACTTTTTTTTAAGTATATTATCACTTATTCCAGTTTGAATGTCCAGAGCCAAACCTGTTGAATTCCAACAGGAGTCTCAACAACCTTGAGTTTATAGAACACATCAGTGGTCATCTTCAAGATGACATCACAGGGTCATGACCCTCACACTGTCTAACTTTTTTCTTTTATTTGCCATGTTATGCTAATATCTTGATGTGTTCATTTTTGGAGTATCCATACATAGGGTATATTTAAGTATAAGTAAGGTGTATATATACGTAACAAATAATACATTTGGTATTAAAATGTAATAAAAAAAATGAATACAAAAATTAAATATACAACAGCATAATGAAAATCCTTTTTTCTCCCTCACAACAGCAGTTTTATCCAAAGCTCATTCTGATTACAGGAACGTATTTATATCACGTATAGCGTGAATATGAACCACGCACTACACTGGAAATCACGAACAATATGCAGAGGTTAAATAGTCGTTTTTCACAATCACTCTCGAGCTTTGATTGTGATCATCTGCGCTCAGCTCGGGCTGATTGTGGCGCGCGTCAGACAGACTATATATTACTTTTTTTTTCTTCTTCTTTAACAGTCAGGTCATATTTTCCTAATCAATTGAAATCTTAAACGTGTACTTCATTGTTTCCCACAGCTCCAAGTCAACCTCCGGGGAACATTGAGTGGAACTTGACAAACTCCAAGGTCTTTCTGAACTGGGAACATGTGAAGGCCATGGCCAACGAATCAGAAGTTACTGGATATAAGGTATATTCATTTAGATTAGATGGGATTACATTAGATTAGACTTTATTAATCCCACATAGGAAACGTTCTGTGTTTAATTTCTGTGTTTAATCCATTTATTTAGATTTACAGACCGTACTTTCCATATTTTATATAAATGATATACGCCCATTATATACTATATTTATTAATCCCACATAGGAAACGTTCTGTGTTTATTTTCTGTGTTTAATCCATTTATTTAGATTTACAGACCGTACTTTCCATATTTTATATAAATGATATACGCCCATTATATACTTGAGCTTTAATTTGTGTATCAATTTGTAATATGTGTTACCTTTTACACGCCAATTTTGTGTAGTTTTATTCTACATTAACTCTGCTACGCATTAGCATTAGCACAAACTAATAGCGGCAAAATATGACGCACATAATTAGCTAGAAACAAGATGAAAGTTGTGTTCTGAATGAAAAGCCTGGCTGGATCCTTTCAAATCAGACTAATGTTCCACTTTTCTAATTAAAAGCAAGTCACATTAAAGGTATTTCCTTCTCAAGGTCTCAGATATAGTTCAGAAAGTGCATTTTTTTTAACGTTCGGTTTGATCGGCGTGTGGTCGGAGTGTTTTGCAGCACAAGTGTGTGTCTGTTTTTAAAAAGTATTCAAATGAAGGCCTGAGATTGGCTTGTTCTCGGCAGATTAATTTGCTGCTTTGTGCCGTGTGGTGATTGAGGACGGCTCTCGGAACGGGGGGTTTGTGGGGTCGTCGAGCAGCGGGGTTTCCGTGTGTTTTCTCCGCACTAAAGCGAGCTGCATTTTTATTTTTTTTATTTTTTTGCTGGAAAGGAAACTGCATTTGGGATGTCGGTAGAGTAATGCGATCAATAATCATAAATCTGTACGAGCACCACAATATCAGATTGCTGGCTATTTATTTTGCACTGATGATGTGCAAATGATATGATTTATGGATGGGAAGGTTGTTGTTTTTAACTGTAGGAAGAAATGGAAAAAAAAAAAACACTTATAACTCTCCCATTGAATGCTGGTTTGAAATTTTAAGTGATAATGCTTTTTTATGAATTCAAGAACAATGGTTTGAAAAAATAGAGGATTTTTCACATGATCTGTTTGTCTATCTATCTATCTATCTATCTATCTATCTATCTATCTATCTATCGACTATAGACTATGCTATAGGTATATATTTTAGTTATATAAATCCTCCTTTCATCCTCCTTGATATTGTATTATCATCATTTTGAACTTATAATATTTAGCTAAAAAGTTGCAAAAATTGTTCACATTAAATGAAAAACGTTTTTTTTTCAATAACCGTACATTTTCATTTTTTTAGGGACCAATGTATTTGTGAATAATTATTTCCTTCTTCTTCTTCTTCTTCTTCTTCTTCTTCTTCTTCTTCTCACCTCTCTGATGTAAGAGTAGAAAATTACTAAATTAATTAGAAAATTAGTTCTATTAGAGGTTTATAATATCTATGTTTGGGTGTGTGTTTGGGGAAACAATGTTTAAACTTTGATTCGTCAATCATTGTTACAGACGTACTTTGTTTTATTGTTTCATTGAATTTGATTTCATTTTTCAATTTTCAATCCCTTTCTTTTCTTTTTTTTTTTTTTACTCATTCCTGTGATCTTAATTTTTTATATATATAATTTTATTTTATATTTGATATATACTTTTTATTATTGTTATTATTATTATTTTTTTATTACTATCATTACTGTTGTTGTTCTTGTTGTTTCTTGTTATTAAAAACAACGCTGTAAGAATGTTACGTTCTGGAAAGGAATCCACTGCAAACACTTAGCCTGTCCAGATGTTGAGCTGTGTTTTCACTGGAGCAGGTTCTGTACGGGCAGAGCTGGCAGCGGGGAGGCAGCGTTCTGGAGACCAACCGCACATCAGCGGAGCTTCAGCTGCCGTCTGGAGAAGATCTGCTGGTCCAGATTAAAGCCCTGAGTGATGGAGGAGACGGAAGCGTCAGCAGCCCCATACGAATACCAAAAGTGTCAAGTAAGAGATGGTGTGAGTCTCTCAGAACCAGCAGCTCACACTCTGCTGATGTGCGTGAATGGCGTCATTCCCACTGTTTCCATCACAGGCCTGAACTCCCGGGGATACTTCAGCTCGGACGCAAGCAGGATGGCGCACATTCACGGGACGTTCCTGATGCTCTTACGCCTGCTTCTATAACCACCTTCGTCAGTGCCGCACCTTTTCTTTTTTCTTTTGATTTTACGGACAAATTTGACTTTACTTCAAAAATTGGGGTTTCAGCGTCATCACTTTAATTCATGATAGTCGTCTCTGGTTACTTTTTGTTTGTCTTTATTCATTTTGCTTTTTGTACGTAATCGTTTTTTGTAGGTAGACTTAATGAAAAGAAGAAAAAAGAAAAAGTTCTCCAGAGAAGAGTTTAGCTTAACATTACAAAACTTTACAAAACATTACAAAAAATCAGAGAATCCCAGAAAAATTATAGGTGAAATATACACGCATACACTCATTCATTGTATATGTCAAGTAAAAAATGAAGCAGAATCTTGTACATGTAAAAGCATTTACGTAGAAGTAGTTTGTGCGCTATACCTCGTGTACCTGAAATTACGTAATTTTTTTAGCTTCTGTTTACTGGTTGTTTTCTGTATACTGTATATATAAAAATATACATATGTACACACACACACACAAACATATATAAATAAATATGTGTGTGTGTGTGTATAGTGTTTATTTTAGTGTCTGTGTGTATATGTATATACACTGTAATTACTATTTGCATGTGTATGTATGTGTGCACACACACACACACACACACACACACAGGTTTATATTTGTGTGTATATATACTACAAAATTTCACATTCGTCAAAAATTGTATTTAGTTTTGTATTATGTTATTAATTCCATGACTTACAATTATATTTCTTATAAGTCTGCATTTACATATTTTCAATGTTTTAGCATTACTGTCTTTTTTTATTATTAGAGCTTGTGTCTTGTCACTTTGCATTTTATAAATGTAACATGAACCTTGTGTATTCCTTCGCTGCGTTAATCTCTGCGCTAATGAATACTTTTGTATTATTCCTGTATCATCTCCGAGAGATGGAAAAAAAAGTGAATAAATTTCATATTGAAATGGGTGTTAAGCATGTGATTATCTCCGGTGTGACCGCGGCTGGGAAGGAGACATTATTGTAATGTGATGAATGGAAGAACGCTCGGCTGATCTATATGGTTGCGTGGAGACGGTTCCTTCAAACACATTCACAATGATCGGTAATTACCAATAGACTGAGATGAGTCTGAGGAGCAGAAACCCCAGGCATCAGTGTGACAGTCAAACTTCTCCAAAAGAAAGAAAAGAAAACTCCCAAATCAAACGCAAGAGCTCCGACTTTGCATTTTACTGATTAAGTACAATTTGCTTTCCATTCGGAATTAAATTATCAGCTTCACTGTTTGATTGAGACGCAGAGAATGCAAGTCTTTGTATTTATTGCCCTAATTTAAGGATTGAACTGAGGTGAACTCGGTGCTTCATGTTTATTAAACAATGGAATTTACTCACAAAAGTTATGGATTTCTTTTAAAGGGCAATTACAGAATATACAGTATGTATTAGAAATGGTCATGGATTATTTCGTTTGATCTAAACTGATGTTGCTGACTCACAGTACAGTATATGAAATACCATATGTATGCGAATATAAGCACCCCCCTGAATTTTCAGGCACAACATTATAAAAATACATTTGTTTCCGACTAAATTACGGTAATTTTATCTATAAAATACTATTTTTTCTTTATTTAACAAAACTAACCTGTGACTCGTTGCGTCTTACGTGAAAATTTTAAATAAAATAAAAAAACTGGTGCTTATATTCACGTAATTATGGTATTTACATATATGTAGTCTATAGATTTGTTTTTCTAAATTTGTAATGTCATTACAAATTAAACACATATTTTGTAATAATCAATTGCAAAACTGAAAAAAAAAATGTTTTAATAATTGTGTAAGTTCATGCAATGGTCAATTAACACTGCAACTGTGTGAAATTGGCACTTAATTAGATTTTGACTTTAATATGGTTTAATTGTTGTTTAATTGTACTGCCAAATGAATTATGCTGACTTGATTAAAATTGCCCACAATGATACAATTAATAACTCACCTTTCCGTCAGCCAAGTAACCCAGAGCTTGTGTCAGGAACTCGTATTGTGGCGAAACTTTTTCACGTCGGCAAACTTGAGGTAGCTGAAAACTGCATTTTCCAGCTTGACACTAAGTCATGAAACCAGGCGAGAGTTAAGGTGTGAAAAGTAGATTTCACAGAAGGTGTAGGAGTTTAAACCGAGAGCTCAGAGGAATAAGCTTGTCAGGAACAGTGACAGGTAAGTGTGTGAACATGCATGTAATCTCCCGAGAACTGCTCCAACTTGTTGGGCTAGCGGGGGATTTAGCTGTAAATACTAGTCCGGCTGAAGCCAGAGCAAATGAAGCCAGTCACACACTCTTTTCAAGGCCTTCTTTTTCCACTCAGAAAGTCTTTTCAAGCTATTTAGTCCCAAAAGTACTTTGCCGGTGATTGCGGCTGGACTCTGCTGTTACTGGTATTTCTCCAACTGATCCTCCTAAATGAATGGCTTCACTGGAGCTATAGACCTATCTGGAACTACCTCATGAGATGGCTGCTTCTTCATGGCTATCATTTTTTTTTGCCATGTTCTGACCTCAAAATACTGCTGAGGTGAACATTTTTCAACATTTTAAAAGACTTAAAGTTTTACTTACCAGATTTTTTTTTTAGTTTTTTTTTGTTTTGTTTTGAAGTCCAAAGACAATTGTTCAACAGGATTGAAGAAAAAAAATAGTTCATAGGTGTGACTGAAAGCGTGAATAAGTGGGTTTGTGTGTCCCACTCTGTGATTGGTCGACTTGGCTTGTGATTGGCATCTCCCTATAATACAGAAATGGAGATGCTCAGAAAATTGATGGATGAATGGATAGATGGATGGATGAATGGGTGGATGGATGGAAGATAATGGTGAGGGTTGGATTTTTGCGCTGTGATTAGTTGACCACCAATCTTTTGTGTACCCTTGCTGGGATTGGCTCATGCTCCCAGAGACCCCGAAATGGAGTAAAATGTATGGCAGATATTGGTGGGATTTGTATTTGGGACTTTTAAATGATTTTATTTTTTATTTTGAATCTTCCAATTTATATGCATCAATATTACAAATTGTATCAGTGTAATAATACTGTAATAGTACATGTATTGTCATTACAAAAATTAAATAAAAAGTCATAAATAATAAATCTTACAACGTATATGCATCATTATTACAAATTGTATCAGTGTAATAACACTGTAATAATACATGTATTGTCACTACAAAAATTAAATCAAAAGTCATATGTCTTTTTTTCCACGCCTCGCCGTTAATATCCATTATGAGTACCAAGATCGTTCCTCCTTGACAGTCTCTTCAAGATAGGCTGATATCAGCTTATGAAACCTGGGCAGATAAAAACCTGCAGCAATGTAATAGATCTTCCCACTAAATGAATGGAGGAAATGGTGGCCCAGATTTTTCATAGATACCCTTTGCACTTCAGAAGCCCTCAGACATATAAATAGAGGAATAATTGCGAGGAAACCTTTGGCTATTCAAACTAATCATCGATCGAACAGAAGCTGTCACGGCTCACTTGTTCGTCGAGCAGCGCTGCGAGATAATGAATGGCTTTAAAGTTCAGAGTAATAACAGGGAAAGGTTGAGATGAAATGTAAACACTGATTCAAACGTCCTGTTTGCATTTTTAACTAGTTTCAGGATCGGCATTTGAAGGCCATTGAACAAAATTTTAAACCGCGTAAGGTTGGATCAAGTTTGCCACCACTTCATGTCTTCTCAATCGGAACGTTTCATACATAAATTTAACGTGAGACAAACAATTACAGTGAAATTCTATCAAACGTGGATCCCAGTGGTTCATAGATCGGGAATGTTGCCGAAATTGTTGTGCTCGTCATGGCAACATGGATTTAAAGAGCTTTGAAGGCTGAAATGAGTCGGGTTCTACGTGAACAATAGTCGCACATGGGTGATTCGGACCGGCTAAAGCTGTTCGGAAGGCTGAAGCCATTGCCACAAGACAATCGGTAAAGTAAATTGCTTTTTCAATTCCCGATTCCGTTGACTCTTTCGAGCTTTGCCGTGTTGTGCGTGTCTGGATCCAGTCACCGTCTATAATTGGGCTGATATGGACTGGGATTCTGAGGATTGTGGTGTCACCGTCTGCTTCGTCATTATTTCCCCTCTTGTTAATCTAATTAATGTGCCGACTGATTGGTTTCATTGGCTGTGTTGTTAGTTGGTGGGCAAAGGATGTCATATTGACATCAAGACAACATCAATGTTTGATGTCCAAATAATGTCAAAAAGTAGTTGATTTTGAAAAACAAATTAATGTCTAATAGATACCACCACCAAATAAATAACATCATTTTGAGGTCATTTTAAACCATTATCATAACAAATGTATATACATTTTTGATTGAGACAACCACTTATTTTACACATTTTTACGCTATTGGTCCACATGTTTCCAATTGTCAATCAGAAAGATATATTCTAGAGTTTGTATAATTACATGTGAAACAAAATAATTTATATTTAAAATGGGAATTACTGCGTTTATTTTGTACCTTGACAAATGAACCACTGAAGTCACCTCATGGGCCATTCTAGGTATCTTTTTTTCTGTGTATGTGTGTCAATACTGGAGTATAATTTTCAATGTAAAAAAAACGTCTGTCAACTTGATGATGCGTTGACTCAATCTTGAGCCCAATGTCTCGAGTGCATCATATTGACAAACCCGCCTTCTTTCTTTCTAAAGGTGCTCATTTAAAATGCCAAAATATGTTGTGCCTTTTAAACCCTAATTATCTATGAACGCAACCCAGAATCAGAATTGCTCATTGAATTATTGGTGTCACCTGAACATCGATTGAGACACGTACTTGCCACTATTGAAATCAAGCGACTCTTGTGTTGATGAATTAAGACTCCATCCTCATTCAAATTCCAGAAGATGTTTATGTTGGGAGGCAAGCGCAGTGTAGAACCCATCTTATCGCGGCCAGCATGCGACCCTACGCGCCAGCATCTGTGTAATTCCAGTAATGTATTCACCCGGGCCATGTCCCAGACTCGCCCTTATCAATTAACTGCACTGATGTAAGTGGCACCTGATGTAAAGAGCGGCTGCCGTGGGTTTCCAAATGTGCTCTATTACTTAAATGTCACGCGTCAGCTTGAAGACGTGCGAGGATGCCGAAGAAAAAGCGCCAACTTCTTGCCCGGTGCCTTTGAATATCACTTGATTTTTTTTCAAGCACTTCAATCAGACTAATCATGGACTTATTTGCTATGCAGAAGAAGCCATTCCATGTGGCTCTCGCAGAAGAATGCCATGACATGTCAATACATCACCGCGGGAGAAACCGCCATTCGCCAGGTTCATGCAGTGTTTGCCCAGCCAACCTGGTCACGACGTTGATGTATGTAAATTCTCACGGAAGCGAGGGATAAAGACGGGTGGGAAATGTGGTCCGAAGAAGATAAAGCAGACAAATGTACCAAGAGGTGCGGAAAGCCAGGTTAAAGCGCATTCATAATCTGCAAAGTAAAAGCTTGGCCCATAAATTGGCGTGAATAGAGAAGGATGCATGTTTCCAAAGCTTGTCCCAAGACTCCAAGCTGTGATCCGAGCAAAGGAGTAAACAGGATTAGAAGTTTGAGGAAAGATGGGCCGTGTTTTTCACCTGTCAGCTAATGAGGAAAAGGGCTCAGAGAAGATTTACCTTTGACACGATAATCATGACGCAACAAACATCTCACTTTTGGTGGAACGTAGCTAAAGAACTACAGAAACTTTCCTGACCGTATAGGTCAAAATAATATTGGTAGTACAGTGGTACCTCAACTTACAAATGGCTCTACCGACAAAGTTACAACGTGCATTTTTGAGAAAATACGCCTGTGACAAACAAATTTTGGCCCCTTCTATTCAAATTTTGTATTTGTTTTACAGAGGGCGCTATAGGTGCGATTAAAAAATTTCCTTTACTTTTGGATTAACAACGCTGGGGCCTACATTTCTTCAAGATATTTTGATCACGTCTGACGTGGCGTGTGCAAATAAGAGCAGTTTTAAGATTTGTGTTTTTTGAAAAATGCGAACGCTAAAATCCCGGCTGTCGTGCATCCCCCCCATAATACTTTTGAAAAATTGCGGAATAACTATTTGTCTCCCACGTCTGTAGATGTGTCTGTGAAATTTTCAGCTCATTCGGTCAAATGCCCCATGACTAGTTTGTTCAAATGCGAGTTGTGTAAAAACACAGACTTTTCTCAAGTGGGACTTTGAGCCAAGATGGCCGACTTCCTGTTGGTTTTGGAGTCGACCCGATAGGCTTTTTTGCTTGCCCCGACACATGTGTAGCGGTTTTCATGAGTCTTGCTCTCATAGGCTACCATGCATTTTATTTTTCAAGGGGGCGCTGTAGAGTAATCGTTTTTTGGTCAGTCAAAAAAGCTTTATTTTTTAAAGTGTGTGTGTGTGGTCATATACCTTCTCCCACAAATGTGTCATTTCCCACAAATTGTCTCACTCACATAGCCGCTCGACCTGATTTTTTTATCTCACACTAATTTTTATTTGTACCAAAAGCATTTTGATGCGTTTTCCCCATTATCTGCTGAACAAATATAGTGTAAAATGTGTTTCTACTTACAGAATTTTACTTACAGCTTTCGATACAAATTAATTTCATAAGTAGAGGTACCACTGCACATCGAGAACATTTGATAAAAGACTTTAGGTAATTCTGCAGTAATCGGTGGGTGTTTTTGCTGGTTGTGAACAGGCTCTTGGCCTTGCTTGACATTTGCTCTAATGAAAACTGCTAATCCACACAGGGTTCATTTAAAGTCTCTGAAAATAGCCCTGGTTAAGTGAGGGTCAAATTAAACCTCTCCATGAATCGCCTACCTGCAGCTTCCAACCAAAACCCAAATCCATTAAATGCAGGATTTGTTAAAGGCTAAATGAGGTTAAACACAATAAAAGCTTCACAGTCGGTGGTTAACTAATGTTACTTGCAATTTCCATTCTTCTGGCTTAAAAATGCTTTCAATCGAATGTTTTTTTTTTCCACTTGTTTGGTTTTTAATTCAGTGTTCTTATTTCCCTTTAAAGTGCTGCTTTTGCACTACTGGTGTAACGGCATCCATTAAATATCTTCTGAAATCATTGAGGCCTGGTCCAATCCCTAAATCTTGGCATGCACACAGTTTACTCAGACTTTTATACTTCCAAATCGAAAATATAAATGCTTTGTACGCCGCAAACTGGCACGGGAAATGGCAATTCTAGGTGCTTGTCTGTATTCTTTTTTTTTTTTGTGAGAAAGACCAGGTTGATTCCTTTTTCTTTTTTCTGTCAGTTTATGACGTTTAGTCATGGTTGTAGTTCGTCAGAAAAGTGACAGTGCGTGAGTCTGATCCACACTCTAAAGCAGGGATAAAGTATGGTGATGGACAGAAGATTCATGGAGAATTAAAAAAAAAAAAGACCAGGAGCCCCTCGATCGCAAAGCACCGGGGAAGATGACTGACAGTCTACAGGGTTATCGCTCGCTCTTCCTCTTTTCTCCATCTGCCACTTTCCCACTGTTCTAGCCGCTCTTCTGAATTTGTAGAGACAGATATCAAGAATGTTTTTTATGTCTGCTATCTGAGCACTATTCATCTAGACTTGAAAACATATCTGTCAGCTGTGTTTACAGATAAGATTTAGTTTGTCTTTCCGAACAGAATCAGATAAAGTACAGTATTATCTTGATGTGTGAAACCTTGAAGGTGCATCGGGTTTAAAGCGGCGTGAGGGTAAAAGAGAACTCTGGGTCCATCTACAATGAATCCAATATACGTAATTTCCCATCCAATTATTTGTTTTTTTCTACCACTTTTCTATTTCAAGGGGAGCAGAAGAAATGTTAAACATGGTCATGTTTTCAACAAACATCGGCAAGTGTAAAATAGAATTTAAATGAAAGATTTCTTGACAAAGGTTAAGGAGTTTGAATCGCCTGGATGAAACTCGTTTAAATGAGCTGCGTGTTTTTGGGACCCCTTATGTTTTTTATTCCTGTATGTCATTTGTTTCCTTTTATTAGTTTGAGCGCTTTATACATATACGTATTAGTGTTGCCCTGAAGCAACATTTTCAAGTCGTCTGACCAGATGTTTATACAGTAGAGTAGACCAGGGGTTCTCAACCTTTTTGACCTCACGGCCCAAATTGTCCAAATCAAAGTGTCCCGCGGCCCATTAAAACACACATTATTTCAGCCAATCCAAATAATGATTTGTTGAATTTAATAACTACATGATATACACAAAAATGTAGATAAATAAATAATATGATACACCAAGGTCATCAAGAAAGCTGTAATCCTGCACATACAACACTGAATAAGGGAGTTGCTCTTA
>MU204204.1:19381453-19393972 GCA_017309775.1 Paedocypris sp. Pulau Singkep
ACCTTCAGTCAAAAGTCTGCCGCTACTGATGGCATTATTGGAGCGTGTTGACACCTCAGCGCCATCTAGTGGTGGGGAGCTCATTGTTGTTCCGCGGACTTCGCGGCCCGTGATCGCGGTGAAAAAAATATTCTCGCGGCCCTCTAGGTGGCGCTCGCGGCCCAATTATGGGCCGCGGCCCAATGGTTGAGAATCACTGGAGTAGACAGATGTATATAGACGGACGTGCTCTACAATTAGAGTCATTTCCACGAACAACAAGACACAACTTTCCCCAAATAATGTCCCCCAAAATGCCGAGACATTCGTTCCGGCAATATTCCGGCACGGATAGTAGTAACGTTCCCGGTATCTTAATAATTCATTCGATTTTTTATTTTTTTATTTTTTTTTATTTATTGGCGCCTTTCATGACACTCAAGGTCGCCTTACATGACACAGAACATTCACACACATACCATTTGCCCGGTGAAATAGCGGCAGCCAATCTGCGCCAGCGTCCACTTCACTCGGGCATACACACCACACGCTCACACACACACACGGCCAGATTAACCTGAAACGCATGCTTTTCTCACTGTGGGGGAAACCGGAGCACCCGGAGGAAACCCACGCAAGCACGGGGAGAACATGCAAACTACACACAGAAAGGCCCCGACCGGCCTCGAACTCACACCACGAGTCACAGTCAGAACCTTCTTGCTGTGAGGCGACAGCGCTACCCACTGCGCCACCGTGCCGCCCAGGCATCTTGCCGGCATTCTGCTGTGTGTGAAAGCGAAACGGAAGATTCCCGGGAAAGACGTCACCCACTGCTCTGAGCCAATCAGAACATTCTGGCGTGGGTCACGTGTTCAATTCTCGCTCGGTCATTTCACGCTTTCGCGGGTCTAGCTGTTCAAAAGGTTCCGCCGGTTGATGATGTCACAAAATATTCACTCGTCGCTGTTCACAGAAATCACAGTCGGAAAAGTCCTCCAACTGAAAAGACAGCGAAATCAAAGCACCTTAAATAATTCGGGCGGATGAAGACATTTGTCATCACATTAAAGGAACAGTTAGTGACGCCGTCTCTTATGAAACAATTACCCACGTTATTCATGTTTACAAAGGCGCAGCTGTTTAAAGCGTGTTGCCCTATTGATGATGTCACCAAAAATACTGGGATTTTGAAACCGCTGTGTGAAAGGTTCTTTTCCGTTAAAATGCAGGAATGGCAACGCTTGTTTGAACAGTCTTTGCAGGAAAAATAGCAGAACGACTTTACTGGTATTTTACCGGCATTGCTGTGTGAAAGGAGCTACTGCTGCTGCAATATTGCTACAGTCCTGCTCTCTGGCTCCTACTGGTGGTGGACTGAGGAAGAAACAGGCTCTTTAAGAATCACCAAGACAGTCTCCTATAGGGATGAGAACAAACATCTGAACTTACTGCCACACCAGTGTGGTTCTGTCATGTGATTGACTTCCCATTTGTTCCCATCCTGTGATTTGTCGTCATTAAAAGTTGTAACGAAACAAACGTGTTATACTGTAAAGTGTTTTTATACACGTATTGAAGTGTATTGAAATCAAAGTGTTTATATACATGCATGAAAATTTAATTCATGAATTAGTGACGGTAGTGTAAATGTACTGTAACCTGTGCACTAGCCAGTATCTCTAACCAGTATTCAGGCACTTTCTAACCTGTGCACTACATCACTGGAACCAGCCACTTTCAGTTAGTTGTATTTGCCTTTTTCGCTATGTATATTTTTATATATGTATATATTTATACATAATAATAATATAATATAATGATGAGTATTTGTTGAGGGCGCTTTTCACAGTTTTAACTGTCTCAAAGCGCACGTGTAAATATGTAAGGGAAGTGTTGCTTTTTATTCAATTTATCGTCTGGATTGTTGGTGTTAACTAAGATAGTGTGGAAACCAAGGCCGAAAACCTGCAAAAACTCAGCGATAATCTGGTTTTAGCCATTAAATATACATAGTTTCACAATCTTGGTAACATTCAAGGTCACATTTTAAAATTATACCCACTTCTACAATAAAACATCTGGAACTACACTCTAGATTCCTTGAAGGCAGCTAGATAACAAGTTCAAGTTCTTATCAATATGTATATGTATATATCAATATGTATATGTATATTTTGTTATATTTAAACCGTTTATTGCCTTCTACATTTTGGACCATATTTAAATATATTGTAGTTATTTATTTTGGCAAATCAATGTGCATATTTTACCGTTATCTCATTTAATTGTAACCCTGTGGTACAATGACAATAAAGGCATTCTATTGTATTCTATTAGGTTTTACGTTGTTTATAGTGTTTTTAGTTAATAGTGAGACACACGTCTCAACCAGCGCAAACACAGTTGTGGTCGCTGCAACGAAACCGAATGGAAAGTCTGTCACCAAAGTAACATAGACTAATTTCTTTAAAACAGATCTACTAATTAAAAAGAAACGTAAAAACAGAGAAGAAAAGTTCAGAGTCAGAGATCAGAACACTGAAGAGCAGACAGGTAAGTGTTTTAGATTTATTAGAGTTTCACTCTCTATTGTTTTTGCACCAGTCTGTTCTACAGACAAAATTCTGAAGAAGTGCGTTTTCCAAAGAAAAAAAAAAGCGTTTTTATACAGTGGGGTTTGAAAGTTTGGGCAATCATGTTTTTTTCTGTACGAATCGTTAGGGTGTTAAATATTTTTTGCAAACTGGTGTTAAACCAAGAAGTTAAACCAAGTTTATAGGATTTACAGAAAGTGTGCTATAATTGTTTTGACTAAATTAGGCAGGTGCATAAATTATGGCACCACTAAAAATAAATGATCTCCATATTTAGTAGATCTTTTGCATCTTTAGACGTTTTGCAGATATAAACGTGTCGATCGTGAACGATTCGTTCAAAATGAAATACATTTTTTAATCGTATAATAATATTAATAATTAATTAATATTAATAAATATTCGTATTAATTAAATAATTTTTGTTATTTTGTCTTCAACTGTACAAAATACTGTACTTTGGTATGTTTATTTTTATTATGTTTAATGGTGTTAAAACTTTATTATGTTTATGTTTTTTGTCTTTACATGACATTATTTTTCATTCAATTTATTTAAATTCAAAGCAACAAGTAATATGTGTTATTATATTGCTGTTTGACAACCTACTTTTCAGGGTTTAAAAAAAAAGGTATTTGCTGTTATTTATTAACAGTTATTTATTTGCTGTTAATCGTGATTAATTGCGATTAGCTTGGTTTGTGTAAGAGCAATTAATTAGTAAAAAAAAAAACAAGCGTTTGACAGCACAAAAAAAAAAAAAAAAAAAAAATATATATATATATATATATATATTCCATATATAATATACACTATGTATATTATTATTTTTAATAAAAAACACACCTCAAACACCAGACTGTGACCCTGCAGCCTAATTCTTTCTAGCTGTTTTTAGGGTTTAGGGATTGTAGGGTTAGGGTTAGGTTATAGTAACACTATACCAAACCAAACCGAGGGAATGAGCGGAGGAAGGTTAGTGTAAGGACTGTGGAAAGTGATCAAACCTTCAGAACCCCCCCCCCTCCCCGCAGTGGCTTCACAGCTGGTTGAAGAGCGACTTAGATTGGATTCACCTGTCGCCAATACAGACCGGCAGCACAATCAGGCTCGGCAGACACACACAGTTAGGACCATTTGGCCGGGGGAGGCAATAATAATAATACCATTCGTATTGATAACATATTTAATATACTACGATATAGATTCATTGTAGATATATTGAAATATTACAATATATTTATTTTAATGGAAAAAGGTACATTGTAAACGAATTCGTTGCATGTTCGGCTTTGTGAATTGCCCCCCACCGCATTTACGGAGTGGCACATTCCATCTCGAAGTTGCGCTGACGCACAAACTTCCGCGGCAAAGTCTGTCGGGGATTCGGTCGGTGTGGATCGGTAAGTTCAATAAAGTCCTCGCCAAAAAAACATCTGTAAATCTGGTCATCAAAATGAAAAGAAAGTTTATGTAAACAGCAGGATGAGAAAAAGATGAAATTGCCTACTGATATATTGTTAAAGACAGGTTTGTTTGTTTATTCACCAAGCTTTTTTGAAGTTTAATGCAAACGCTACTTGTATTGCCTCACGTTAATTTATAAATTACGTTAACGTGTTAAAGGACAGTGCTGTAGGGCTGCTCTTTTTTTCAACATCAATTTTAGTTATTTTAAATGTTCACCAAAGTTACATTATTTCACAAGAATAATTACATCGACAGTAAAGGTCTATTTTATTATCGTGTATTATCTACTATGATTGTTCCCTGACCATAAATGGCAGATGAACTATGACAAAACTTCGAAATATACTTAAATATCTGATTTTCTCTACTCATGCAGCCACTTTATTCCTCTGTGCAATAAGCACATTTTGCTTTTCTATATTGTTGTATATTTACATTTTTTTAAATGTTTTTGCTTTTTGTATAGTTATTGAAACATTTGTTGGACGTTTGCCTTCATTTTGTACTACATGTATTATCTATATTCTATTTTATTCAATCAGTATATATCTTAGATTTTAGTTTTGATTGTTCATTCCCTTTTCTTGCATTAAATGAAGTAGTGTTCCCAATTTCATTGTAACCATGTGACACTAAAGAATTGTGAAATCAAAGGCGTTCTTCGTCTTTTTAAGATTGGATGCAGAATAGTTCGACTTTAGATATCTCGGTAGCTCAGTCAGTAGAGCACTGGTGATTGATTTATTACATGTATGTCGCTTTTGATTAAGAAGCATCTACTGAATGACTGAAAAGTGCAGTGAAAAAAAACCAAACTGTGAAATATAGCTAAAAACTACTAGTGTCTGTTATCTGCCCATGAAACAAATGTGAATTCTGTTCTGATCAATGTTTTTTTTTTTAATCACAATTTTTTTTTGCAGCCATGATGCTGGAGGTGTTAAGTGAAACCACATGTGAAGACAAAGCATCTAAAGAAGAGAAACTGTTCTCCTGTTCTCAATGTGGGAAGAGTTTCTCACAAAAATATGTTCTAAACCACCACATGAGGATTCACACTGGTGAGAGACCGTTCTCCTGTTCTCAGTGTGGGAAGAGTTTCTCACTACAACGCAGTCTGACTGTTCACATGAGGATTCACACTGGTGAGAAACCGTTCTCCTGTTCTCAGTGTGGAAAGAGTTTCTCACAAAAAGGAGATTTGAAAAGACACATGAGGATTCACACTGGTGAGAAACCGTTCTCCTGTTCTCAGTGTGGGAAGAGTTTCTCACAAAAAGGAGATTTGAATAGACACATGAGGATTCACACTGGAGACAAACCGTTCTCCTTTTCTCAGTGTGGGAAGAGTTTCTCACTACAACGCAGCCTGACTGTTCACATGAGGATTCACACTGGTGAGAAACCGGTCTCCTGTTCTCAGTGCGGGAAGAGTTTCTCACAAAAAGGAGATTTGAATAAACACATGAGGATTCACACTGGAGACAAACCGTTCTCCTGTTCTCAGTGTGGGAAGAGTTTCTCACAACAAAGCAGCCTGACTGTTCACATGAGGATTCACACTGGTGAGAAACCGGTCTCCTGTTCTCAGTGTGGGAAGAGTTTCTCACAACAAAGCAATCTGACTGTTCACATGAGGATTCACACTGGTGAGAAACAGTTCTCCTGTTCTCAGTGTGGAAAGAGTTTCTCACAACAAAGCAGCCTGACTGTTCACATGAGGATTCACACTGGTGAGAAACAGTTCTCCTGTTCTCAGTGTGGAAAGAGTTTCTCACATAAAAGCAGTCTGGATGTTCACATGAGGATTCACACTGGAGACAAACCGTTCTCCTGTTCTCAGTGTGGGAAGAGTTTCTCACTACAACGCAGCCTGACTGTTCACATGAGGATTCACACTGGTGAGAAACCGTTCTCCTGTTCTCAGTGTGGGAAGAGTTTCTCACAACAAAGCAATCTGACTGTTCACATGAGGATTCACACTGGTGAGAAACCGTTCTTCTGTTTTCAGTGTGAGAAGAGTTTCTCTCAAAAAGAACATCTGAATAGACACATGATGATTCACACCAATGAGAAATCAATCTGACAAAGGAAATCAGAATATTCGTAAGGGGATTCAGAATTGTTTTTCTGTTTAGTGTCAAGTCTTTATCAAAGAGAGAAATCCTGAGTCTCTATCTAATCTAATCTATTAAAATCTAATTGTTTATTATTTTTGAAGTGTACTTTTGTTATGTGAGGTGATCTAATTTTGTGTCCATGTCTGTTTGCTCTAGTAAGTTATGGCTGTATTTTCTGGTTCCATTGTTTTTGACTCAACGTTTTGCCAAAGTTTCGCATTTTTCCGAGTGTCATTCTTTCTCTTAAAGTTTGTTTACCCAGACGTTCTTATGTTTGATTCCATCACTTTTCATATTGAACCAAATAAAAATGTTTCAATTTATGGTAAATATCTCAATAATTGCAAAACCACACTGTACATTCCTAATTAAAAATGAATGCAGAAAAAGAACAATTATTTTCCATTTCTGTGTTTTGTGAGACAATTTTACACTGACGTTTAGACTCAGGCTCAAAATGTAGCGCAATTAACACAAGTAATTTAATAAAGCGCCAATGTTCCCAACACAACGACAAGTACAAAGAGTTAGTTTCAAAACCATTTCACACTGCAGTAAACTCTTGCAAGAGAAAGAAACACGTCCGTTTATTCAAATTTTGTGCACTAAATATTAGAGCTGCACGATTCATCGTTAAAAGATTGCGATCTCGATTCTACTTGATCTGACTCGATCTGAAACCACTTACAGCAAACAAACAGTTGAGGCCAAAAAATAATACCCCCCCCCCCCCACAAAATAATAATTTTTTGATTAGTATTTCAAAAGTGCTTTTAAACTGAGCCTGAAATTTTGTTCTCTGTGGTAGCTTGGATGTTTATTTTTTTTATACGTTTAACACTGAATTTTTTTTTTTTTTTTACAACATTTCTATTACATATACAATATTACATATAAAATAAATATTACAAAATAATAATATCCTGAATTGTGAAAAAAAATATTGTGATTCTCATTTTCCATTTATTTGTAGTGGAGTAAAGATTACATATACTCAATCAAAATTTTAGTCAAGTAGAGAGAAAATTCTTTTTTATTTTTGATAGTACAAGTGCAAAGTAGCCTCACGTGAAGTAACAAAGCCCATTTACGCAAATAAATGATAAACTGATTGTATGTATGTATTGTAAGTCTTCCGTAACATTAATATCTATTAAATGTCACATTAGATAACTATTCTAACTATTCAAACTAAATACTTTGTTGTGTGTCGAAAAAAATGAATCTTTTTGGATTTTATATTAATTTAAAAAGGCAATTAATATGCTACACATCCTAATGTTTACATTTTTCAGATTATAGTTATCTAGACAACTTTTTGACAGCCCTGTTTTGATTGTTTTTGTTTTCATAACGTGTATTGAGTCTTTTAACGGGACTGATGTTTAAATTGGTTTTAATTTGTTCGTTTTGAAAGGCCCATCATAGACGTGACAGGAGTGAAGTAGTTGAATAATCGGGCTTTGACACTTGACTAAAGTAATCCTGCGTGTACTACCAGACCAGAAAGCGTTGGAACTCTTATCTCCTTAAGGCAGCTTGTCTCTTTTACAAATCAGATGCTATTGAGAAGATATTGAGTATCAATATTTTGAAAGCATGCGTTTCTGTCTCTTATTTTACATTAATGACATAATGAACACTTCTTGAGACATTTCATCTCGTAATTCTCTTTATGAAATGTTTTTGCTTCCAAATGTATTTAGCCTAGCAAACTTTTGTGCGATAATCTCATTAGTTTTGTACAAATGGCCTTATACAGTAGTTTATGGCGAAATGTTGAACCAATTTTTTGCATTGACAGAAAGTCAAACCTACAAGCATGGCGTCTAGTTCTTTAGCTTAAGGAACATTGTACATGATGAAAAGAAGCATAGGATCCACTCTATCTCCATTGGTTTTCTCTTAGTTAGTCCAGAGTTGCTCTGTCAATCATGCTCACTGAAGCAAACAAGTGTTGCGAGCATAAAACACAGTGATGTATAGCTCCACAAAGCTGCTTTGCTCTGTAAATTAAAGCCCTTAATTGCTGCCTTATTGCCCGATGAAGATGAATAATAGTCAAGAAGCTTATCATTGGCAGCAGACCGTGAACCATCCTCCTCATTCTTGGTCTGACATTTCCCATCAGGCCTTTAGTTTCATCCGAGCAGCTTACAACAGAATGTATGAGACGTCTAGTTGTACTTCAAGTGTTAAGAGGGAAGTGTGTGTGCTTGGTTGCTGCTTTCGAAATACAAGCAGTTTTTGAGTTGTTTAGTCTAAAATTCAATTGTGTTCATCTCCGTGATGCAAACGGACTGGCAGATATTGGTCTCTAGGATGTGTCTGATCACCTTGTCGGCTAGAATTGGAAGAAATGACTAGGGCCTTAGGTGGTCTGCCTGGCAGAGCAAACTCGCTGAGGAATTGTTCGACTAAGCTTTCAGTTTTTCCTAACGCTTGTCAACAACCTTTAGTCCAAATGCCAGTTGACTGACTGTTGGGAGACTTTTCCAACAATATGATTGGGAGTAAATTATGAGTGAACATTGCCATGTCCCTTATGAGCCCTTCTGTTTCTGTTTGGCAGTTATGTGGACAAAATGGAGAGCGGCAACACTGAGTTTATCCAATTCTGATTTTCTGTCATTTTGGCATATTTCGTCAGACAATAGTTGCCAAGCAAATGACTAAATGTGGATTTGTTTTACTTTTAAGAGTTAGAGGCTTAGTTTCACACACGTGCATGCATAAAATGCTTCAAGAACGTTGTAATTTGTTCTGTTCAGTATATTCTGACTGTATTCTATATTAAAATGGCCATTTGTTGTTATGGAAAGTTGGTTTAGACAAAATAAGAAAGAAAGATGGTCAACATGGCCACTAAGGACCGTATCAAAATTCTTTTAACACTCTGGACCACAACTGCCACATTTAAGGACGAATTGTGATCAATATGATAGAAATATAAACTCAGGGTGTGTAATCTCCTAACATTTAACACATTTTACTTTTTTGCACCTGCATTTAAAAGATTGGACTGTTCGCCAGGTTTTGACAGAAGGCAAATGTCCCTTAAATTCTAATCAAGATGAATATTTGGTGAACAAATATTGAATCAGCTGGTTGACTGATTCATAAGATCACCTTGCCTCCGAATGTAGGACTGTGGGTCTGAGTTTTGGCCAGTCACATCGACAGACAGAATAACCTTATTAAATCAGAGTGGAAATGAATTTCCTGTTACAGTTTTACAGTTTTACAGGACTCACGAGAAACTGCATAACTTGCAGAAACGTCTGCTAGCGGTAAACAATAGGATGGAAATTGGAGTGTTTTCTCCAGAGGCTTCTGTCTTACAAAAGAAGTGCAATAATAATATCTCTACATTTGACAAACGGCAATATGGCAGCTTTAAAACTTAAGCCATCACTGTAACCATCAAGAATTAATACGCCTGTGGGAAGATCCAAAATGGTGAGATAACGCAAACAACCCCATCATAAAAGTTGAGGCTTGACTTCACATCACTCTTCAATCCTCTGAGGGAAAGACATTGATTGTGTGGAACCCATCTGAAGATTAATGGCGCCACATCTGTAACATGGCATCTAGTCTTTATTTTCGCCAGCAGGCATTGCTTTTTACACACAAGTCCATGCACACACAACCAGAGAGACGTCTGCGTTTCCCTTTAATCCAATACAGCAATCTCCAACGTCCCACCAAAAGCTGCCTGGCATGACAGCCTCATTTCAAACAGCAGTTCCTGAGGGTTTTTGACTGGTTCAGACGAGGTCTTACTCGGGGAAATTGTGTTAAATGGAGTGTGCGGCCCAGCACTTTGACCGCAATTAATACAGTTCTCCTCAGTGTCTGAAAAGTGCATAACCTGCGACGTCTACGAGCTGGATTTCATCTGTTGTATGTCTTGTTACCTTTGCCTGATGGTAAAAGCATGATAACTTTATTGAAAAAAAAAAAATGTTTTCCTCACATTTATTCCCTCGCAACTCCACAGATTCCAATTACACTCGCTGTGGGCTGCGAGCAACACATACTAATTGTAACCTAGAGTTCTTCACTATTCTGTGAAGAGAAACAAATAATCAGGCTCAGTGGGTGACTGGGTTTTAAAACTCATTTCACTTGGAAGCTTTGATAAATCCTCTTTTTGTGTTACAGTAATACATTATACTCTGTGTAAAATTCTGTACGCTGGCTTCTACTTGGCATATATTAACATACGCTAAAAGGAAGGACGGAAGAATGAAACGAAGGCTTAAGCTGAGGCATCAGGAAAGCAGCAGAGAAACCTACCGGTCTAGAATCCAAACCTGCAACAGGTCCAACACCTCACCACTAGGCCACAACTGCCCATTGTCTTTTAAGAAAAAAGGCAATGTTTTCTACATGTTTTGTTTCTGAACATGTTTTAGAAAAAACCTCGAGTTTGATTAGCTGAAAGCAAATTCATAGTAAAAACTAAAGCAAAACCCAAGTAGCGAGTTGGAGAATTGCATAAATGGAATTTAATGTTTGCAGTAAATCAGTTCCTTAAATGTAAATGTCTTACAAATGTCTTTTTCTGTCAATGTGAAATGTCATTGGACGCGTCACGAGAATTTAGGTGTACATCCGTGCTAAAATATCAATGTGATAATTATCATACCCAGCTCCCAACTCGACTGAGAATAGATTAGCTTTCCCAGTAGCTCAGTCTGTAGAGCGCTGGTGGTTGAAACAAGTCCAAGATTGGTTCGATTCCCAGGGAAAGCAGGAAAAATTGAATTGTGAAAAAAATGTAATGACCCGTAAGTCAATTTGGATAATGGTGTCTGCTAAATGACTGTAAAGTAAAGATAAAAAAAAAAAAAATGTGAGTCTTTATTGCAATGTGAGTCTTATCCTTCAAAATTAGAGCGTTAACGCATGTGGAAAATGAAAAAAATTAATTGCGATTAAAAATAATTAACGCAAATGTAGTTTTTTGTGCAAAGATTAAGAGCAAGGAAGGAATTGTACAAATTTGCTAGATGGATGTGTACAGCATGTTGCAATAGTTGAAGTCACTGCGGACTTTGTTAATAAAGAAAGGAAAATGGAATTTGCTGAATGTAGCGAAGTGAAATCACAGTTCAGCCAATGATACAGAATTGAGAGAATATCTAACTGAGAGAATCATTCAACAGACTGATCTGTCTTAGCAACTATCCTAATGTAAACGTGAATTGTTGAATTATTGTGGACTTTCTTTGTAATCCTCTTGAAAATTGAATTATTATTATTATTTATTTTTTTTTTTTTTTGCCATTGATTGTTTTGAAGTTTAATTGACGTTTTTTAAGAGAAATGTCTTTCAACCCAACATTAATATTTAGGTTCTGGATGGTTTATTGCAAGTATGAACAAAAAAGTCTACTAAACTATATTAAAGTATTTAAGAGTTTAAAAACGTTTATTTAGTGTTTACATTTTTCACATAATATCCAAAATTACAAGCTTCAGTCATTTTAAAACTTTGGATGGGGAAGTGCGATTAATTGGTTGAAAAAATGATCAATTGACAGAGCACACACACACACACACACACACACACAAACACACACACACACACACACACACACACACACAGGCCTTTGGCTTTTATTTTGTGCCTTGACTCATGACTAACACTTAACACTTGTGGCATTAGTTCCAAAGAACGAAGCCACTTTTCCAACCGAATAACCAGTATTCTGGTAAACATTCATCTCTTGAAATCCTCTTCATACAGAGGCAAAAGCAAAGATGTGTGCAAGAGTAATCTGCAGCTCGCTTGTAAACAGCATTAACACATTAGCACAGATGAAATAACCTTCTGTGTGTGAGAGACGTGTGACAGTGAAAGTACATAGAGTGTGTCACTGTCAATGCCATGATCTGTCGTGGGCCACTGTTATGCTTGAAAGCAGGTCCACTGCCGCAATATTTTATTTTGCCCTGTAATCATCCTCCATTTAGCAAATAGCTTAGAAACGCCGACATTCTCCAACTGAAATCGAAATGACCAAACGATTTAGCGATTTTACTCGCCATCACTGCCTTTGACAGTGTTTGTGCATGTAGCAAGTGTTCTTGTTCATCACTGCATTGTTTATAATGAACATATCAATCAAAATAGTTATAATCAAAATGAAGCTGGTGATATGATGCGCTGATGACAGGAAAACTACAGGTCCCATAATGCAGTGCTTTGGCTGCATTGCCTTGTCTAACTTATCGTTGAAAAAATTGCGAACTTGATTTGGCAGCATGTTTTTTTTTTTACTTCTAAAGTTTTGACGGCATTTAAGTTTGTACAAGACAAAATATTTCAGTTTGAAGTTTAA
>MU204204.1:19393997-19443399 GCA_017309775.1 Paedocypris sp. Pulau Singkep
ATGACCAAACGATTTAGCGATTTTACTCGCCATCACTGCCTTTGACAGTGTTTGTGCATGTAGCAAGTGTTCTTGTTCATCACTGCATTGTTTATAATGAACATATCAATCAAAATAGTTATAATCAAAATGAAGCTGGTGATATGATGCGCTGATGACAGGAAAACTACAGGTCCCATAATGCAGTGCTTTGGCTGCATTGCCTTGTCTAACTTATCGTTGAAAAAATTGCGAACTTGATTTGGCAGCATGTTTTTTTTTTTACTTCTAAAGTTTTGACGGCATTTAAGTTTGTACAAGACAAAATATTTCAGTTTGAAGTTTAAGTCGATTTATTCTGGAATAATATTACTGTCGGTTTTTATCAATTTTTATGTTAAATAAATAGCGACAAGGTGGACCGCTGTTTCTTTGTGGTCTAAGTTTGTCCCACAGTCTAAAACCAGAGTCGGGAGAATTGGGATTGGAAAATTGTGAAAAGAAAAGTGAGTTTGAATGTGTTTGTCTGTGTCCCGCTCTGTGATTGGTTGGCTACTCAGGTTTTGTAGGTTCAAATCCCGATTTGGTTGCTTCTACAACTAGGTGTCCTTAATTCAGACACTGACCCCTAATGTCCCCTGGACACCACTACGTAATGCTGCCCACTGCTCTGGGTTTGTGTTGTTTGTGTTGTGTTGCGTTGCGTTGTGTTCTCTTCACTGTGTGTGTGTAAATGCAGAGCAAAACATTTAGCTTTTACCCAAACAGATGTGCATTCCACCTCAGACCAAAAGTTGCTGAGATTGGCTTCAACTCCATTTGTTCCAGAAACAGAAAAAGCGGTTAAATGATGGGTGGATGCATAGTCAAATTTTTGACCAGAGTTTTGGTAAATCCCATTAATGGTAAAACAATAGTTTTTGGTAAATCCCAAATGAATCCCATTTAGTCCACACTTAGTGTTCTTTAGGTGTTACTCTACTCGCGCAGTTGGCATCTCTGGTCTGGGCCGACAGATTTAGCCTGTAATTCGAGTGATTGGTTGCGCTAGTCAACCCAGAAAAACTCAACACGCTGCATTTTCAACGCATGTTTGCGGCTAAACTGGCGGGTTCGGGTGTTTCTGGATATTGAGGGACTGGCAGACTGACAGCTCAGTGGGCAGAAGAGTGAAGTCACCTCTCATACTTGATGAAGACAAATGATCTCTGCGTAAGACTCCTACCTCGTGGATCAAATATAAAGAAATGTGACACTGACAAATGGCTCTGACTGAAACGTGTCTCTTGATTGAATGGTTCCGTGTTCATTTTCTCATCTCACCCACTCAGAACCACATTACATTTCATACAGTTGCTCATGAAGCAATTTGCATCAGGCTAATTTGTGCCAGCGGAGAGGGAATTGTTGGTGATGGAAATCGAAAGAAATAAAAAAGAATACTTCATCTAGCTTAATCAAGACTGGGCCGTATTAGTATTTCAACGGCGTCTGTGCCACGAGGATGAAATTAGCCTCTTTTGTGCTGGAAAGATATTCGGCAACACCTCGGTGCATTTACTACAATAAAACCAACACACTCCCAGAATTTCTAAGTTGGTTTATTTCCTCTCCTCTTTTATAATAAACAAGCTAGCGAGTTGAACAAGCTCTGACTTGATTGGCTACTTTTAGAGGCTTTTGTATGTTGGTCTTCCCTCCGGCTACAGTAGCGTGAGGACTGGTGAGGCAGTAAATGCTGTTTAAGCATCACTGCCTAAATATATCTACTCAAGTCATTGCTGTTTTGTTGAAGGAAATCAATTTGGTGACTCTCTGAAAAATCTAAATAACTAGTATTGGTTTGTGATGTCAGAAATATTTTTTTCAGTAGACTATGAAATGCATTTCTGAACTTTTACCTCAAAGAAATTTAGCATTCAGAAATTTAGAAAAAAGAAAAGATAATTTTTTTCAGAAAAAATAAATTTAGCCTTCAATCAACAGTTTGGATTGAACAATAAAAAGGTTGAAAATTGTATTATTTATTAGAATTTTGATGCCAGCAACTGTCCATCTGTTCATTTCCGAATCTATTAATTTCAGACAGTTTTTCAGTCTTTCTGGGTCACGGGGAGTTGGAGCCAATCAAAGCAACTCTGGATCTAAAAGCGGAAGACACACCCCATATTCCATCCAATCACAGATTGGGACAGTCACACTCTAACTCTATGGTCTATGGGCAATCATTCATACTTCAGTTTTCCTGAGCACATGTTTTTGCACCGTAAAGGATAACAGAGACCCGGAAAAAAACCATGCGAGTACGTGAGGCAACTACAAACCACAAAACCCAAAGGAAACAATAACCAACCGGCTTATTTCGGTTGAAACGTGTTTTATCTCTACTTCATGCATGTGTAGTATGAAAGTGGAGATGTTTAGGACTTGGCCTTTAAAGCACGAGAGCTTGTGCCGACAATCTTTCTGATAAATCTCTGGGATGTTGATTTAACTGTGATGTGGATTTAGTTCCAATGTCTTTCTGACATTTCTACTGCGGCGTTGTTTTGTACACGAGCATGAAAGACAGTGGATAGCCTTGTAAATGTTCACGGCGAGTGGGAACGAGATCACAACATACAGTGAGTACAAGATGTATCATCTAGAAAATCAAAGAAAAACTTGTAGAAAATGTAGGGGAAAAAATGCAGTTTTGTAAGCAATACATTTGTACAGTGTGTCTAATTTACGTTTTTGCTTTATGTGTGGTGGCATATTCAAATTCTGAACTTTAAAACAGGAGCAAGCAGCAGTTACAATATAAGGTCTATTGCATCAAGGCAGAAATTTATTTGCTTCGGGTTGAGAGCAGGTAACGTCAATTTTTGGCGGCGCAGACGGGGTCTGGCACACGCCGTGGACATGCTTGCCCGCGTGTTTCAGCGCTGATGAAAAAGCCCACCGGAACAGCTTTATGCATGGATCTGGGAAATTATTTACCTACTTAACGGGAGTTTTTAATTATATAAGCTCCAAATTAGTTTTGGAACTACAAAAAGCGTTTTTGTTTTTTTCCAAGCTGTGAAAGGTCCATTATTTTACTACCATTTATTCCTTTTCTGGGTCATGGGGAGCTCTAGCCGATCTCAGCAACTCTGAAAACAAATGAAATGTTTTAGTGAAAGAAATTAACACAATTATGCTGAACGTGTTCATTAAAGATATAGCAATGTACACACACGTGGTGGGATACACACTTCGCAGAGCTTGACACACCAACACACACATATGGGCAATTTCCCAATGCTAATTTGAATCGCATGTTTTTGGATTGTGTGAGGAAACAAGAGGAAACCCAAGCAAGCAGGAGAAGAACATGCAATCTCTGCCCAATAAAGATGTAAAAAGTTTTTATTTGAAACTCATAATTGTCGAAATTTCATAATATTCGCACATGGGTAAAACTGGGGTAAGTTCATATTTTACAACTTTAGAATCAATTAATATAGCTGTGTGTTCTTGTGGTTTTTACAGTTACATTTAAATAGTGTGCCAAATGTCTCAATAGTCTGAATATTAGACAGACTGGATTAGGTCTGAATAATGTCTAAAGATTAGTCTGCAAAATGACTGTAAAGTTAGTTAGTTAGGCACAAGAATAGTTAGGCACATGGTTAGGTTGTGTGAATTGTATTTTATATTGGAAATTCTAAGAAATTTCCGAGTTCCAGAGGAAATCAACATTAGCACGTGCAAGACCGGGCCTTGAACTTAAACCTCAAATGAGCACTAGCAGGGTGAAAAATCTTCCCATTACGCCACCATGCCACACCAGTTGTGTTGAAATCATTTTATTTCAGTAACATGATATAGCACAAATATTTGCCTACATCCTCCAGCCATCATGTTGTTGAACAGGAATGTGGTTGTTCGCCAGTTACCCAGATCGATGTACCGTATATATTTCTGAATTTGCAATGTATTTTAATTACAGTTTGGCAATTAGCTTCAGTGGTGTAATGTGACAAGCAAAACAGATTTCTGAACATGAATAACCATGATTCATGTTCCTCTTGGCAGAGTTATAACACTCTGGTAAATTAAGGCTCAGCTGAAACAAATAGCGCTAATATTTAAATATATTTTATTAACAATTCTTAATGAACTAACCCTATTACATGTCAGGGATGAGATATGCGGCAGACTTGTGAGCTTTATCAACCCTAATTCCCAGCATGGCAGAGCGGGCGAATGTTTCCTCGTGAATTGCATGAATGCAGCATGTTGTACGTTTGGACAAAAGAGCTACACCAGCCTGGTCTTTTCAAGCGAATGAATTCCAGAGCTGTGCGGTGTTTTCAAAAGCGGGGGGAATTATCATATAGCTTGTCTTTCCAAGGCCACTGTCACCATGCTCAGACGTTACCTGCCGTGCCATCAACCATTCACAGCTTCCCTGCCATTTTCCTCAAGAGGATTCCTGGAAAATAGCCGCTGGACTAGTGACACCTGGTGCATGAACGGGATTCACACCGAGCCAATCAGCCGTGTTGTATTCGCCCTGTTAACACTGTCTCATTAACATCATGTGGGGCACATGACCGCTGGAGCGTTTGTGTGCTTTTCAGAGGTGAGCGCTGTTTGCCCACCTTTCTCGCTTTTTTCCATGTCTACTTGGGTGGTTGATGGCCTGCTGTCTGTGTGAGAGAAGAGGTTGGTCAGGTTTATAAATAAACGCCGTGGTGTGTATCATGCCGAACCATGAGTGGAATGTTTCTAGCTTTTGAGCGTCTGAAATCTCGTAGTAGTCAGGATTTCTGGTAGCTACTTACGCTGAAAAAAGTCCAAAAGGTGTGTCGTTACTTTAAAGAAGCTTTTATAGTTGACCTAACTCAAAACATTTCATGTTCTGCCTAGCCATCAGTGTAACGTGAAATGCCTGCTTTGATTTGGATTAAAAGTAGGTCTTGTAGTGGTTTCCTAAAGTGGTTTGGAGTCGGAGATGGTGATGAGAAGAGAAGACCTTGTTTCTTGAATGAGTCAATGAGAAGCTTCCATGCGCTGTACGCAATTTTTTAACCCTTTTAAACTTTAAAATAAAGCATAAACACGTTTACATGATCTTGTTTTGTTGTAAGAAGGAGCAATTGAAGCGATTTGTCTTAAAAGGAGACAATAGGTGTGTAAATAAGATAATGATGTAAACGATCATCAATGTGTCTTGTTATGTGAGCAGAGTCTTGCTGGATTTCTTCCATTTCTTTCATGTTTGCCATTCCCATAGCAAGGTGCAAGATGCTTCCATCAATGAAAATGTGGTGAGCCTTCAAGCAGGTCTGTGATTATTTCATCTCTAATCCACTCGGTTGCATCGACCTGTGACCAGTCACCCCATTCTAGACAACCAACTAGAGATTCCGAGCCTTTCGATCTCTCTGGAAAATAATAGCTTGCCTGCACCAATCGATGTTCAAAGATGGGGAGATTCTCGCCCAACCTTTGACTCTTTGAGAAATGTGTATGGGAGGGGGTTTGTAACAGCTGCAGTGACTCCATGGCTTGAGGTATGATCTATCCAGGAAGCAGAGAAGATCGACAAGGCAAGACGAGAGGCTGTCGATGAGACGGTCTTCCTCAGGTAGACGCGGTGAAATGACTCGGGGGAGGTATAGCCTTGCCTCACGGAGGCGATAAATGTGGGTATGTTAGGAATTGAATCTTTGTTTTGAACTTGAGCCCCGGCTTGGACTGTCTTTGTTGTGACACGTGTAGGGCGAAGGAGATAAGCCATCAATCATAGCTCAGCTTCATTCTTTTTAAAGACCTGAAGCAAACGGGCACTCTTTTCCTACAGGCAATTTTATGCTCATGTTGACCGAAGGTGACCGCCATAACTGGGTTTATGGCACAAACGCGTTAAAAAATCTTTAGGAAGAGAGAGAAGAGCACTATTAAATCAGCAGTTTCACTTTCCCAAAAGCTTCACTACATGATTGTAATATACGTTAGAGATTTCAGAATGCCTATCATGAATCAAATATTTTCTTGTAAATAAAATGTAGAACTTTTTGTCAAGTTGAAGTTTTGTAAGTTACTTTTTATGTCCAAAATGTACCTAACTATCCAAACTTTTACCATCCCGTGTCAATCCCAGCCACTCTCGGGTGGAACACACATACACAGGTAGCACACATTGAAGAAAGTCATTTTTGGGAAAGCATCATCTTCCAGACATGCACATTCCATCATTTTATACAGCCTAGAGGCAAAATTTCAACCTTTATCACGTTGCTTTAAAATGATACAAAAATGTACAACAGACATCCATAAGCATACAAAAATCACCATGCTTTAAAATATGTGTGTATGTAAAGAAAAATGTAAAGTAAATCTAATACAATTTTAAATATAATTTTTTGTCCCAAATATTTTTGGCATGAAACACCTCAGAATTCTACACTAACTAGTATAAAGACCTGACAGCACACTAAGAGTAATCAGCATCCCAAAAGAAATGTGCAAAATCAGCTGCGGTTCTACCCTCATTCATAACCCAGACTCAAATAGCTTCCTACTTTTGCTTTCCTTGCTTTGCAATTTTTCGGGAGCATTGTTTTTTAGGCCAGCTTTCACACCGTGTTTAACTTATCACTGCCTCAAAGTTGCAGCACCTGTTCTAAAAGAGGAATTAACTTTTATTTTCTCAACCCCAGAGGCCAACCATCTTCTATAAGATTGGCTGGAATCCTTAAAGAGTGCGGCGCTTCCATCTCTCACCCTACGGGGGTCCGGCACTGCTCCTATTTGCTCCACAATCCTGGCCCATTCTCTGTCAGCTGATCACAACACGCCAAGTGTCACGGGCAACATGCTATTATACTTTTTAAGTCACGGGACACGCTCCAATAAGTCGTCAGTTGGGGAAACAGAGCCTCTTTTGCATATTAATGACCTGGGGTCAGTTTCTTAAGATTGTGTTCACGAGAAGAAAATGGGAAGGGAAAAGGGAAAATTTGCAGAGCATAAAAATAATGATGAAAATGAAGAATATGCAGGTGTGTCAGGGGTTCAAAATTGCCCTTTTTTTCTTCTAACTTGCCCTTGGCAATCAAAGGAAAATTCACTGCCCATAAATATTTCGTATGGTAAATTATATTACTGACCATTAAAGTGTATTTAGATTTTTATATTATTTAAAAGGCATATATTCTCCGTTGTAATAGGTTTACGTAATTGTCGATAATGGTGAGAATATAATTACGTTTTTTTATAATTAAAAAAAGTGAAATAATTTGAATAAAAATGTATAATTACAAATGAATGCCTTGCTTTTGTTATTGCTTATATTAGGAATGTCTCTGTTATCTTTTAAATCTCTTTTATCTTAAAAATTACTATACATGTTGTAAATGAATTATAGTATCTTTATAAATCCTTTCTTTTTTTTTTTAGAAAATTGATAAATAAATGGGTTTAGTTAAATCTAGTTTATTATAGTCTATATATATATATATATATATATATATATATATATATATATATATATATATATATATATATAGTCTATATATCTTTTAAAAAGTTTAATGCTTAAGTGATCTTAAAAATATTTATGCTGTGTATATGTGGTATACTGTATATGTTCATGTATATAGCGGTATGTGTGTGTATATATATATATATATATATATATATATATATATATATATATATATATATATATATATATATATATATATATATATATATATATATATATTTAAAGATTTCGGCCAGACAGATTGATGAACGTGAAATCTGCACCCTGGATGTATTTGATCGGAGGTTTATGGGAAAAGAAACGTTATTTAAAGGGTATAGTCTTAAATTCCAGTCATCTTTTTTAAAGTGATTGGCATAGTGTGGGGTGGTCATATACTCTTTCCATAAAAGCGAAACCGTATATCTGGTTCTTATCGTTTTTAGCTTGTTCAATAACTCAGACGTCAGGTACCCTTCCGGAGACGGTAAACACCAGCCACTTAAGAAGATGGTAATAATACATGTGTGACTCTGGCCATGACATAAGTCCAAATGAACTGCACAGTGCCTGGAGACCCCCACAGGAAACAGGGCTCGTCCGTCGCTCACTCCCAGCCTTGTGCTAAGGAGGGAAAATCTTAAAATACTAATGAAGTTCTTGCTCCGTTGAACTCGACATAACTGCTCGGTGTCTGTGTGGAGCCCTAATGCTCACATGGTAGAACAGATCTCCTCCGAGACCTGATTAAGAGACAGTATGACAGAAAACGTACTCGTGTCCATAATAATGGGATGCTGCATATTTTATAAGGAGGAGCAGGAAGGCTGTAACCAATAGACTGGATATGTGAGGGTTGAGAAGGAAGACTAAAAGCAATTTGTTAGACTTTGCATAACGGTTTCCGAGCCGGACGGGTTGAGTGTGATAGTAGAACCGTCTGCTGCTTTCACACTTATCCTGTGAAATGATCTGTAGGGAATGGTCGACTTGTCAAGTGCTCCATCTGAACTCACGAGACGGAAGATCTCGCAATCAGACTTAAGGATCGATCGCAGTAGGTGTCGCAGGAAGCCATTGTAGAGTGAGTGTGTGTGTTCAAGTTCAAGTTTATTTAAATGGCGCTTTTCTTAGTCCCAGACCAATGCAAAGTTGCTATAAGAGTCTTTAAAGAAGTGTCCGTTGTTCATCTGTGCTCAAAATTAGGAAAAAGAGTCAGTTAAAAAAGAAAAATGTCCGTTGTTCATCTGTGTTCAAAATTAGGAAAAAGAGTCAGTTAAAAAAGAAAAATGTCCGTTGTTCATCTGTGTTCAAAATTAGGAAAAAGAGTCGGTTAAAAAAAGAAAAATGTCCGTTGTTCATCTGTGTTCAAAATTAGGAAAAAGAGTCGGTTAAAAAAGAAAAATGTCCGTTGTTCATCTGTGTTCAAAATTTGGAAAATGAGTCGGTTAAAAAAGAAAAATGTCCATTGTTCATCTGTGTTCGAAATTAGGAAAATGAGTCGGTTAAAAAAGAAAAATGTCCGTTGTTCATCTGTGTTCAAAATTAGGAAAAAGAGTCAGTTAAAAAAGAAAAATGTCCGTTGTTCATCTGTGTTCAAAATTAGGAAAAAGAGTCAGTTAAAAAAGAAAAATGTCCGTTGTTCATCTCTGTTCGAAATTAGGAAAAATAGTCAGTTAAAAAAGAAAAATGTCCGTTGTTCATCTGTGTTCAAAATTTGGAAAAAGAGTCTGTTAAAAAAGAAAAATGTCCGTTGTTCATCTCAAATCAAATCAAATCAAATCAAATCACTTTTATTGTCACATCACCCCAGCGTGGGAGCTGTGGTGAGTGAAAAACTTAGATGCAAACTCCAATAGTGCAATGTACGGTACAAACAAGACAAACAAATTACAGATCAAGTACAAGTAACAAGTAGCAGTGCAAAGAGTATAAAAAAGTAAAAAAAAATACCAGTGTTTATATATTATAAATTATAGGTAAGGTGCATCTGTGTTCAGAATTAGGAAAAAAGAGTCTGTTTGAAAAAAAAAAATGCCAATTGTTAATCGGTGTGTGTGTGTGTGTGTGTGTGTACTAGCAGGGGTGGTGAAATAAACAAAAACACAACAGAATTGGGTCACGAGGGACCAAAAAGAGGGCTAGCACAAATTAAACTGCCACAGGTGGCAAACTAAACCAGACTAGCGTATTTTTTGGACTATAAGCCGCTACTTTTTTCATAGGTTTTGAACCATGCGGCTTGTACAAAGATGTGGCTATTCTGTAGTTTTTTGATAATGAAGATAAATACAGTAGATATTGTTTATTTTCTCTTTTTTTCTGTCCCATTTTAATCAGCAAAGTTGCTGCCGTGTTACAATGCAGGTTAGGAAAGGATCTATTTAGTTACACACATGTACATTTACAATTCAAAATCGTTCATAAAGCGAATGCGGCTCATATACAGGTGCGGCTTATAGTCCAGAAAACACGGTACTGACTGAGCCATCACTCAGGAACAAGGCACAGACAAACCACGGATTCCAATCCGGATATCAGAGCACAACAGAACGTGACATAATGTGACAGACTAGCAGAACACGGAAAACACAGGGCTTAAAAAATGACACAATCAGAGCAAACAAACCAGGGAACAGGTGACAGATCTTAACAGAAACCATGCAATAATCAAACAATCACTCCAGAACAAACCAAAACAGCTGAAACAGATGATTAACAACAGAAACCAAACCAGGAAGTGACTGAACACAACCAAACCAGAGTTCTGGGTGAAATTCAAAATAACAGCTCAGAAAATGTTTCTGAGGAAAAAAAAGAAGGAAATAACACATTGTTTCAAAGTAGATAATGACATAAGCAGAGAGGCCTCCTAAAAATTAATTATTTAAATAACGTATATTGTATGCTTTTTTTTTCTTATTTTACATTTTTATACAAATGTTCATACTATAACTTCATTCTTAGAGCACCCACGTCTACCTGCATATTTACATGTTAACTGGAATTGGTCTTTATTTTAAATCGCCATATACACCCAGAAAATCAATAATAAGACTCTAAATAAAGTTTCCATTCTGTATATAATGTTTTACACTTAATAATTCATAAACCTCTGAGTCATATAACATTCTCCCTCACGCTGATTTGGACAATGCCATGGCTTAGAAAAACCGACTTGGCCCTATACATCATGTAGGTGGTGCTTCTCATATCTTGGGCTGTGTTGACGGTCTCGCCTCTTCCAGTGGATTCCAGGAAATCTCGAGCCTGTCTGGCTTTCTGTCTGTCTATCTCACTCTGATTACAGTCTGTTGACAGGTCTTGGCTCACTGACTGGTAGATGGGCCAATGTCAGCATCATCAGCCTGGCTTTCTTTTTCGAGTTTGACACACAACCCCCGGCCTTTCAGCAGTCACCTATCTTCCACCTCGCTCCCCCTCTCTATCTCTCTCTTGTCGCCCTGGGCTAATCTCAGAGGCATTCTCCCACTCTGTCCAATTTAATCCACTTGACTCTGCTTTGTAGAGTTACGCCATCGCCCTGTAATTAAGACTCACACTTTCCAACTTCCACAGTGAGGAAGAAGCAGTCACACTTTTGACAAATGCACTTGGTGCACTCCGAGAAAGGACAGTTGTGGCTCAAGCAATTTGAATAGTTTTCAATCCACAGACAGAAATGTCCAGAGTTTGGTAGAGTTTCCTACTAAGTAAAAGTACTTCAGAATTTCCTCAAAGTACTCAAGTAGTCATGTCGCTACCACTCACGGCAGATTCCCAAGAGTACTTTTTTGTTGGTTTGAAGAATGCTTGTGTGTGTGTGTACAAGCGTTTAAGTCAAAGTGAGGCCCGAATGCTATGTTTTTACTCTAGTATGGGGTACTATGGGGACTGGGTTGTATGTAAGTTAGTGGTTCAGTGCTTTTGTAAAGCACTTTTCACAGTTACACTTGTCTCAAAGCCGCTGTGTGAAAATGTAAAAATAGAATATTGTTGCGCTTATTCTATTGTTCGTGGGTGTTTAAGATTATGGCTATGACTAGTGAGCGTAATAATGGTGGGACCTCGCTACAGTATAAATGCCTTTTAAGTGTTGTAAGATTTTTTTTTTTTCAATTATTGGTATTTTATAAATATTTTTAGGAAATGATTATTAATTCATAGTTAATGAACGATAATTGCCAATTTCAGTGCCATATACAGTAAAGATGCCATTATTCTTCTATTTTTATAATACAAATAATTAATTTTTTGAAATTTGTATAAGTTTGTATATAAGCATAAAGTAAAATAATTCATACAAATAAGTACAAAAAGTCCTTTTCATTATTAGTACTCCAGATTTCCAAAGAAACATGATTGAAGTGCGAATAATTGTAATTTTAGCACGTCTTGTTTTTCAGGGTGTTGTTGTTAATCACGTTTGCTTTCAATCAGATCGTTTTTGTGCATCACAGTCAGTGGTGTAAAGAACTTGAGTAAACAGACTTAATTGCTAGTATCAAAAATAAAGGCAACTTTTACTCTTTTGTTAGCAACTTTTAAGAGCATATGTACTCTTTACACCACTACTCATTACATTGTGACATCATTAATATCATTGTTGTATCGGATTTTCACATCGGATCACGTGACGTCTTTTTGCCATCTTGAGTGCATAGCCTTCATTTCCCGGTGAAAACACACTGAAATGTGAAGCTTAAGGACAAGCGTTGTAGCTTCTCGCAATGCAGCGTCTGACAAGGCTTGCAAACTGGACATAGGCATTTATATTTCACGAAGCATCGGACTTGAGTTCAATCAAGCGCTTAGCGTACGTATAGCAGTGTAGGTACAGGCATGCACACACACACACACACACACACACACAGAAATTCTTTCTGTGTTCTACATGGAATTGCACTTCATCAACTCCTGGAGTAAAAAGCAAATATCTGGATTAAAGACTAACCTCATGGGACCGGTGGCGTAGATTTAATTCTCGCTGACGGACATATATACTCCATCTAGTATACTTTATCTTTTTATATGTATTTCTGCAAGCTTAGTTTTGTGTCCTGGGATAAGAAGAGGTATTGTTTATGAATTATCTTAGCAGATCTAGCACATTTGATTTTGATTGGTGGTATTTTAGTAAACTACATCGCTCTGTGATTGGCTGGCCTGTGTCCTACCTTCAGCATCAGAGTTGCTGTTATTGGCTACAGTCACGTGATCCATTAATGGAAAAAATCGATCAGAAAATGGAGGTATGGAATTCCACGGAGTAGCCTAAATCCAGTCTAACTGTTTACGCAGTTTTAATACGCAGTATTTTTGCAAATGTAATAACCCCTCTGATTTATCAGGCACAAAATAAGAATAAAAAAAATCAAAATAACATTTCATTAACGTTTCTGGTTCAATTACGTTAATATTCTGTTAAAAATACAATTGTTCTTCTTTACATAAACCTAACTTGTGTCTCGTATCATTTTGATATCGTTTTACTTGAATAATAGGTACCAAATAGTCGATTCTAGTGGTCAGGACTTAATTTCCCAAGATTCATTGCTCTATAGTCAGACTCCGCGTATATGCACAGCAATTGTTTCAACTGCAGGCCTGTTTCAAGTTCTCTCTTTATCCAACACCGGGTGAAGCGGAAGGATTATTATCCCCTGTGTAGCCACCCAGCGTTTTGATTGTTGGACTTTTTTTTACTCCGTGCCCGTGTTCTTCATTTGCGACTCTTTCTGTGATGACACGTTGGACTTGTTTGTAGCCGTTTGTGCTAAGCTACCCAGTTGTGGTGACTTAGTCTCTGTTTGTTGTGATACTATTGTACTGTATTTCGTTTGATCTTACTTCTTGCAGTGTTATTTTGTCTCTGTTAAGTGTCGCGACGTGTCTAATGTTTCTTTATTTCTGTTTTTGAGCCAATAAAAGCTTATACTGCCAACAGACCATTGTGTTGTCATTATATACACGCACATGCTCGCCGATCCATTAAGACAAAGTGTTTTCGTTTTTTTTATGATTGTTCCTGACCTGAAATACGAAAAAATGGGCACTTATTTTTACACGCACATTTGAAACCGCCGATTATAAGCATCCCCCAAGTTTCAGAGCGTAGAAATTTTGAAAAAAAAAGGGCTTATACGTATATACACCTAAATATGGGTTTTATCTCCCCAAATCATACATATAGAACTTATCGATGACGTTTATAATGCTAGCCGTGGATGCACAGGCACGGTAAAGTGCTCTGTAGTTACTTTGCACTCCTGAGGTGGAAATGACACCAACAGTTTGTGGTTTCTTGGGTTTTATCTGACGGGACAGCTGAGGTTGACACAAAGTGCTCATCACGGCCCATTACCCTGCAGCGACATGCTGCTTCAAAAAGACAATTCAATGCAGCGATATCAGGGAAGCGCTGAGGAGTTTGCTCCATGCTCATCCATACCGCGCTTCTCCTGATCTTTTTGTTTCGGTGTCACTGCAGGTTCAGGCTCATGTGAATTGTGAAACGTAACTGAAACTCGTGTCAGATGTAAGTGGATTTTCAGCCTCCTAGTTGTTATGTTGCTTGGTTAAAAAAGAATTCAAGATGGCATGGCAATTGTCTGTGTATATGCTGAGATTATAAATACAATGTTAATTGTATGAAAAAATAATGTTGTTTTGAAATTGACACAAATTGACACATTTGTTTTTTTATTTGTTACAAAAAATATTTTCTTTCTTTTTTTTTGATTTATTTAACCTGAAAATACCTGAAAATATTGTATCAATTCACAATGATTTGTGAATCAATTTTTAATCAGTAATTTGAACCCATTTTTCAAAGTAAATTCACCATTATATTGCATTTAGAGTTACCACACTTTTTAAAAATAAATAAATAAATACATTTTTAAAACATTATTTTGAAGTCATCATAAATGGTTGAATATACTCAACTAAACAGTACTTGTTTAGGCTAAAATAATTTGGTTAACTTACATTTGACAGTTGACAATATTAAATTATAATTAAACTGTAAATAATTAGTATTTTATCTGTAATAATTATATATTTTTTCTATAAATCCACGCTGTCCTGTGCAAACTCGACCATTAAAGCTGATTCTGACATTATAATTAAAAAAGACACAAACATCACACTAACTACATATAGGTTATTTTGGTGCCGTGACCCATCAATTCTTGCTACGCGGCTAATAAAACATCGAAGTGAACTTCATTGTAAACTCCATCTTCACTACATATGCTGCTCACACAGTTCAGGTAACAGCTGCCACGCGCTGCCATCTGCTCTTTAATTGGTGAACTTGTCACTGCTGCTATTTTTTCAGGTTTCATTTCTTTAAGAACAGATGGATCTTAAATAAAGGGCCTGGGGGACACTGTGAAAGAATGTGATACGAATACAGATGTAACGGTCAGTGTGATGTGATTGTGACTAAGTCTTGGTGAAATGCTGTGGTTTTCTTTATGATTTTGTTTAAATGGGTGAACAAAGAGTGGTACAAGGTTTAAGTAAAGATAGCGGGTTTAAAATCTGAGCTCAAGACTAAGGTTTTGTTTGAGACCTTTTTGTTTTGTTTTTTAGTTTGAGGCCTTTTTTGCCAAGTTTTCATGTTCTTTTGGTTTTTGCTGGGGTTTCCCGCATTAATTTTATGCTTGTTGGATTTTCTGACATGTTTCTGACATTTTCCGACAAGTCCAAAGAGATACTTTAATACGTTTGTAACTTGACGAGGCTTAAGCCACGTTTAAGACACATTCTGAAATGTGGCCACAAAGTCTCCATTAGATGAAAAAAAGGCATGAAAAACTTGGGGGAAAAAAAGTAAAATCCAAACTGGAAAATCTGAAGCAAAAAAAAAAATTTCAAACGAAAACGTGAACATTGCAAGCAAAAAAATAAAATACCACACGTAAACGTAAAGCATTTTTGTTCATTTCTTCGCAATTTACGTTTGATATGTTTGGCACTAATCTGATTCCAAAGATAACGTTGGTAGAAACAAATACGAAAAATCTGGAATGGAGAAGTATAAATTAGTAGGCATATTTGTGTTTCCCGTTCCCCAGTTGTAGGACAATTCTGGATTTGTCTAGTGGAACAAATGCTGAATCAATACCCAGCCAGGCCGGTGTCTTCCACCATAGTCGGCTGATGCCACAGAAGGGCGGGAGCAGCCAAAGAAGTCGTCTGTAAACTCCTTCAGCATCCCACCACCTTATATGTTAAATTGCTGGCGTATCTGGTTTGTAGAGATAGGCTCTTATCTGTTATTGAGAATGCTGGCAGCAGGTAGACTGATCGGGGTGTGTGGTGTCCAGTGGAGTGGCTCATCTAGAGGCCAGAGCTTCTCTGCATCACTAACGCTCCCCTAAGCTCCATCCACTTACCCTTTGAAAGCTCCAGTGGAGCAAACCATCCTACCCACAGTCCCTGCAGACTTTGTTATCCCTCAGAACAGACCATGTGTTTGCTTCCGCGAGAAGCTGCGTCTTTGTCGAGCGACAACACGAGGTGCTTGCTAGACTGAGAGCTGATTCTCACAATCACTATTAATAAATGTCCCAAGCTATTCTTGTCGTGATCAGTTGGCTTGCATAGGACAATTCATATGATGTCTTTTTAAAGAAGATGCCAGGCTAAGTGTTGTAATTGCGCAATGCGTAAGGCTTGATAGCTTGTTGGTGATGTATAGATTATATGGGAACATGAAATATACCACAGCAAAATTCAAATACTTCACAAGAACGATTACTTTACCTCTAAGACTTCATTGAATATGTCAAGTACGTCTATTATCAAATAATAATTTTTGTAAATTAAATGAATAGACTCTACGAACAAATCTGGGTTAATACGTGAAAATTCAATTACTTTGGTGCAGATTCATATTTAAAAGCTCATCATGAATTTTTCTTTTAATGCATTGTTCATATGTGTAAAAAATGGCATATACTGGATAGTGGAAGCTAGGTTTTTTTGTATTTTCCTACTTTATTTTAATTTTAATTTTTGCAGGTTTGTTTATTAGAATGTTTAAATTATGCACATATATGCATATTCTTAACCATTGGGTTATAAATGCTTTTTAAATTGGATCACGAGGAGCCAATCTTAGCCACTATGGACCCGAAGGCAGGGCACCCAATCAATGGCCAACCAATCAGAGAGCAAGACGCACACTTTCAACCTCCCTCTCACAGTTATGGGAAAATTTTACAAACTCCAAATATTTTGCTTTGGAATTGTGGGAAGAAACCAGAGTTCCTGAGGAAAAAAGGCCTCAACCGGGCTTTGGACTGAAGTCTCGAGTGGGTCTTGGATTTGGAAATTGAAAATATTTTTATAGTATTCATTCAATCCAATTCTACTGTAAGATGATGTTCCTGTAATATTAAGATGCTTGAATATTCAAGCATCTTAACCAGTGAACACATGGTACTGCGTATGTTTAATCAGAGGTACTGCGTGTGTTTTATCAAGTTTACACAGTGCCAGTCATCTATTAAACAACATCTCCCAACTTGTATCATAACAGGAAAGTCAAAATCCAATATATATGTAGTTATCGCGGAAACCAGAACACCAGTTTTCTGAAAGCAGATGCTGTTTTGCCCTGAAGGAAAAAGCTCGGCGTGAAGCTGAAGCATCAACATTGTGAGAGTGAGCCGGACTGAATGTTGATCAATAAAGAAGATCTTACTACAAGTGCACAAAAAGTACAAGCTCTGACCGCTATTATGCGAGGTTAATGGAGAGTAATGGCGGGATCCTTAAGTGTCATGCTTTCTATTCATATTTACTTGATACGAAAGACATCAAGTCGTTTCAACCGCTAGCATTTTCGGATTTGAAGCACACAATAAACCAGTAAAACCTACAGGGAGTTTAAACTGTTCAATTTAAAGACTAAAAGTCTAATAGATGCTTTATTAAAAGTCAAAAATAAGGCTGTAATTATTTATAAACGGCAGCCAGTACACTTTTTTTATAGAAGGAAGTGGTTTTCTTAGCCAGTAATGATGCAGTGAAGAATAATGGTGTTTGTCTGACAGACAGGAAAAGAGAAATACAATTCAAATTAAATCAGTCATTAAAATGGTCATTTGCGCAAGTTCAACCCTAAGAGAACATGATGCCTTCATTTATTTAGAAGATTAACTGTTTACTTCACATGTAATAATTATGTGTTTTATTGTTTTTGATAAACTTAGCTATTGCTAAAATGCTGACTTGCGCACACACACACACACACAACAACATATTCCTGAAAAATTGCGAAAAACTCCCCGAAGACACAGGAACTCATTTCCTCGGCGCGGCTGTATTATATAGATTTCCTTGCATTGTGATTTATGTAGAAAAACAAAAGTATATGTCTCTGATTAAATTTGCAGAGCTCACTTCTCTTTTAAAAACCCATTGTATTCAACGTTTTTCTTTCTTTTTAAACTGACTTGCCACACTTTTAAAACAAAACTATTGTTAAAAATTGAAAACAATTTTCATATCCCCGCTTCTCAATCGGATGATGTGCCTGGTGTGACGGTTCTTTTCTAGGTTTTCTTCCTATTCATGTTCCTTTTCACTCATTTGTTACTTCCTTTCGTTAAAGAAGCCAATGATATGAATGATTTTATTAGTTGTGATTGCTTCAGATGAAATTGAAAGGTTCAAGATCGGTTTCGAGATTAACACAAGATTTGGCATTTGTACTAAAGCCTGGTTCTTTCCTGTTTATTAATTATGATTGTTAAGTCCATCCAAAAGTGTAAAGTACTTGAGTACACTTTAGGAACTTTTGTTAATTTTCGTATTTTTTTATTTTCGTATCAAAAATATAAGCAACCTTTAAATTCATGCAGTTCCTGTAAATTCATGCAATCAAAAAAGTAGAAGTACTAATACAAGTACAAATACTGTGCTCAGTGTTTCAATGTCTAAATAATTGTTTTCAGTTTCTTTACAGTGTTCGATGTATTGTTTTTTTTTTCTTTTATTTTTTTTTTTTTGGAATCAATTGTATTTAACATATGTATACCTATTAAATATTTACAAAATTTTAAAAAATTCCTAAAGCGTACTCAAGTACTTTACACCTCTGAGTCCATCCATCCATCCAACTGCTTTTTTTGTTCTGGGTCGTGGGAGGCTGAAGCCAATCCCAGAAACCCTGGGCGTGGACAATAATCCCTGGATTGGTTACCAAGCAATCACAGAATGGGACACACTGACACACACATTTACACTCATGCGCCAGCATTTTTTTTTTTTAAATCACACAACGAAATTCTCTCAAAATACCTATAGCGTCATTCGAATATGTATAATCTGTAATACAAACCCATATTGGATTTGCTAAACTCTCACACCAATATTTAATGTGACTTCTGGCCATGTTTAAAGTTCCAGAATAATGCGCCTCCTAATCCACAAATGTGCTTAATGCTGCACAAGGCGAAAATGGGTTTCCACGCCAGACAGCAGATTGTGAGAAGACGGCTTGCATTTCAAAAGCCTGCGTTTCGAATGTCTTTGACACACTGTTTGATTTCGGCGAAACCTGGTTTGTGTTCATCACAAAAGCTGAAAGTCCTTGTCAAGAATTGGAGAGTGCTATTAGATCAAGCTTCCTGTCACGAGACCTCGCAACCTTGCTAGCCATAATAGAAGTATTGAAAGATCTTCCCAAAACTACTCTGACTTATCTAACGGTCTCAGATTTCAGCCTCTGCTGGACACCATTTCTTGCGCCCATCATGCGAATGCTACAGAAATCAATACATTTGAGAAGTGGTTAGAGCTCCTTTATCTTGGCCAGCTGATGATTTGGAGGTATGAATAATTCATTCCTAGAAAGCTACGGATGCAGTCAGGGAGTAGATAGGAAGAGGGTTGAGGAGGGGAAATAGTGCTTTACCTTATCACTCTTAATCTCAGAGGTTGCAGTAATGCAGTTCTGAACATTTAGCACTTAATGGTGTGTCTGTGAAGCAACATAATATTGGACCATTAAGGCCGTCTCGAATCGGCTCATGAGGCGGTGTCACTCATTCTTTTCATGAGAAAGTAGGAACAAGGTGGTTAGGAGAAGACGGATGTCAGCGGCTTGGACACTCAAGGCAAAACATTTCTCGGTAAGTGAGTTATTTGTCTGTCCGTCTGCACTTTAGCTTGGGCCTTGATATAATGGTTACCCTGGTGAGAAAACCTTCCTGGTCAAATTAGACCTGGTTTAGAATGTCTGTGATTATGTACATGGATGTAAGAGTGTTTTTCATCGTATGGGTACCACACAAATCATCAAAGTCAGGAAATGCCTCCATGATGCTTCAGTTGAGACACTTCTGCATATGACTCGCAGACAAAGCTTTAAAATATATAATAAGGTTAAAAATATAAAACGTTCTCCTGTATTTCAATGCATTCATTTCCAGGTTGCGGGCGACTGGAGCCAATCACAGCTGTTCTCGGGACAACACCATGTTTTTATTGGATAATGCTTAACATTGTCGTGACGTCAGGACGTTACCTTCATGGCCCTTCTTGTAATATTCAGTAGTCTGCTAACAAAAAAGCGGAAACTCTTTTATTAAGACGAGGGCTAAAAGACGAGGAGCATCGTACTTTTCAACACGAATGGAGTAATTCGCCTTGGTGGAGATAGAGCAGCTTCTGTATGGAATCAGATTTTTAAAATATCAAACGTGTGGAATCAGATTTTTAAAATATCAAACGTAAATTAAAAAAAAACGAACGAAATTCCAAGAAGTTTGGGTTTTAATTTTAGACTTGCAATCTAATTTTTTTTCAAAAGCAAATTTTTGCATTAGTGTAAATAGTGCCTTGCACGAGACAAGATGTCCGCTGTGTTTCCACGCCTAACATTTGTTTTGTCAGAATTAAAAGTTTAACGAGCCACATGAGCGCGAAGATGATTTACATACGTGTGAACCATTAATCACAGCGTTATCAAAATGATTTGAGACACTTGTTGGCCTGCATGTCATAATGGTTTTACACAAATGCATACATTCGCACGCAAAAGTGCCTTACTAATGCTCAGAACTTGAACGTTTACTTGAATTTAGTTTTAAGCTTTAGCTATGGCTCTTTTGGACGTAATTTTTTTACAAATATGTGGTGTGTACGGTTTTCTCCGCCAAAAGGTTCCCAACCCCTTCCATAGTGCTTTACAAAATTGTAACCCATCCAAGTGAAGTGAGGAGCAGTGGGCAGTGGGTCATCACAGTGAATAGCTTTGCTATATGTTAATTTTCAAATTATGCCCTGCATATCCAATATAGATGCATCAGTTATAGTAATGTAATGTATATCCGTGTTCATGTATTCTGCAAACACAGTACTAATAAAAATGTTAAGCTTCATGATAACAAATGTCATTTGGGTTGACATGGCCATTACGATCCTCATAAACACGCAGTGATTTTGCAGTTCATGGTCATGCAGTTTATTGGTCGCCGCAAAGAGGAGAGTAATGATTATTTGTGCCATTCACATTAATGGCATTGGGAAATGAATCCTGATGATCCAGCGAGCAAACTCCCCGCAGACCAATTACAAAGGTTCACAAGGTTGTTCCTCATATGCACAATGACTTTTTAATGAGGCTTCACCGTCACCGGCCAAAATATTGCTTTGCTTGTTTTGTTGCTGTCTGCTTGCAGAATAGAGCGCCGCTTGGCCATTGGGGAGAGGAGTCGCAAATGAGTCTTTCTCAGCTGTCAGTAACCTACTGTACGCCGTTGTAGCTCAGTGTGTGTTGTACAGAAGAAAAGACAATCAGGCACGTCATGCTCCTGCGCTTTTCAAGGGTGCTAAACTCGCACGTCAAAGCTGGTGTCCTTGTGTGCCTTGTTTCAAAATCATCTGGTCTGGTTGTGAACCATTTCTGGTAGGTTAGGGTCGGTTGGCTAGGTTATATTAGATTTGTTGAGTAAGGTTTGGTTGGTTAGTTAAGATATGTTGCTAAATTAGTTTAGGAAGGTTACGTTGGGCTAGGTTTGTTCAGTTGTGGTAAGTGGGCTAGGTTAGGGTAAGTTAGTTAGTTGTAGTTAGTAGGTTATAGTAAATTTGTTAGGTTAGGGTTGGTTGTTTAGGGTAGGTTGCTAAATTAGAGTAGTTGGGAAGGTTGGTTCAGTTATGGTAAGTGGGCTAGGTTAGGGTAGGTTAGAGTAGGTTTGTTAAGTTAAGGTTGGTTGGTTGGTTGGTTGGTTGGTTAGTTAGGGTAGATGGCTAAACTAGGGTAGGTGGGTTATGTTAGGTTAGGTTGGTTCAGTTGTGGTAAGTTGACTAGATTAGGGTAAGTTAGTTATGTTAGAGTAGGTGTGTTAAGTTGGTTAGGTTGGTTGGTTTGGGTAGGTTGCTAAATTAGGATATGTGTAGGTTGGTTCTAGCCCACTGTGGTAAGTGGGCTAGGTTAGGGTAAGTTAGTTAGGACATAGTAGGTTTGTTAAGGTCAAGTTTATGGTTCTGAACTTGACTCTGGACTCATATCACCCTTTAATGACAAGTTGCATAACTTCTCAACCTATAAAACAAACGGAACAATGCAGTAATCTTTTCATATTATTTTTATAATGATTGTTACAAATTAAGTTTAGGCTTTAGGAAAACGATTACCGGTAACTGAAATTTGGTGGCATAACTGAGATGCTCTTATCATCCTCAGTTCAATCATCCGTCCTTCCTTTTTCTAAGATGCTTTATAGCAACCAGGCCTGAAGGCAGAACACAGAGTTTGCAGTCTAACCAATCACAGGACTCACAGACACACACATTTACACTCTCACTCACACTTTTGGGCAACAATGCAGACACTAATATTCTTAAAACAGGAGACCCAAATTAAACCCACACAAGCACAGGGGGGAAAACCCTTTCAAGAAAAGCCAAAGCTAATGCTAAAGCTAAATTGACAGATATAGTTCTTGCAGGAGTTAGAATTTTGAACTCTATGTAGAATGGATCGTTTCTCACCAGTTTTGTCGCAAATGCTGTGTTAACAAATTCTGAAACATTTCTAACATCCACAGCCAGATTGAATCATGATTTGAGCAGAATTTCCACCGAGACCTTTCAGGCCTTTGCACATCTTCCGGACACATTCACATCGCTCAATCGCATTAGTACGCATGTCTTCACTTTGCGTTCTTGAACCCAGCCCACAAAGTTAGTAACACAAAACATGACTTTAAACTGCATTTGGTCCGGACCAAAGCAAGTCAACTGGTGGAGCTTTCTGGTGTGAACGTGATAAGTTCACAAGAAGCTGCTCGGTCCAGAAGCAGTCGATTTAATTTCCTTCAGCGTAGCCGGGCTATATCGAGGCATGTTAGGGAATGTGTACCCTCCGCACGTATCCTTGTTAGCATGTCCTCTGCCTTCGGAGGCTGCGTGACACAGAGGTATGAGTCTGCTGAGGCGATACCTGGAACGCTCTGATGTGGTAAGACGTGCTACAGTGAGCAGGGAAATTAGGATCAGTGAGCCAGCCGGGGGTGATGGCGAGAGGACCGCGCAAAACTCTTCTCTCTTTTCCATCCATTCCCATCCACTTTCCCTGTTAATAATCTCTCTGAATGCTGAGAAAATAGGGGGGGGGGCATTGATGCACTAGCTTGTGAGACGTGTTTTTCTAGCATCTCTCGCATCCTCTGAATCGGTACCTTTTGGTATCTTCTTGCCTTACTAAGAAGTCCAAGTAATTATTGAAAAAATACTCGTCTGCAGCTCGCTTTGCTATGTCCTAAATGCCCTACAGTTTTCATCTTTAGCAGAGACTGGGATTGTGATTAACAAAGGGGGTTTCTAGCTTGTCTGTCTCTGGTTGTAGAAGAATCTGAGAATACCTTGCCGTGATGCTGGTGTGAGAGCACAGTCGAAAAGGCCATTTCCTCTTCAGATGCATTTCTTTCAGAAGCAAATGGGCTGCGATTCTCTGAAGTGATGGATAAGGAAATCTCTCATGCAGATTTAATAGGTTTCTCTCGGAACAAAGGAAAATAAGAATAAATAAACGCGAGCATCAAAGCCGTCCTGTGGCTGTCTGTAGATTGTAATCCTACTGTAGGTTGTGTGGACATCGAGATATCGTATAGACAAGTCGATGCCATTTGTTGATGAAAGGGCTTCATTTAAAAAAACTAATATAATTATATAAAACGCAACTGCATTATAAAAACAAGACATCAAACCTATCCATATGTCAGTGTGGGCCTGTCGAGCAGGAAAAGATCTTGACAGAATTCCCAAGACCAGATTTGAGCAAGATGTTATTACCGACAAAAATCACAAAAGATCACAAAACCAAAACAAGGCAAAACTCCGCGAACAAATGAGTCAAACATGAACAAACAGAGAAAAGGAGGTTTAATTGAGGGAACATCATGAAGATACAAAGCCACGACCGGGAGAGGAGTTAACAAATGGTTAGGCAACAAAAACATGAGATGAAAAAGTGCACAGGTAAATGGTTAAATAATAATTATTATTTAATAAAGATGGTTAATAGCAAATTAAGAGCACAGAGTAAATAAAGGCAAGTGCTAGACACAGAAGGATGGAAACACTCCAGCATCCATCTGATCGGGAGGAGAGATGGAGACTGGATGCTGACAATATTGTTTCCTTAATGTTTAAAGTTCCAGAATAATGCGCCTCCTAATCCACAAATGTGCTTAATGCTGCATAAGGAGAAAATGGGTTTCCACGCCAGACAGCAGATTGTGAGAAGACGGCTTGCATTTCAAAAGCCTCCGTTTCGAATGTCTTTGACACACTGTTTGATTTCGGCGAATCCTGGTTTGTTTTCATCACAAAAGCTGAAAGTCCTTGTCAAAAAGTTGAGAGCGACAGACAGACAGACATGGAGGTTCTACATTCGGGTGTTAGAATAAAAGCAGACAACTGTCTTCAATTTTCTTCTTTTCTCGCTGCGGTGGTTATCGCTTTTATTCAGGGAAAGATAGAGATTTAACTGTCCACATTGTTTGTTGTTTTATCAAGATTTTATGTGGTACAAGACTCAAGTAACAGAAGTAACAGATCTCTCTAGATTTATTTCAATTCGTGATTCTGACTCGTCCCATAGGTTTTTCAAATACAGTGAAGGAAAACAATGCACAATAGCACACGGCGCTAATTCCTCTGTGGAAAATGCGATTTTAGTCCACAACCGATCCTTTTTCACCGCAGGTCTTTTAAAAGTTAATGTCTGTCTGCGAAACGAAACAAAAAAAAAGGTATTTAAAGCTAATGCACATGAGGCAACGGTATTTTATTACTAAACAGATCTTTCAATGAAGACAGTGAAGGAAACCTTTTACAAATGATCCTATTTTAATTCAATATGTTAATTTACTTACCGTCAATTTACAAATATACAAAATATGGCTGCACACAGCAATTTCAGGTTTCAAGCCATTTTGATCTGACAATCAGATCGAATAATTTAAGAAAACGTCCTTTTGAACTCAAACTCCTAACAAAGCAACTACTTTACTACTTAAAAATAATTTACAAAAAGATAACTAACAATAACACATATTGACACACCCCTACTGTATGCAGCATCACCCTGACAACAAACTGTGCTCCGCCCATTACACCTTGCCACGCCCTCTATCAGCCAAGAATCAGTGGCGTAAAATTTTGAGTAAATAAACTTTGTTACTTTACTTAAGTATTTTTCCTACTTTGTACATGTACTGAGTATAAAAAACATAAGCAACTTTTACTCTCTACTTGACTCTACTGTACTCTCTACTGTTTGATTGAGTTATTCTACTCTTTACTCCACTATTTTAATGGATTCTTACCGTTACTCGTTACATTGGGATTGTGCACGACAAGTCTGCATCTTTTTCTACCGCGGTTAATTTCTTCGGCAGACGAGGTGATATCGCCATCTGCATCGATATTGCAGAATCTCGTGAACGTGAATTAGCGGTTGCACTTTTTTGCACATTTGAGTTTGACTGAGAATTACTTTTTGTTCTTTTTATCGATTTTGAAATTTGAAAGTGTTAAATTAAATTTCTTAATTAGGAAATAAGTATTCAAAAATAAACCATTTCATGTCTTTCAGATTTCTTGGTGCTATTTGAGCCTAAATTCAGCACGAATAAAATACTCAAGTTTTTTTTTATAATAGGATACTTCACGACTTTTACTCAAGTCTTTTTAGAATTGGTAACTTGTAATGGAGTTTTTTTTTTTTACAGTCAGTTATTCTTACTTTTATTTAAATATGCTTTTCTCTTTACACCTCTGCCAGGAACTAATAATAAACATGCTATTAAAATTAGTTTTAGTCACCAAAGTTCATGGTCTCTAATAATCAACCCTGTATATAACTATACATTTTTATTTTTTTTAAATACCGGTAATGGGTTTTACTATGTGAATAAGGCTTTTCGTTCACTTTATTGTTGCCCTTCTGACCCTCCAATAACTTTCAAGTTCACTGCTGTCACTCCAGCTATAGCGTTACTGGACACTTTCAAGCCGTAATCCAATTCGCAATGGAGAGGAAACGGCTCTCAGCATTCAAAACCGCCATGTGGCCACTGATAAAAAGGTCTGATAAGTTCAAGCGTCCTGTGTTTTCCGGCCTAAATCTGCTCTTCCTGCAGCAAGCCGGGCTAATGACGAAAATCACTCGGCAGTCTGCAATGACACGTCAAAATACACCATCGTCTGACATCATTAATATTCTTTATTGTACAGTTCATAATCTCTGTTTATCAGGAGATCTCGTCCTAATCATATAAGCCCTTTAGTGGACGGGGAATATGAAGTATTAATGAGCTATCAAGCTCATGCAACCTGAATATCAATACTCCCAGAGAAAAGAGAATTGATCGACTCGTGTCCAGCACGTCCAGAACTTTATTTCACGACGGAAAGTTGCGTCTTATCTCGAGAGCGTTAAACGCCGTGTCATTAGCAGACGCGTCCCAGAAGAGAGCGACCCGTGGAGAAATCACAGAGTGACTGTGGAAATGTTTATCCTTCACCGAGAAGGACTCGGGAGAAGTGGCTGCTATCTCTGAATTAAAGAGGGTCTTGAGAGACCGACTACAAGCCCGAGACCGGATGGGCCCACATGCTTGTGGATGGACTGCACTATTAATCCCCGAACAGGGATTTTGGACATGAGATTACTAGTAATATTAAAGTTGTCTGTTTTCCCACTGTGGAGGAAGAGGGAATTGGTGGGAAAATGGCGCTGACGTCAGTGCAGTTCGTTTCATGTCAAATGTGATGATATTTTGATGTTGGAATATTATTTGAGTGTTTATATTTACGTGTTTTTTTAACGGACTGTTGCCATCACATATACTCTTGTTAGATGCCTTATTGTGTACTATTTCATTAGTGTGTGAATAGATGGTTTGTTGATTTTTAAAGCAATATGAGAAACAATTTTTTTGTATTGTTTCTCAATATAAAAACATTTTTGTAAAACTATTGTTTCGGATTTTCTCTTAAGGGCAGTTGCTCTCCCTCTTTCCTGTCACTGCATTTATTTCTATTTCTCTCTCTATCTCTTTCCTGTCACTGCATTTATTTCTATTTCTCTCTCTATCTCTTTCCTGTCACTGCATTTATTTCTCTTTCTCTCTCTCTTTACCTGTCACTGGATTTATTTTTCTCTCTTTCTCTTTCATGTCACTGCATTTATTTCTCTCTCTCTCTCTCTCTCTCTCTCTCTCTCTCTCTCTCTCTCTCTCTCTCTCTCTCTCTCTCTCTCTCTTTCCAGTCACTGCATTTATTTCTCTTTTTTATTTTCTTTGTCCCCCCTCTCTCTCTCTCTCTCTCACTCATTTTCTCTCTCTCACTCTAACTTTATAGTTGCCTCTGTTGCTCAATATTTCCGTTTTTTCTATTTTCTCTCAGATGTATTTATCTCTGTCTAACTGTACCTCGCTCTCTCCTTCTCTCCCTCTCCTGCAAGTTAATCCCATCAGGAATTCAATTTGCTTCCCTTTTAATTATCACTTGTCAATTGACTTTATTTAAAAACAGAAGATTTTCTCCAATCCCACTTACTATAATTAGGGCTTATGTGTGGATAATGAAATTTATAAAGGATCAAAGGTGGAATTCATTTGTGGAGAACCCTGAATAATTTCAATTTTGAAATTAGGACGCTTATATCGGTGCTGAAAAAAAAAAATCCACCAGAACCGTGGCACATAAAAAGTGATCTATTAGCAAAAAGAAACAGCTTATTTCCCTAAAAAATAAAAAGGGTGGGACATCAGAGGTTTATCCTTCTTCTTGAAGACCTTGTGTGACAACAGGCTTGTTAGCTTCTGCCACCTAGTGGATTAGCACCTTCTGCTTGGCCATTGCACATCTAATAAAAGCTATTGATTTCTATGTATTTTTCATCCCAGTAGTCTTAATAAATACAGCACTATTAACCCCTTCTCATGTGATGCTCACAGCTAGGCATGAGGATGCTTGGAGGAAGAAGGCAGGATTACTTCTCCTCTAAGTCGATGTAAATGCAATTGATCTCCCTCGTTGAGAGTATGAGTGCTAAGGAAGATGAATTTATCTGAAGCGGTTATACACGAGAACCAACTATGCTTATGTCAAGTTCGATTGATGCCTGTCCACTGCAGCGCGTGGCGAGCCGGTTTCCTGCGGCACGTGCGTCATGGCCACCGAGATGAATTAACAATCTGGTCACATAGACGTCAAAGCATGTCATGCTCTCCACCTCGCCTTTCTGTCACAGCAGACAGAGGGTGCCATTGAGATTGAAGTGTGGCAATGCCACTCTAACACCGATCAGGACATAATGAATGGCTTATAAACCCCGTGGTACAGCCAGGTGTCTGGATGATCAGTCGTCCCATGCAGATTAGCTGTGAAACATCTGATGGTCCATCGAAGAGGAGTCTAATCTCGTGAACAATGTGATCTCATTACAAGACAAATGCATAATTGAACGGCTTTCCAGAAGTGTTTCTTTTAGACTGTAACGGGCAACTGTGTTTGATGAGCTCAAATCTCAGCAGAACCTTTCTCTCTAAGCTTCTGGTGTGTGATGAAACCTCGTCTTATTAAATACTTCAAATACAGCTCTTAAAATCGAATCATCTGTGGGATGATATATGGCTTTACGACCGACACTGACACCGAGGTTAATGCGTTTGCTGCAGAAAGTCTGTTCATACATTTAAATAACATCCAACCACCTGTGCTTTCCTTCATTCGTCCATCCAACCAAACCAATCATTCATCATACATCTATTCTTCCATGTTTTTTTCAATTCCACCATCCATTTTCACCCAGCAACCAAGAGAAAAAAAGTGCAAAAGATGTGTTGTAACTCTAAAAAAGCTTTATACTTACGGTATATCTAACACAAAACATTTTATTTTCTGTCTAGCCATCAGTGTAATGTAAAATGCTTGCTTTGATTTAGATTAAATGTAAGCCTTGTAGTGTAACGTAAATACATTTCTTAAAGTAATGTAAAAATCTGGTTTGGAAACGGAGAGGCTGATGAGAAGAGAAGACCTTGTTTCTTCGATTGCTCAATGAGCCAATGAGAAGCTTGCAAGTGCTGTACGCAATTTTCTAACTTTTTTAAACTTAAAAATGAATCATAAACACATTTACATGATCTTGTTTCCTCGAAAGAAGGAGCAGATGAAGCAGCAATTGAAGAATTTGTCTTAAAAGGAGACAATAGATGTTTAAATAAGGTAGATATGTAAATAACCATCAATGTGTCTCGTTAGGTGAGCAGAGACTCGGCTGCATTTCTACATGTTTTGTCATTTGAGTTTTCATCAATCTTAAATATGTATTTATTGTGACTCAAAGATGTTTTTTTTTTTTGCATTGGATAAGTAGTGGATGATTAATTCCTTTCAATGTCAAATGTTAGGTAGATCCAAAGTTTGCCCAATGAGACACTTTTTTTCATCCATCCATCCATCCATCCATCCATCCTTCCATCAATTTAATTAACACCACCTGCCCTACCCTTCATCAACCCAACCAACCACCTGTTCATCCACATAACCATCCAATCAATCATCCATCCTTTCATATATACCCACGTGTGTGTATGCGTGTGACTGTCTTTTCACAACCTTTCACCCACTGAACTCATAGTTATCTCTAGCCTCGTAAACTTTTCCCAAAAAGCCTCCTTGTCCCATCCAAATGAATAAAACATCTCCTCGCGTAGCTGCGAGTGTAGATCGGCGCGGTGCGTTAGCGGTGCCCTCATCTCCCCGGTGTCAAAGCCTCAGCCCTCCGTGCCACACAGATGATGTGATGTGTGTGACTCCTCGGAGCCTCCAGCACTGTATGTGGGAGGTGCCCACCCCGTGCCACACGAGCCGCGCGGGCGCGTGTTGATCTAATGCAGGATTCCGCGGGGAGCGTGTGTGGATAGCAGTGGAAGCTCCAGCTCCAGCTCCTGGCGCACACCTACTCCGCCAGTAAGCCTCACTTTAGTCCCCGACACTCGATCTATCGGATGCTGTGTCTCGCCGCATCACTCTGAAGGAGGAAAAGACTCGATGAATCACAGTAAGTGCGTCTTTTGCTTATCCGCTCCATCAGTCCGAACTCGGGTGTGTGTTGTTCTGTAACATCTACACGTCGGTGTCTGTGCACGTCTGGTCCGGTGTTGATGGAGAGCGATCGTTTTTTTTTTCCTACTATCTTTCTTTAAGATCTTTGGCCGGACACGTCCACTTAGGAGAAGCACAATCGCCGTGCGTGTGATGGTCGAGCACGCGCGTGGATATTGTTTGCTCTTAGTGGGAGTTTAAGTTGCGATTATCTAGATGCCGTTCCGACTCTAATTTGACGTTTGAACTAAATCGCGCTTGGATTCGCTGCTGGTCTGGATCCGCCGCGGCTGGATCTTCTGCTCGCGGGAGTGGAGGAAGCTTCACGCCGGAGAAAGTAACGGAATTTGGGCTCGTGCGTGTCTGATGATGTGTCGTGTTGTTTGGGAAAAGCCTGTCTGCGTTGGAAGTTTGCGTTTGTTGTGTGAGCAGCAGTTGGGAATTGACCCGTTTTGATTGTCGTTTTTGTCGGATTAAACGGTGATGGAGACAAGCATATTGATTTCGTTATGATGTCTGTAGATCGGTTTAGCCGACTGCAAAGCACCGGGTTTTCCCTAAGATCATCCTTAGGTTAATCGCAAAACTGGCTATTATTTCCGGTCTTTTTGAAATCACGTTGACAGCTCCACAGGGCAAAGACTGTAATTCTTCTTTTGACATGTAGTTAAAACTTGTTATGTATGAAACATAATTCTTTATTCATCACGCTTAACTTGGCTGTTCTTCTCCTCACACTCATTTTCATCTCCTCACCTACATTACGTGCCAAAACGCTGGTTTCTTTTGGATATAAGGAATGACATCTGGATTTCCATTGCAGCTGACTTTTCAAAGCTGCCATTGATTGGACTCTGTGAAACAGCTGGCGGTGGGTTTTAACGTCAGGGCCCGTGTGCATTACCCATGCTTGGAGACATGTTTCACCGGGGTTAATGATCTGATGCATCTTGGGTTTGGCTCATTTAGAGAGCGTCATGTTGCAGACTGCTGCCTCCGCAGATGTTTATTAATCCGCTCTCACTGTCCCTCCATCACTTAATCCGTGCGGATTTACTGATTATTGCTGTCCACAAACTCCATAAACCACTCAGACTTTATTTCCCTGGAAGGATTTTCTGGATTACACGTGAAAAGAAAGTCAGAGATCGCTTATGTATATCATTTTTTTTTCTAAACTTAGTTTCCTGATTCCATAATTTGCTGATTTATTGGCTCCCCGCAACGTGCTGGATTTCTGCAGCGGTGCTTTAAATGAGACTAAACTCCGAACAAACCTCGTTTGTGATCAGGTCGACTTATCCGGCATCTGTCGCTTAGTGTTACAGTCTGCAGCTCACGTCTGCTGCAATCTCGTCTTGTCTGGTGGCCAAACAGATGCGGTTTTATGTGGATCATATTAAATGTTAATCACCGGTCAGGATCTAACAATGCCTTACATGTTGTGTGATTATCCTTCTTCTGGGTTTGCTTTTTAAACTCTTTTCTGTTTACCTTTTGTGTTTGGCCATCGCATCAATTTCGAAGCACGTTCCTCTTGGACTTGTGCATGCTAATGCCATTTTAACATAAATCAAGCGAAAATCTGATGTCAGAATGTTGCTGATGAGAGGAAATGCTCGGATGAGTAGTGGTTACAGTCTTCGATGAGAAGCGGTTGATGTTTTGGGTGGTCTTGGGGAATGCTGGAGGGGTCGCGGACAGTTAAGGAGTCGTGCGTGTGTGTGTGTGTGTGTGTGTGTGTGTGTGTGTGTGTTTTGCTGCATCTGTCAGATGTGCTATAGTGCAAGTGACATTAAAAAGATTCCGGGGTGGTTGAGATTCATAAAAGTTTCATTGGATAGATTCTGCTGGTGGAAGCACTGAGAAAATGTGTTAAAGGGGCACTAGTTCTTTCTAAGAATTTTTTTTTTTTCCGATTTCTGTGTGTGAAAGAGTGAGTGAGGGAGAGAGAGAGAGAGAGAGATGGAGAGAGTGAGAGGTGGTTAATAAAAGTTTTCACACACACTTAAAGATGCTAAAATCAAAACAATGACAAAAATACAAAACGCGTTGTGTGTGTGATCAGGAGTGGCAAGCCCTTTTATTTTACTTCCGCAGCACATTGCCTTTCGTTTGAAAAAAAAAAATGTAATTAGAAGAATCTCTCGAAGACGCACCATGTAGCGTGAAATTTCCATAACATGGGTCTTTCGTTACTTGAAGTACCGTGTTGCATATGTTTCTTAAGTTTTGAAGGTACTGTATAAATAATTGTTAGTACTGTTAACATTTGCCAAAATTACCAATCAGTTGAAGCCTTTCTGTGGAGTTTGTTTTCCCCGTGATAGCATGTGTTTCCACCGGGTCTCCGGTTTCCTCCCACAGTCCAAAGCATCCCAAATAATGGTCGTCTGGAAAAGTTGCACCTATGCGAGTGAGAGTGTGAATGTTCTGCTCTGTGATTGGTCAACCACTGATTCCCGCCTCCAAGCCCAAAGCTGCCGAGGTTGGTCTAGCTCTTTATAACCCAGAATCAGAAAACGGAATGGAAATACGTCACAACTATACATTTTCATCCCATCCCCGGAAGCTCCACGCTTCAACGACACGCCAGGATGCTGAGTGACTGAATTAGCGTATCATTTCCCGGGTATGTTTCCTTCCCAGCTTCTAGATTGACTCCGAGTCTCTCCGTTCAGGGAAGCCTAGATCCCCTCAGGACCTCGTTTTGTCACCATATCCTCCACGCCAACCCAACTCTCGCTTCCGCAAAGCAAATACAGTGGGTGGCTAGGAAGCAGCGACTGGGAGTTTAGGCTCATTACCACGAGGCCTGGAAAGGCCCGAAAATAGCATTCTGGACCTGGTTGTGTGAAGTCTGTTAGCGTAGCATCTCTCCCAGTGGAGTGAGTGTGGAAAACAAGGGTGAAGTCCAGCAAATAAAGACAAATGCTCTCCTGCGCTCGCCTTGGGCTTCCAGTACCAGTACAGATTCAGCTCTTGTGGGACTCAACTTTGTTGTTTTATAAAAGGCAAACAGCGGCGTATGATTCTTCAGAACGTTATTATGCATCGAGAGGCTGCGCACCCGCGATACGTCTTCCGCCCGGGCTCGTGCTGGGACTTGTAAGCCTCTTGTGTCATATTAAGATGATTTTTCTCCCCTCCCTATCAAGCCATTGTGGAGTCTCAAAGTCGGGCGCACTCTTTCTTTCTCTCTCGCTCTCTTTTTTCATCCATCCACCCCCTTCTTTCTTTTCATCCCGAGACAGCCCGCGCCTCAGCCCAAGCGAAGCACATGCTGAACGCTTTTGACACGTCTCGGCTACAAAAATTATTTGCATATTAGCCGAGCGCTAAAAACGATCCAGCTGACATTAGCGATCAAAGCCTCCCGCACGCGCCGCGCCGCACTAATGGATCCTCGACGGCTGTCAATTAGAAAGAAAACAATCGCTCTGGAGCCGGCTCAATTATTTCTGATACCTACCTGGAGTGTGTGATTTAGAGATTTTCCGATTTTTGGGGGAATTTTTTGGGCTCGCCGAGCAGTTTAATACGTAGTTAGTCTAATTCTATAACGATGCCTGATTCTGTGTTGACGGACACACACACACACAACACACACACACAACACACACACTCAAATACACTCTTTCTAACATGAAACGCTCTGTTTTGTTTAATTACAGTTCAATTACAGTTCCGATGCATCACAAGACTCCGCCTCATTCTGAGAAGCAATGTAGGCGGAGCGATGATGTCATACTTTTGCTGTAGTGCTTGGTTAGTGTGAATTCGAGTGAATTCGTAGTTTAGACATTTCCGACTGTCTTACTTTTATTAAAATATCAGAAGTGAGATGCTTCATAGAAGATCTATCCTTCCTTATATTCATTTTTGGAGGAGCCCAGACAGGATCTCAAACGCTCATCAGGAGTTCTTCTGGCTGAGGCGATGGCGCTACCCACTGCTCCACCATACAGCACCCTTTATGGAATATTTATTAAAAAAACAAAACCAATATCAGCTTCTGCCGGTCAATTCCCAATCACCCATATTGTCTTTATCAGCACCAATCCAAATACTAAACATTGGATCAGATTGACTTTCTCCTAGATATTTGCAAGTTTTTACGATTTATTGTTGTCGTTCCTAAATGTTTTTCAGTGTGTTGTGTGTTTTCGGTGCTTTTGTGGCGTTTAGTTTGCCGTGTTTTTGGTTTATTTGTGTAACACACTGACATTCTACTGCTTGTCTTCTGTCGGACTAGAATGTTCATTTTTGACATTTAATCCACATTGTGTTTGTGTAAAGTAGATGTAGCCGTTTGCTTACAGTACGTACACATTTAAACACTTAAGTCCATCGTGTTTATCGGGCGAGTTATTAGACGCTCCTACGTACTTCAGGTACACGAACGTTTAAAAAAATTTAACGTCTGGTTATTTTTACTTTATCTGGATTCAGTGCTCTCAATTTGAAGCTTGAAATTTTAATCTAATTAAGTAATAAAGGTTTTTTAATATTTTATTTCTTATAACTTTTATTTTGGCTCTTTATTTTAGCACGTCTTAGTGTCGTCTGGTACTGAGAACAGCGCTTTACAAATATGTAAATAAACTCGAACTCGAACTTGAAGATCATTCCTAGTTTATGCACAAAACCGACTTGTTGAGTGTTGGACGATAAGCAAAGCTGATGCCGCCATGTAAAAATTCTGCTCCGTTCACACGTACGGTGAAAGCAGAAAGAGTTTTGGATGTTAATGAAAGGTCAAAATGTACTTCCCTTTTACTACAGGCCCAGTTTGCCGAATATTTTTTATTGGGATAATTACAGAAAATATAGTTGGGAATAATTGCGCCTTCCATCGGTGTGTGGCCAATAACAGACTGGGTGATGATCCATCTAGTGTTCCGCAAGCTTAAAAAAGCCCATTAAACCGGTGCTTTCATTCTGCTGTTATCACTGCCACTTAATGTCTCCAAGCTGTATTTTTAAGCTCCCCAGCTTCATGTAATGATCCTCATACATGATTGCAAGTAGAGCGGCCACAAACAGCACCATCACTCATTTTAATAACGCACCATTGTGCGCTTTTTTATTACGGCTTAACGTCCAGTTATGTGAAATGGACTTCAGAGCTGCTTTTATTCTCTCGAAGGCGGAAGTCTTCTGTTGAGATTTACAGCTTATCGAGTTTATTTATTTACATTTTTTACAGTAAAAAGATCCACTCTGAGCTGGGAATATGGGTTTTATGAATAATTTAACTTGTTTTGAAATGACGATGAGTACCTGATCTGCCAAGGTTGCGATAAATATCACAATGGTACTGTAAGTACATTATATTGTGAACCTTTTGAAAAACAACAATAATCACACACTATATTGAAACAATGCTGTATTTTTCGGACTTTAAGGCGCATTGGATTACAAGGCTCATAGTTATTAAATGATCTATTGTCTAATTTGTTATCACATATATATGCTGGATTACATGGCGAGGCAATTTCAAACACTTTTTTCCAATCAAATAAAAAAAACAATTTATTCCTATGGTAACTAGCAAATAACAACTTTTCAGGATTTTAAGTGCATCTTATAGTCCAAACATTGTGGTAATAGTAAATTATGTCTGTAGTTGTTTTGTGTGCAGTAGGAATTAGAAATTTTAATCTGGAATTTTTCCTTAAAACAGACTTAAAAGCATAAAATCTTGGATATTTACTACCTAATCCTTTAAAAGTAACTTATATCCAAAGACCCCTATATTTACTATTAGGCGGCCAATGCTTAAAAAAAAAAAATTGTAATCCAGATTTATAATCCGGTGTTCTTTATATATGAAAAAGAGTCTTACTGTGCCTTATAATTGGGTTCATCGCATAGACTGAAAATGACTGTATACGTTTTTCTAAAATACTGTATTCTGTTTCTAAAATGCCAAAACTGCTTAATTTTGGGTTTTGTGTGTCGTAAGCAAAAACACGTTTAAATATAAACCATGAATGCGATGCAGTGTGTGGAGCTTTAGGCACCAAAGCAATTGCCAATTGCATAAACCTCAATATAAATAGAATGCCCCTAGAATTAATTCAGATGTACTGAACTGTAACACATCTGCCATTTCTAAATGTGTTCCACAACTATTGTTTGTGGTTTCTTATGCAATCACGGTGCAATTCCTTCGGGAAGGTTTGTAATTGTGGGTTTAATTAGAAGAGCACAACATCAGGCTGTCGTGCACCTATGTGAGATTTATAATGTGATATCTCTTAGCGTCACGTTTTTTTACCTTTACTTTCTAAAGAGGATAAAAACATGTTAGGTTGAGCTTTACATATTGCTGTTGGTTGTGCTGGTTGGTTTTAGGAAAGTGAAGAAGTGAAACTCTTTCTTGCATTGATCAAAACACATAGTTTTGTTCTTTTTTAAGAAAATGAAAATAAAATGTAGTTGACAATAAAAGCAAACACGAGTTTGGGTTAAAAATGTCAAATCAAATTACGGCTCCATCTAGAAAAACAAAAACAATAATAATAATAATAAAAAAAAATAGATAAAAAAAAAAACAAGATTCTAATAAAACACAATGCTTTAGCTGCCTTGCTTCGTATAAATAGTAATTGTAATTTTGTTACATTTACTTGAAGCACAATTTTAATGTATTTTTTTTTGCATGTTCAAGTTTCTAATTGTATAATACAAAATGTATTCACTAAATTTTGTTTAAATCCCATGGCTCAACTTCTCATTGGTTCAAAACCACATGAGTCACATGTAAGTCACATGACCACAGCATTTCCTGATTTCACACAAGGGCTAATTTTAAACAAGTGTGCCAAATCTTATCATTCAGTCGAAATTGATTTACAATTTAAAATAATTTATTTATAATAAAGTAATATAAGAGTTAAACAAGTTGCTTGTGGTTTAATTGCTCATAAAGTGACACTGGTGAGTCACATGACACAGTCTGGATGCGCTGGCTTATGGGAATTGTAGTTCTTATAACGTTAGTCTAGTCTTGCTCAGTAGCAATTTAATTTTAAGGTTTAATTTCTCAATGACACTGACGGTTGACATTAAGTGTGAGGATGGGCGAGCAGAAAGGCGACAGTGGTTAGGAAAACACTTCTTTGACTTTCTAACGTTGACAAACCTTTCGTGTGATTCTAATTGAACATTGCCGTGGAAATATTCCTTTCTAACAAACTTTTATTCTTCTTTCAAAGATTTCTCTGTTTCCTGGGGCACTTCGTCTCTCAGATGATTGAAGTAGCTGGAAGACTCCATCTTAAAAAGCCTTGACTTATTTTTGTAGGAAAGATTGACTGATGCGGGATATAGTTGCATCCTACGTCTAATGATGAATCAGTCGTTGATCCCGATGCGAACCTTCTGAATAGTCATTTGTATAGTCCTTTCAAGTCCTCAATTTATACAATTTTCTTTCATTTGAAACACAAGGATATCCATTATTTCTAAGTGCAGAGCGGATGGAGGGATGCTGAGTGTAGATCTCTGTCCATCAGAAAAGACAAACAAGAATAACAAGTGTCCTTTGACAAGGTCAGAGCAACTATGATTACTTCCTGCCTAAATGTCACAGCAGGTGATAGTACGTAGCAACTGTACAGTGTGTGTGTGTGTGTGTGTGTGTGTGTGTGTGTGTGTGCGCGCGTGTGTGTGTGTGTGATGGTGAGAGAGAGAAGCCATGGTGACGAAATAATACCATATGAAAGAATATTTACATATTTTAATGTTAAACAAATATTTGTATTTCATTAAAATATGTTTAATAAACATATATTTATGTGTAACGGATTTATGTGTACACAAGTTTTTGCATTGATATACACTGAATTCAAATTTAGATTAGGTTAATTCTTGGTTAAAAAAAAAAAATAAGCCAAACTAAAAAATGTAAATGCATACACATTTACATATACACATACACACATATATTTATATCTACTGTGTGTAGGAATGGACTCAATTTGATATTAGTAAATTTAAAGACAAAACTAAAGTTCTCAACTCAAATTATTAATCGCTTTACCTGTGTTGTGCTTTCAAGAAAAAGGTTTTTTTTTGCATTAAATTACATGAGCTAAGCTTGTATGTAAATAAAGAAGAGAGAGATACACACACACACATTGATCTATCTATCTGTCCGTCTGTCTATCTATCTATCTATCTGGCCATCTATCCATCCATCTTTCAGTCAAAAAGAAGATTTTAAATACAACTCCCTTTTTGTTTCTAGGTCTTCAGATCATCAGTATGAAAGCATGAAATATATATGTGTGTGCATATATAGTAATGTGGTGTATAGTGACATACTAGACACGTGCAGTACATGTGCATTCATTATTAACGCGTCCTTCTGGGATGAATCATTTAGAGTTTTGAATTACCTCATGAGCCCTTAAAGTTACAGTAGGATTTAAAATTACTACGGTTTTTCACCGCATTGGCTAATCCTGGTCATGTGCTTGTGTTAAACGCAGGGGTGTAAGGTACTTGAGTAAATGTACTTTGTTACTTTACTTAAGTATGTTTTTGGCTACTTCGTACTTGCACTGAGTATAAAAAACATAAGCAACTTTTACTCACTACTCCACTGCATTTGTGATTGAGTAGCAGTACTTTTCACTCCACTACATTTGGACGAACACTTATTGTTACTCGTTGCATTGTGATTGTGCGCGACAAGCCGGAATTGATTTATACCGCGGTTAATTTTTTGGACGGACGAGGTGAATATCGCCACCTTTAGGCTGCTGAAGGTAATGGACGCTATTTGTGAATTAGAAACCACAAGAACGCGAATTAGGGGCGTAAAAATGTGTTTTACAAATGTTATTATATAATATATAACTTTATATAATAGATATAATATATAATTTACTAATCAGATTAATCATTTTATTTTACATCTACTTGCAATCTGACTTTTTGTTCTTTTTATCTACTTTGTTCTACCAGTTTTCAAACATTGAAATTAATTTCGGTTTCTGTCTTGGAAAACAATAGTTTCTTTTCACATTTCTTTTTTTGGGCCTATATTGAGCACGAATAAAAAAAAAAAAAAAATACTTCTTAATACTTAAGTTCTTTTCAAATTGGATACTTTGCTACTTTGACTCAAGTCTTTTTGAAATTGGTGACTGGTTACTTGTATTGGAGTAATTTTCACAGTAAGTATCTGTACTTTTACTCAAGTATGGCTGTCCAGTACTCATCACACCCCTGGTTATACGGACAGAGCGGCTTGAGAAGCGGGATTGTTCTCGCCTTGTTGGTGATGTCATCATGGCGGTGTTGTGTTATTGGAGCCATTATTGTCCAAGGCTCCGGCTGTAATTCGGCTTTAGCGCAGCGGAGGCTTTTATGGTGACGCGGGCCGAGCCGAGCCGGATAAATCACCGTGGCAGGACCAGGGGTGTCACATTAAAAAATTATTAACTCTCGGTCCTGCGGCGCAAATAGACACAGCAAGCAACAATGAGGTGATGCAATGTTGTGTTTGTGTGTATCAAATCATGTGAATAAAGTTACAGGATGTTTCAGATGCAAATTGTTGCACTGCATTATTACGTTCATACAATTGGTGTTTCATCCGTCCATTTTTGGAACCACTTTTCCATTTCTGGGTCACGGGGAGCTGTAGCCAATCACAGCGACTCTGAAGCTGGGCGTGTTGGCTTGGACGCTTTCGGTTGCCAGCCAATCACAGAGCAGGACACACATTCACACTCCGACTCACACTCTGGGTGATTTTCTTTTTTCGTTTTCTTAAAATGAAATATATAAAAAAATTGTGACACATCTCAAACTGTGAACAATCTCAAAACAAATGTATTGTATAGAATTTTTTTAAATAAAATACTACGCAACGCGAATGTAATATAAATTAACAGAAACATACAACATAAGTACAATTTATAGAATATTTACATTTTTGACATTTACATTTAAACATTCAACGTTTGATTACTAATGTATCAGTTTATTTCATGCGTTTTACTTTCTTAGTATTAAAAGATAAGAGAATACTTCCTAATACCACAAATGCAACATTTTGGTCAATTTTCCCGTGTCTTTAAAAGAAAAGGCCTAACTCAACCTTGTAGTGATGAGAATATGATGTTGGGAACGAACAATGTGTTCTATCGCAGCTTTTAGTTATTTATCTGTTCTTCATCCCAATTTTCTTTACAGCTCTGATGCAGTTTCAGTTGACTTTGTGGCGTATTAGCTGTGGATTTATAGTTGTGGACCTGAGACGCTGTCATGGCAAAGAGTGTCCAGTGCACCAGATCTCACAGCCTTGGGCATTTGTCAGCTGTCGATGTGAGATCTTGTTTGGTAGTAAAGCTTAAGGCACATGACTGCAATTTCACACTGCCAGCCACGTCCTATAAATCTTTCACTACAGTGGAAAATATGACTTTGGAGCTATTTTGTCGTTTTGCCTTAATGAAATTGGCATCATTTCATTCTGTATTTTTTTATATAAATATGATTTATTATTACAGTATTATACATAATTCAAATACAAATGTAACGATCTATGGGTAGATAGATAGATAGATAATTATAAATGGCATATTAATAAATATAATATCAGTACTTTACATTATTAATAAATATTTTCTGTACAAAAAACATTTAATTAAGTAATTAATTTTGTATTCATTCTATTTCACACGTATATCTTTCAGTAAATTAAAAAATATGGCATTTTTTGGGCATTTTTTCTTTTGGCTTTCATGATTTTAGCCTAATTTTATTCAATATTTTTTTTTTATATTAATCGATTTATTATTACATTATTATACAAAATTAAACTACAAATTGAACAATCAGTACATGTATATATAAATAGATGAATGGAGAGATAGATAGATAGATAGATAGATAGATAGATAGATAGATAGATAGATAGATAGATAGATAGATAGATAGATAGATAGATAGATAGATAGATAGTATTTATGGCGTATTATTAATTCTAATAACAGTACCTTATATTATTTTTCATTTTTTACTGTATAAAAACAATTTAATTAGAGAATTGAATATCTATATGTTCTATTTCACACATCCATATATCTTACAGCAAATTTCAAAACATGACATTAGGTTTTTTGTCTTAGACAATAAGTATTCTGCTTTTGTTTTCTCCTCGCCAAACAATAAATCCAAAAGATCGTTTTGTATGGGTATGTGATCATATCCTGTCCTGTGATTGGTCAACTATCTGTCCTGTGATTCAGAAATGGAACACAAATGTATAACCCAACTTTACAGGTCTAGAATGTAAAAGCTCTACATCTCAACACCTTAGTTACGAACAAAACATACAGCCATGTGACTCTTTGTTTTACAAATGTTTTCAACTTCATAACATCCAATGGATTTGAGTTGGCTGGACAAAATTTCTTCAAAATGAACAAAATGAACATTTTATGCCAGTGGGGCCCAACTTTCTTGTCGTTGCGGACCGGTCAACATTTGATAATTGTACCACGTCCCGGTGGTAATTTTTCTGATTTTATATATAATATATAAATTCACGTGGAAAGATTCTTCATAGTTTTGACTGACAGATGACACGCCCAGTTTTGCCATTACTAGTGTGTCAGTAAAGATGCAGATGACCTGCAAAGCGCAACGGAAAAGATGCTTCCCAATTTAAAAATGCAGCCTAATGAAAATGTGAAGATTGAACGAAAATAATAAAAAACGAAACGAAAATATGAATAATTTCCGTTCATTTTTCCAATACATTTCTTTACGTCTGATATTTTTGGCACTAATCTGATTCCATTCTTCCTCCACGGACTGGTGCTGGTCCACGGCCCTTTATGCTATACACGCATGTTCAAAATCACATAAATTATGACCAATTTAACTTTTATAGACTTTATAAATACGCCCATCCGTCCTCGACTGGTCCCGGCTACAGACCCTGCACATAAATGCAGGAATTGGGCATTTTGGACCAGAACGTTTGACGGCGAGCCGCGTTCCTCTCGGTTCTTTGTAACAAGATTGGCAAAGACAGAGTGGCTCAGCCATGAAGGTTACATCCAGCACAAAGCGCTCAGCTTTAGAGAAAGACTTTTGTGCGGCTTTGCATCGCAAGCAATAAGAAGACATTTTAAGCCACTCTCTTTATATCAGCCATGGCCTGGAGCTCAGTGGAGCAGCGGTGACTTTTTGTAATGCCCATGCAGTCCTTCACCCATCTGTCTGAGTGCTTGTCATTGATGCACCAATGCATGCCTGACGTTCAGCACCCTGGGCTCCTCTATAGTTCAGAGAGAGGGATTTGCCCCCAAAAAGGCATGAAAGATAGAGCCATGTCACTTAAGCAACGAATGCCCTCTTTGGAAATGGATGAAAGGAAGAAAGAAATGCACAACCTTGTTTAAGGCTACGCCAGAAAAACGCCGCGCTGGATTCGTTCTCTGTTCTCGTGTGGCCTGATGGTTAGAGAGCTGCAAATGCAAAGCTGCAGGTTCGAATCACGGACTTGATTTACATTTGGCCTAAATAAAGCAACAGTTAGCATCTTTTTTTTTTTATTTGTTTGTTCATCCATTGATTCTTACATCTAGCTAACTACTCATTTGTCTGAGCATCCAACCATCTATCTGTCTGTCTGTCTATCTATCCATCCATCCATCCATCCATCCATCCATCCATCCATCTACATATCAATCCATCTATGTCTGTCTGTCTGTCTGTCTGTGTATCTATCCATCCATCCATCCATCCATCCATCCATCCATCTACATATGAATCCATCTATCTGTCTGTCTGTCTGTCCATCCATCCATCCATCCATCCATCTACATATCAATCCATCTATGTCTGTCTGTCTGTCTGTCTATCCATCCATCCATCTATCCATCCATCCATCCATCCATCCATCCATACACATATCAATCCATCTATCTATCTGTCTGTCTATCTATCTATCTATCTGTCTATCTGTCTGTCTGTCTGTCTGTCTGTCTGTCTGTCTGTCTGTCTATCTATCTATCTATCTATCTATCTATCAAAATATCCATCCATCTACCTATTCATCTCCCTGTCCATCTACCTGTCTGTCCATCCATCCATCCATCCATCCATCCATCCATCCATCCATCCATCTATCATCACTTTACCTATCAATGTATCTTTCCTCCATCCATCCATTTGTCAATGTACTCCCTCATCCATCATCTACCCATTAATGTATCTATATATCTGCCCCCTGCCCTTCCGTTTGTCTGTCTGCCCACCCATCTATCCATTCATCAATAGTACTTTTTGTTTTAAACTTTTCATTCAACAAAATTTGTAAAAAGCATGTGTGTGTTTGAGTTTGACCTCTCACATCATGCTTAAAGAATAGAGTATTTGTTTCGAGTGTACAGTACAGACTAATGAGACTAATTGTAGAGGGACGAGTAGTCTCCATCTTAGTCCCCATGCTTTCTTGATAAAGCATATTAACGTCGTTGGCGCTGAATCAATTTGAGAGTGTGTTTTGTGGTCCGGATTCTCCATTTCATTTGTTGGCCTTTGCGTCCCGTCTCAGTACCAGATACAAATCAAAGCTTGTGGCTGAATCAGCATCCCCGTGATGACCGGACCCACTGGTCCTTATCTAAATGCTGTTCTTGGATCCGCGAAAAAAAATGGCTCTTCAGATTTGCAGATTTGCATTTGCATTCTAATTTGTTAGCTCAGCTTTTTAGCCACATCATGCTAAAGGAATTCCTCAGGTATTTTCTTCTTTTGTCGTTACTGGGGATACTTCTTTAAATGTCATCTTTTGCTGTAAAAAGTAATGCAATGTGCAATTCTAGCAAAGGTCGAGCATGTAAAACATCTTGGTGCAATTTTATTAACTAGGAAAGAAAAAATGAAGATTGTGGTCGAATATTTTCAAGCTTTGCTTGTAGCTCAGTCACACATCATGTGACAAGGCCATGGGTTCGATTCCTAGGTACAGTGATGTAAAGTACTTGAGTAAATTGACTTTGTTACTTTACTTAAGTATTTTGGCTTTTTTGTACTTGTGCTGAGTATCTAAAATATAAGCAACTTTTACGCCTTACTTGACTACATTTTTGATGAAGTATCTGTACTCTTTACTACAAATTACTACATTGGAATGGACACTTACTATTACACATTACATTGTGATTGTGTGCGACAAGTTGACATCTTTTTCTACCGCGGTTAATTTCTCGGGCGGATGAGGTGATATCACCATCTGCAGGATGCTGAAGGTACTGGATGCTATTTATGAACTAAATTACGTGAATTAGCGGTTGTGCTCTTTTGCACGATTGAGTTTGACAGAGTCTTTTTGTTCTTTTTTTTTCTATTTTGATTTGCCATTTTGAAATATTGAAGTTTTAATTTTATTTCTTGATTAGGATCTAAAACCTCACAAATAAAACATTTCTTGTTTTCACTTTTATTTGTGTTTTTTGAACCTAGATTAAGTACAGTAAAATACTTCTGAAAAGTTCTTAAAAATGAGATACTTTACGATTTTTACTCAAGTCTTCTTGGAATTGGTGACTTGTAATAGAAGTTTCAGACAGGTAAATGGGTTTAAATAGTGAAATCCCAGGTGGCGAGGATGCCAAGCTTGTGTATGAGAGCGGATTAAGGTGAAGCCGGGATTGAGACCTGGAGTCCGATTGAAACAGAGATACGATATTAGACATAATCTACATCTACAAATCCTAATCTTAGTTGTTGATGATTCCTTTCCGGAATTAAAATGAGTTTAATCTCACCAGCCTTTCCCGTTTCAACTCGAAAAGCTCTTTGAAATTATACCTCAGGGTTTGTTCGGATGTTCGCAGGAAGGTATTAGCATCTCTTTAGTTTGGGTGCTGCTGAATTAATAAACTGCAAACTGCTAGGCTTGTCGGCCACGCCAGCCGTTCGTCATGCTTTCAAGTTTCCATTTCTGCGCTTCCTTGTAAAGCAGAACTTGGCTTTTCTCAAGGCAACTCTTGACACGTTCGCTCTCACGGTTTCTCTGCTCACTCTGTAGAATGCTGCATAAATCACTGTGCGTTCCATTTACATCCATCTTTTTCAACCGGGGTTCACAACCAAACGCCCCATAATTCACCCGGTTCAGACAGCCGGGCTGAACAAGAAGCTGGGATTGGAAACCGTGTGTATAAAAGATAATGAATGCATTTCAAAAATGTCAGATTTGCCCAGATTTTTTTTTTTCACATTTCAGTAAATTAAAATTTTTTTACTTTTCACCACTAACCAACCTAATTCTTTCAGAAAAACTTGCAGTAATTTACTAGAATATTCAAGTCAACATACACTCGTCAACATACAACATTTTTTATTTATTCTATTTCGTCTAAGAACAATAGGACCAAACATCTTAAAATCTTAAAATTAAGCAGTTCCTCCTGAATTTGACATTTTTGACTTTTTTTTGTAGAATAAAAACCGCGAATAAACGTAGTAAAGAAAAAAAATCCGCCATGCAGTGAATCCGCGATAGTCGAAGTAGCGGGGGATTACTGTACACGCTTTATATTTTTTACCAAAAACTTCATTAAAATTGCTATTTTTATGCAATTGAGCATCATTTGTGCATTTCATCTAGCTTTATCTGCTTGTCAAACTTGTTTATTGTGTAAGAAGAGAGGTTTTAGAGGAAGACACGAGTTGGGGACTTTACAGTAGATCCTATTGATTTTCGTTCTTTTTTCAACTACTTTTGTGCTTTTCTGAAGTCAAAGTCGTATATAATACACAGAGACCTACTCGTTTCTTCCACACAGTGTGTGCTTTAAAGCGCGGACCCCAATCCACGATCCCCAGGAGACGCCAGTGAGAAGTAGAAATAGAGCTGACTCTCACTCCATCTTTCTTCCCGTTCCTCACTACAAATAAGTTCACGGAATATTCCTGAAAGCTGGAAGTGGTCGGATGAGGATTCAGGCATTTGTGTAGAAGCAGTATATCATTATGGATGTTGAAGAAAACTTTGCTGCAAAGTGCAAAGTTTCTTTGATCCAAGATTTGAATAGGATTTTATTATTCCCATCATGGGGAAATGTAGTCGTTCCTAGAGTCATGGAGAACTCAATGGTAATTCCCTTCAATTACGCAATTTTCATAGAATCTGAAAATGGTGATTTTTTTTATTTTTAGTCTTTATGTTGTTTATGTTCGAATGTCTGTTGTGTGAGCCAATTTCTTGTGCGATTTGTATTTTATGCATTCAGGCTCTACTAATATTCAAATTTTTGCATGTGCTGGCTTGTTTCCTTCCAGGTTTCTTCCACTGTCCAAATCATGGGTTCAGTTGAATTGGGATTGGATGATTATCCATAGGTGTGAGTGAGAGTGTGAATGCGTGTCTGTGTGTCCTGTTCTGTGATTGGTTGTTTACCAATGCATTTTTGTCCTGCCTCCAGGACCAGATTACTATGATTGGCTATTGCTTTCCGTGACCCAGAAATTGAATAAGCATTTGAAAATGAATGGAGGGATGGATTGATGCAAAATTGTTGCATTGATTTAATTAAAGAATTTTAGGAGCTGTAATTTGAATCTGTTCATGTCTAGACATGTGTTGAAAACTTTACTTTGGTGTTTAATTTGGAATAATAACTGCTTAAAAACATACATAAAGAATGTGTTTTAACGTTATAATGTTTCAATGACGACAATATTAAAAATGCCTTGTTAATTGTGGATTTTCAATTTAGTTTCATGTTTTTTTTCCTTTTTCCTTTTTCCGTACCATTTTTTTAATTGACACTTAATTGTTTCTTTTCCAAAATTCTTAGTAGGTCATTACCAAATTCTTGTTCAAATGCATTTCCACCATAAGTTTTAACTCTCTAGTAGTCCTGAAGTACCTTATGGGTTTTTTTTTTTTTTTTGGTTTTTAAATAAATACATTAAATATATTTTTATATTTACTCTGGAGCCATGCAGGCTAGCTTTAGTCTCCAGGCTCTGGTTTGACCATCCCCGCTTTATTGCTTCTAAAAACCTTTAGTTTTCAGTCTCCTGAACTCTTCAACAGACCTCCAACAAAAACTAGTAGAACTTTATTAACTCTTCAGGCTGCTTCTGAGAGCAATATTCCAACCTGATGGACCATCACGCTACGTCCCGTCTCCCACTTACTGTTATTCCAGCCGGAGATCTTCAAATTAGAATAAAAGAGCGGCATGGCAGCGTGTGAACTTTCAGAAGGAATCTACTGGAGTGCCGGCTCTTACAATCCAACTAATCACCTAATTGTCTGTGTCCTTTTCAGACTAAAGATCGGGAAAGCACAGCGAGGACACCACACACTTGTGATTGGATGTGAGTTGACTTTGACCGTACCAAAGTGAAGATGAAGTTGCTATGGAAACTGCTGGTTCTGCAGTCATTCCTGGGGTGCCTTGCAGGTAAAAGTATCTTATTAAGAACTTTTTGTGATGTGTGCATGGCAGCTCGTCTTTGTGAGACCTGGTTGCCACGTCCCTGTGTGTTTGGGGTGGTCGAGTGGATGGAAAACGAGCTGGATTGCGTTGGAACCTGTGGCTTTATCGACAAAGACTTAATAGACGAGGAATTGTTTAAGGACGTAATAGAATACGCCAAACTGATCTGAGAAGAAGAGCAGTGGCTTTGAAAATGAAGCACATGATTGCTGGATGGGACGCGAAGGTGTGAAAAAAATAACATGAATTTGAATAAACTGATGGCTAAGAGCGTGATTTAATCGAGTGCTGAAAAAAAAAACCCCAAATTTTTATTCCTTGGTCGGCTGATGTGATTTATAGCAATCTGAAATGAAATTCTCCAGCGTTATTGACCCAGGAGCGCGCTGTAGTGCCAAACAGAAAATTACTTTCGTACAAAAAGCCAATTACTGCGATGGGAAGTGGTGTTAAATAAGTCTGGCGAGTGGAAACGTGGCGTTTCGGTGACTTGGAAGCTAATTGATCAGTGTCTGACTGTATCTTGTAAATTTTGAATCAATGAATTTTTTTTACATAGTCTTCCTATATAAACATGGTACGCTAAATTGGCATTTTAATAAAGCGAGCGCTTGTTTGAAAAGTCAGATTTTTTGGTTTTTAAATTAAAAGTCTCTGTAAGAACTTGTAGAAAATTAAGTGAAAGGGTAAAAAAATCTACAGTATATCATAAAACAACGTGAAGATGAAGGATCAAGTCTGGTACACCATAAGAACCATGTGATAAAGAAGAACACGGTGTAATAAATATATTCCTGATTGTTAAAAACAGCTGTTAAAATGAATGAACCACATTCATACTGTCACGTCTCTGTGGACTACAAATCCCAGGATTCCTTGTTTTCAGTAGTGTCTGTATTTAAGTCGTCACCTGTTTCCCTTTCATTGGTTTTTGGTTCATTGGTTGCCCACCATTGTGTTCAGTTGTGTCTTCATGTATGTTTTCTGTTGTTGTTTTTCATCATCAAATGTGTTTTTATTTCTGGTTTATGATTTTTCTGATCCGCTTCCAGGTCGTAGCATGTAATTGTTTTTTTTTTTCTTCTGTAAAATATGCAACCAAAATTAAAAAAAAACCATACTGTATTAGTATTTCTTTCGCTCTGCTATTAAGATGCATATGTTCTTTTTTTAAAAACAGTCAAATATAGTTGTTTTAATTTATAGAAATCATTTGCATCGTAGTTCCATTGCAAATTTTTTATGTTTTTCAGTTTTTGTTTTTCATAGTTTTCTCTCATCATGATCAGATTGGTAATACTGGTTGTAGTCGTTCCATAATGTGAGAACATTAAATACAAATATTTAAATGCACAACCCTTTGGTTTAAGATAAAAAAGCCACGACTTTACAAAAGTGTGGCCGCTTCATCTCATTCTGAAATCTCAGAGGTAATTAACATACACTGAGGAAAAATGGTGATATGAACATATTTAGGCTCTTATCTTGAATTTCATTATAATTAAGTAACAATTAGCTTGGCAATTATCTCTTAATATATCATTCCGCCACCTTAATGTTTTATTACACAGCCACAATTCGATTACAGTTTTTCTCAAATGCTAAAACACATTTCACAAATGTTCCCTGCATTTTACCCAATGTCTAAACACAATACTCACTTCTAAAGCTACATGAACACAACTACACCTTCTCACTTCAAAACTCAAACCTTCGCACCAAAATAGCAGCTCAAGCTTTCAAAACTGTAAACACAATTCACATCATTGCACACAACAGC
>MU204204.1:19443499-19464610 GCA_017309775.1 Paedocypris sp. Pulau Singkep
ATCTATCTATCTATCTATCTATCTATCTATCTATCTATCTATCTATCTATCTATCTATCTATCTATCTATCTATCTATCTATCTATCTATCTATCTATCTATCTATCTATCTATCTATCTATCATCACTTTACCTATCAATGTATCTTTCCTCCATCCATCCATTTGTCAATGTACTCCCTCATCCATCATCTACCCATTAATTTATCTATCTATCTACCCCCTGCCCTTCCGTTTGTCTGTCTGCCCACCCCTCTATCCATTCATCAATAGTACTTTTTGTTTTCTTTTCATTCAACAAAATTTGTAAAACGCAAAACGTGTGTTTGAGTTTGACCTCTCACATCATGCTTAAAGAATAGAGTATTTGGTTCGAGTGTACAGTACAGACTAATGAGACTAATTGTAGAGGGACGAGTAGTCTCCATCTTGTCAACACGTCTTGAAAAAGCATGATAACGTCGTTGGCGCTGAATCAATTTGAGAGTGTGTTTTGTGGTCCGGATTCTCCATTTCATTTGTTGGCCTTTGCGTCCCGTCTCAGTGCCAGATACAAATCAAAGCTTGTGGCTGAATCAGCATCCCCGTGATGACCGGACCCACTGGTCCTTATCTAAATGCTGTTCTTGGATCCTGGAAAAAAAAAATGGCTCTTCAGATTTGCAGATTTGCATTTGCATTCTAATGTGTTAGCTCAGCTTTTTAGCCACATCATGCTAAAGGAATTCCTCAGGTATTTTCTTCTTTTGTCGTTACTGGGGATACTTCTTTAAATGTCATCTTTTGCTGTAAAAAGTAATGCAATGTGCAATTCTAGCAAAGGTCATGCATGTAAAACATCTTGGTGCAGTGCAATTTTATTAACTAGGAAAGAAAAAATGAAGATTGTGGTTGGATATTTTCAAGCTTTGCTTGTAGCTCAGTCACACATCATGTGAACAACACAAAGGCCATGGGTTCGATTCCTAGGTACAGTGATGTAAAGTACTTGAGTAAATTGACTTTGTTACTTTACTTAAGTACTTTGGCTTTTTTGTACTTGTGCTGAGTATCTAAAATATAAGCAACTTTTACTCTTCGCTTGACTACATTTTTGATGAAGTATCTGTACTCTTTACTCAACTACATTGGAATGGACACTTACTATTACACATTACATTGTGATTGTGTGCAACAAGTTGACATCTTTTTCTACCGCGGTTAATTTCTCGGGCGGATGAGGTGATATCACCATCTGCAGGATGCTGAAGGTACTGGATGCTATTTATGAACTAAATTACGTGAATTAGCGGTTGTGCTCTTTTGCACGATTGAGTTTGACTGAGTCTTTTTGTTCTTTTTTTATCTATTTTGTTTTGCCATTTTGAAATATTGAAGTTTTAATTTTATTTCTTTATTAGGATATAAAACATTTCTTGTTTTCACTTTTATTTGTGTTTTTTTTAACCTAGATTAAGTACAGTAAAATACTTCTAAAAAGTTCTTTAAAATGAGATACTTTACGACTTTTACTGAAGTCTTCTTGGAATTGGTGACTTGTAATAGAAGTTTCAGACAGGTAAATGGGTTTAAATAGTGAAATCCCAGGTGGCGAGGATGCCAAGCTTGTGTATGAGAGCGGATTAAGGTGAAGCCGGGATTGAGACCTGGAGTCCGATTGAAACAGAGATACGATATTAGACATAATCTACATCTACAAATCCTAATCTTAGTTGTTGATGATTCCTTTCCGGAATTAAAATGGGTTTAATCTCACCAGCCTTTCCCGTTTCAACTCGAAAAGCTCTTTGAAATTATACCTCAGGGTTTGTTCGGATGTTCGCAGGAAGGTATTAGCATCTCTTTAGTTTGGGTGCTGCTGAATTAATAAACTGCAAACTGCTAGGCTTGTCGGCCACGCCAGCCGTTCGTCATGCTTTCAAGTTTCCATTTCTGCGCTTCCTTGTAAAGCAGAACTTGGCTTTTCTCAAGGCAACTCTTGACACGTTCGCTCTCACGGTTTCTCTGCTCACTCTGTAGAATGCTGCATAAATCACTGTGCGTTCCATTTACATCCATCTTTTTCAACCGGGGTTCACAACCAAACGCCCCATAATTCACCCGGTTCAGACAGCCGGGCTGAACAAGAAGCTGGGATTGGAAACCGTGTGTATAAAAGATAATGTATGCATTTCAAAAATGTCAGATTTGCCCAGATTTTTTTTTTTCACATTTCAGTAAATTAATTTTTTTTTACTTTTCACCACTAACCAACCTAATTCTTTCAGAAAAACTTGCAGTAATTTACTAGAATATTCAAGTCAACATACAACATTTTTTATTTATTCTATTTCGTCTAAGAACAATAGGACCAAACATCTTAAAATCTTAAAATTAAGCAGTTCCTCCTGAATTTGACATTTTTGACTTTTTTTTGTAGTATGGTAGAGGTAATATGAAAGGTAATGTGATTAGCAACTTGTAATTACAATAATCCCTCGTTTATCGCGGTAGATACGTTTCAAGCCCGACCGCGATAGGTGAAAATCCGCAAAGTAGAGGCACAACAATTACGTATTTTTTTAAAACATATTCAGACTTTTAAAACACTTTTTTCACGTAGTATTCTTTATTAAAGTAATGTTAACAAACAAGAGATATTAATTTTCAAAGTGTTTGAATGGGGGTATATGAGGCGCGAGTTTTGGTGAGCTTCCATCCTCTGCCTTTTTATTTTTGGCGAGACACACGTGGCCGGGCCGAAGCGTTACATCGGGAAAAAATGAATCCGCGAATAAACGTAGTAAAGAAAAAAAATCCGCCATGCAGTGAATCCGCGATAGTCGAAGTAGCGGGGGATTACTGTACACGCTTTATATTTTTTACCAAGACTTCATTAAAATTGCTATTTTGATGCAATTGAGCATCATTTGTGCATTTCATCTAGCTTTATCTGCTTGTCAAACTTGTTTATTGTGTAAGAAGAGAGGTTTTAGAGGAAGACATGAGTTGGGGACTTTACAGTAGATCCTATTGATTTTCGTTCTTTTTTCAACTACTTTTGTGCTTTTCTGAAGTCAAAGTCGTATATAATACACAGAGACCTACTCGTTTCTTCCACACAGTGTGTGCTTTAAAGCGCGGACCCCAATCCACGATCCCCAGGAGACGCCAGTGAGAAGTAGAAATAGAGCTGACTCTCACTCCATCTTTCTTCCCGTTCCTCACTACAAATAAGTTCACGGAATATTCCTGAAAGCTGGAAGTGTTCGGATGAGGATTCAGGATTGTGTAGAAGCAGTATATCATTATGGATGTTGAAGAAAACTTTGCTGCAAAGTTTCTTTGATCCAAGATTTGAATAGGATTTTATTATTCCCATCATGGGGAAATTTAGTCGTTCCTAGAGTCATGGAGAACTCAATGGTAATTCCCTTCAATTACGCAATTTTCATAGAATCTGAAAATGGTGATTTTTTTTTTTTATTTTTAGTCTTTACGTTGTTTCTGTTCGAATGTCTGTTGTGTGAGCCAATTTCTTGTGCGATTTGTATTTTATGCATTCAGGCTCTACTAATATTCAAATTTTTGCATGTGCTGGCTTGTTTCCTTCCAGGTTTCTTCCACTGTCCAAATCATGGGTTCAGTTGAATTGGGATTGGATGATTACCCATAGGTGTGAGTGAGAGTGTGAATGCGTGTCTGTGTGTCCTGTTCTGTGATTGGTTGTCCACCAATGCATTTTTGTCCTGCCTCCAGGACCAGATTACTATGATTGGCTATTGCTTTCCGTGACCCAGAAATTGAATAAGCATTTGAAAATGAATGGAGGGATGGATGGATGAAAAATTGTTGCATTGATTTAATTAAAGAATTTTAGGAGCTGTAATTTGAATCTTTCCATGTCTAGACATGTGTTGAAAACTTTACTTTGGTGTTTAATTTGGAATAATAACTGCTTAAAAACATACATAAAGAATGTGTTTTAACGTTATAATGTTTCAATGACGACAATATTAAAAATGCCTTGTTAATTGTGGATTTTCAATTTAGTTTCATGTTTTTTTTTCCTTTTTCCTTTTTCCGTACCATTTTTTTAATTGACACTTAATTGTTTCTTTTCCAAAATTCTTAGTAGGTCATTACCAAAATCTTCTTCAAATGCATTTCCACCATAAGTTTTAACTCTCAAGTAGTCCTGAAGTACCTTATGGGTTTTTTTTTTTTTTGGTTTTTAAATAAATACATTAAATATATTTTTATATTTACTCTGGAGCCATGCAGGCTAGCTTTAGTCTCCAGGCTCTGGTTTGACCATCCCCGCTTTATTGCTTCTATAAACCTTTAGTTTTCAGTCTCCTGAACTCTTAAACAGACCTCCAACAAAAACTAGTAGAACTTTATTAACTCTTCAGGCTGCTTTTGAGAGCAATATTCCAACCTGATGGACCATCACGCTACGTCCCGTCTCCCACTTACTGTTATTCCAGCCGGAGATCTTCAAATTAGAATAAAAGAGCGGCATGGCAGCGTGTGAACTTTCAGAAGGAATCTACTGGAGAGCAGGCTCTTACAATCCAACTAATCACCTAATTGTCTGTGTCCTTTTCAGACTAAAGATCGGGAAAGCACAGCGAGGACACCACACACTTGTGATTGGATGTGAGTTGACTTTGACCGTACCAAAGTGAAGATGAAGTTGCTATGGAAACTGCTGGTTCTGCAGTCATTCCTGGGGTGCCTTGCAGGTAAAAGTATCTTATTAAGAACTTTTTGTGATGTGTGCATGGCAGCTCGTCTTTGTGAGACCTGGTTGCCACGTCCCTGTGTGTTTGGGGTGGTCGAGTGGATGGAAAACGAGCTGGATTGCGTTGGAACCTGTGGCTTTATCGACAAAGACGTAACAGACGAGGAATTGTTTAAGGACGTAATAGAATACGCCAAACTGATCTGAGAGGAAGAGCAGTGGCTTTGAATATGAAGCACATGATTGCTGGATGGGACGCGAAGGTGTGAAAAAAATAACATGAATTTGAATGAACTGATGGCTAAGAGCGTGATTTAATCGAGTGCTGAAAAAAAAACCCCAAATTTTTATTCCTTGGTCGGCTGATGTGATTTATAGCAATCTGAAATGAAATTCTCCAGCGTTATTGACCCAGGAGCGCGCTGTAGTGCCAAACAGAAAATTACTTTCGTACAAAAAGCCAATTACTGCGATGGGAAGTGGTGTTAAATAAGTCTGGCGAGTGGAAACGTGGCGTTTCGGTGACTTGGAAGCTAATTGATCAGTGTCTGACTGTATCTTGTAAATTTTGAATCAATGAATTTTTTTTACATAGTCTTCCTATATAAACATGGTACGCTAAATTGGCATTTTAATAAAGCAAGCGCTTGTTTGAAAAGTCAGATTTTTTGGTTTTTAAATTAAAAGTCTCTGTAAGAACTTGTAGAAAATTAAGTGGAAGGGTAAAAAAATCTACAGTATATCATAAAACAACGTGAAGATGAAGGATCAAGTCTGGTACACCAGAAGAACCATGTGATGAAGAAGAACTTGGTGTAATAAATATTATCCTGATCGTTAAAAACAGCTGTTAAAATGAATGAACCACATTCATACTGTCCCGTCTCTGTGGACTACAAATCCCAGGATTCCTTGTTTTCAGTAGTGTCTGTATTTAAGTCGCCACCTGTTTCCATTTCATTGGTTTTTCAACCGTTGCCCACCATTGTGTTCAGTTGTGTCTTCATGTATGTTTTCTGTTGTTGTTTTTCATCATCAAATGTGTTTTTATTTCTGGTTTATGATTTTTCTGATCCGCTTCCAGGTCGTAGCATGTAATTGTTTTTTTTTTTCTTCTGTAAAATATGCAACCAAAATTAAAAAAAAACCATACTGTATTAGTATTTCTTTCGCTCTGCTATTAAGATGCATATGTTCTTTTTTTAAAAACAGTCAAATATAATTGTTTTAATTTATAGAAATCATTTGCATTGTAGTTCCATTGCAAATTTTTTACGTTTTTCAGTTTTTGTTTTTCATAGTTTTCTCTCATCATGATCAGATTGGTAATACTGGTTGTAGTCCTTCTATAATGTGAGAACATTAAATACAAATATTTAAATGCACAACCCTTTGGTTTAAAATAAAAAAGCCACGACTTTACAAAAGTGTGGCCGCTTCATCTCATTCTGAAATCTCAGAGGTAATTAACATACACTGAGGAAAAATGGTGATATGAACATATTTAGGCTCTTATCTTGAATTTCATTATAATTAAGTAACAATTAGCTTGGCAATTATCTCTTAATATATCATTCCGCCACCTTAATGTTTTATTACACTGCCACAATTCGATTAATATAACCGAGTATAGTGAAAATTCTTGACACATTTAATGCAGGATTAATCTAGTCTCAACTAGTTTAAATCTAGTCTAAATAATTTATAAAAAGGTTAATAATTTAGTAGGATGCCACTTTTTAAAAATATTTCTATTGAATAAATGTTAAATGAATACTTAAAAAAAATATCCAGTCAGTTTTAAAGTTCACTTTTGTCACTTTTAACAGACCATTCCATTTATTGCAAGTTAAATCTCATTGGTCAAGAACTGATTTGAATTTTTCCCGTCTTTGAACCCAAAATCCAGGTGTTGCGAGCTCCAGCTCCACCGATTTTGTCTTGCAGTTTGCAGAACGGCTTTTAAACGTCGGCCGGGATCATTTAGGACGGCGAATATGAATTGATTGCATAATAAGAGCATATACAGGACGCGTCTTGTGTCACTGAAAATGGTAATTTTGTCGGAAGCTCTTTTAATAAACAGCAGCTACCTGCTGTTCAGACACATTTACGGTAATTCCATTAGCAGCCACGTTTCTTATGATTTTTACATCACCGCCTCTTTTCAAATTGGTTTTATTTGATTTATGCGACGGCTTAAACCATTTAGTTTGTTTTCCGAGCGCGTGCGAACAGAATGGCTGGAACCTTCTCTCCAGGCAGAGCTTTTAAATAGCAAAGGCACCAAAATCTGTGAGTATGTCATTTCAGCTTAACTAAATGTGAGAAATCCCATTAAACTCCTCTTAACTGTCTTTACTGCTGAATTGGAGGGAAAATGAGAAATGCGTCGGTGTTTATTGAGGAATAACCTCGCTCTTTCATTGTATTCAGTCAGCGGTGGCTGGATAGTTGGTGTGGCATTGGATCCTTTTAACACCGAGCTGACAGGAAAGGTCAGCAACCTGCGGAATGGCAGAGATGAGGAAGGTTTGCCCCTGAAAAGATCAGGCTTGGCAGAGCGACTGCTCGGAATGCTGAGAGGAAGATGCAATGATCTCCATCCCCTGCTAGGCGTCTTCTTTGTTCTATCTCAGCGGTGCACGGTGACAGTCTGCTGCGCACACACACACACACACACACACACACACACTCCGCCGTGATCGCCCACCCGGTTAGCATCTGACTACTACCTTAGCATCACACACACCCTGGCTGAATTCTGATTCCTCCGAGGTTTTTATTTATTTATTTTATTTTGTTTATTCATTCTTTTTTTCAGTTTCTGATTGTGGAAATGTTTTTAATCACAATTATTGTATACATTGTAATTATAGTCATGAAATTGTAATAAGCTGTGAATTATTCACATTTGCTTCTTATTTTTTTGTTTTGCTATTTATTTTCGTTTGCCATCTTGACATTTTTGTTCAAATTTTTTTTTTCTTTTGTTTTGTTTCAGATTTTTTCACCACACACACACACACACACACACACTCCCCCACTTCCTGGCCAAGGATCTGCCAAACTTCTTCATTTTCTTTTTCAAAAAAACATTATTTGAAAATGAACAAAAATCTTGATATTTTTTGTTCCGTTTCTCATTTTTGTTTGCAGTCTTCACATTTTTGTTCAAAACTTTTATTTTTCTTTTGTTTTGATTCAGATTTATTATTGCGTTTAAACTCCCTCCTCCACATTCTGGTCAAGGACCTCATAATCTTTATTCTGAATGTGTAAATGTTTGGAATCAGATTAACGGCCAACAATATATCGTAGACTATTCAGAAAATGCTTACTATTTTTTCTTTCATTTTCAATTTTCATTTGCAATCTTCACTTTTTTTTTCAAAACCTTTTTTTTCTGTTGTTTTGTTTCAGATTTTTTGTTGCGTTTTACCACCCCCCCCCCACTTCCCCAATCACATTGTCACCAGCCAATCAGAAGTTCCACCTCACTAGTGCAAAAGGTCGAGACACAAAAATCCGAAATACAACAAAATATCTGAAGCCAAACAAAACGTAAAAATACAACGTATTGTGTTGTAATGTGATGATTGCGTGCGAAGAATAAAAAAAAAATATTGAAAATGTCATGCATTTTCGTTAGTTTTTTATTATTTTACATTTGATATTTTTGACAATAATGATTCCATACAATTGGAGGACAATCAAGCGTTGTAATCAAAGTTGTTGTTTTTTCCTCACACTGATTGGAGTGCAGTAAATAAAACAATGGCGCCAAACTTCTACCAAACGTGTGAGCAGAAAGCAAATGGACTTGGGTTGCGGCAGCAGAAGTCCACCATAACTATATAGAGCAGGCTGGAGTCTCGGAAGGCAGAAGCGGTTAATGGCCGGGAAACAGGCCTAGGTCGGAACACTCAAAGCAAGGAAACACTTGGTATTCTCAGCAACTTCAGCACGTGCCATGTGAAAACAGTACAGGGATCTTCACTTGTGAACTTGGGGATGTATTATGCCCAGACAGGGCAGGTGGTGAAGTGCATTGTGGGAAATGGCATCATCGGTTGTTGGTATCTGTTTCCCAAAAAGCTTCTTTGTTCTTTGGCAAGAAACTGTTTAGCTTGACTTTTACCAAATGTGCAACACAAAATTAGAACGAAAATTAAGTAAAACTGCACATTAGCGTTGGATTAAAACGCTAAATTATTTTTATATTAATTATATTATTGCTACAACCAACAAAAAATTAATACTTTAAAGCAAAACAAGTGTTAAAATGATCGTATGTAATTTACTATAAAGTTGTAAAAAATAATTTTACTGTAAAAAAATAGTTATCTTCAGTGTTAATTACAAATCATAATGGAATTTACAATACGTGTTTTTGTCAAATCTTTAAAAAAGAAATAGGCGAACACTAAATTAAAGCTGAAATTTGAAAACACAGTACATCACCGTATAAAACTTTTCAAATAAATTTATTAAAATTGATAATTTCCGAAATGATAATTAACATAATAAAGTCCATATTTTAAAAAGTACAATAAGTCACCACTAGGACTAATATAAACGTATTTGCGGCTTTAGAAATCGTATTTAAAGCTTTTTATCAATATGTCTGTTACTGTAAAATTAATAGTATGTTCTCTTTAGTGTAAAATACAAATCATAAAATATTTACAATACATGCCTGCATTTTTTTTCTTGTGTCTGAATTGTTTAGTGATGGACAAATATTTTTCTTTTTCATTATTTTTTTGTATTTTCAGATCAAACTATCTTTATGAAGTGCCTTTCTACGTATATATTACAGTGTTTGAACGCAGTAGAGCGGTCAAACTAATTTGCCGTTGAAGCTAAGAATTAATTAAGGCAATGGTTTGTCTATTAAAAAAAATCCCACCATGACGTCTGGAACGAGACAATCCCTCAAGGAAAGCGTTTAAAGCCCATTTGTACTTGCTTGGAGCTAATGGAGATCAGATGGACCATTAGACATGCAAATATGTTTACTACTATCTTCCAGGTTCTACTGGTTGAGCATATGTCATCAAACTCCAGCCTTGATTCCCAGTGGCACATTTATCCATCAGGGACGGGCTCTTAAAAGACAAAGTGAATTCGGTCTCTCACACCGAGACGGATTAAAACAGAATGATGCAATGAAAAGAAATTGGGGACAACAACAACAATGTAGACAGAGTTTTGCTGAAGAGCGAGGGAAGTTTGTTTAACTATTGTTACGTTATAATGATGTTTTTGGTTGTATTATTTTTTTTATACATCTATTAACATTTTTTTTATTTAATTTTCTTTAGAAATTGTTTTATATAATCAGACATTTAGAAAAAGGCATGCAATTGGCTTAAGAGTTTCTTCAATTCTACATTGAATTGAATTATGTAACTTAAAAGAATTGGACACATTTAGAAAGGAAACATTTGTTGAAGCTTTTTTATATTGCTATTATTTACGGCAGCTTTTACTTTCTTACAATCTTTATACAATGTACAGTAACATGTAGTGTAGAATACTAGTATTTCATTTATTCATTGTATTTAACCGATCCGGAACTCGTACATAGGACACACCTTGACTTGCTGGCCAGCCAATCACAAAGCGGGACTCTCACTCACTCTTTTCCAGACTCTTTTTTTTCCCCAGACATTTTTTATGAACACATTTTTGACTGTGGTAGAAAACCTGAAGACCCGGAGGAAAGCAATCTCCACAAAGAAAGGCCCAAAACGAGTCTGGAACTACTTAAGTATCATTTAGCTTCACCGACATGGCTACACACTGCCACCCTGCCACGTTTTATTTTGCTTTACCTAGAATTTTTATTTTCTCAATATAGACAATCCATGTTCTTGATGCTTCTGGACGTAGGAACGTTTTTAGGTCCCGAGATAATTTAAGGGTTTCACTGTCAGGTCATGTGGTCCGGTGCTTTTATTTTCTCGACTGGTCTGTGTGAAGCTCTCAAGAAGGCAGCACAATCCCCTCATTTCATCGCCACGTTATTTGCGACCAGTAAAAGCCCGGCTCAGGGGGATTCGGCAAACAGAATTTTCATAAAGCCAGTGTCTTCTGTGAGGCGTCACGTTCAAAGAAACACTATCTGGCAGAAACTGCGCCGACACAACAGCCCGCAATTATAATACAGGGCCAAATGCTCCATGATTTTTTAATAAAAAGCTGTGAAGTCACATTGGATAATTTAAATGATTCCTATATTCTTTTTTTTATTGCTGGAATATGTCTTTCTGCATTATGTGCAACATCGACGAGTTGCGTACATTATCACATTTCACACATTCTCACTATAGTGCTGTGTTTATAGTATCACGGTGACCCTGAGTGTGTGTGTGTGTGGGTGTGTGTGTGCGCACACATATACACATAATCCTTATATAATGCATGTGTTCACTAAATATTTGCATGGCAGGTTTTAATGGAATTCGGGATTACAAGTAGATACAATCTGGAAGATTCTTTCATCCAATTCATCTAAAGCTGTTTCTTCCGTGTGGCTGACATGAGGAGCAGGAGTCAATCTCAGCATCTCTCAGGCAGACACACACTCGTGAAAGACGCTTCAGCGAGAGAACATAGACACGTACGCTAGAGTTTCATATTGCTGTCGTTCAGCCTTTGTTCAGAAGTAATTCTAAGCTTGTGTTGTTGAATATTGATTCGAGTTTGTTTTGGTAAATTTGTTTGGTCGGACGTTCGTTTTGGTCCATAAACTTGCACATTTAAACCAGTCATAAACCTCGTGTGTGCCATTTTACAGAGTTTGTATTTTTGTTTAGTCACAATTCAAAAAAATATCCATTATATTGCTATAGTAGCTTCTCAGTTAGGTATGTAAAATTGACTCTGAGAGGTGTGGTCTTAATGAGGAGGTGCACATTTATATATGGCCACGCCCACATGTTGAATAACGGTCTCGTTAGCATCAGATTTCTTGTTGTTTAGTTCTTTTGGCCATTCAACGCAATGCATTTAGAAACCTGCACGATGTGTGACATGTGTAACTAATTATTCCTGCGCCCGGAATTTTAACGAAAATTGTGTGTACTTAATCAGGAGGCATAGTTACGTGGGGTCTTAATTCAGTTTTGGAATTTTTTTTTCCAAAAGTTATTACGTCAATTTAACAATGTCATCCAACTACATCCTTGACACTCGGTTGCTACTGTGCTACACACACTGGCATTTATATCAGAGTGGGGTCCCATTATGAACCTACATACCTGTACAAAACAATACCTTCCATCCTCCCTGCCCCCAACCACCAAAATACCCCCATCCCAAGCCCAAAATCCCATCTTGCCCCTCAAGCACAACTTAAAAGTTTTGGGGCCAAGCTGAAGGTCCCCACAAGTGTCGATAGGACCCCACTATATTATAAAAGTTTAGCATTTGGGGCCAAACTTAGGTGTGTTTGTGTGTGTGTGTGTAGGCATGTGATATTGTGTAATATTGTTTTTCCATGTTACCATGGAACCAAAAAAAAATCAATTAGAGTGAACGAGAGGAATGGTGAGAGCGAAAATTGTGAAGAAAATAGAAGGTGTCACCATGGCAGGAGCGTTCTATGCAAATACATCCCAACATTTGGCCCAATGCAAATCCTCTGTCACCCATGAAACAAATCAAGGAGATTTCTGTGCCAACATCCTGAAAATAACCTCGTCTGTGTCGCAGCTCGTGTCTGGTATATTGCAATGATTCTTCACCATGTCTCCCTAACAACCTTTTTTTTTTGGGTTGATTTGGAGAGAAAGAGCGAGCATTTATTTGACAAGATTATGCGTTTATTTTGCACTCTGGTCTTGCTGATTTGCCTTTGGGTCTTTGTAGCTGGTATTTTTCCTTCCCCCGCTGGCTTGGCGACAGTAGTTTCATACAGATCAGACAGCCACTTTTTCCAGACAAGTTTCTTAGTCTCATGGGAGGAGCAAAAGACTTTGCCTAGGGCAAGTGTTGCTCGCAGACAGAGATCTGGAACTAGCAAAGATCTCCTGAAGGAGGACACAAAAGGGTAGCGAATAAAAAAAAGGGCAAAGTGAAGTACTTTCCTGTCTTTCGAGTGGATGACAAATCGTTCTTTGTGTAGGAGCCCGGCTATTGAATTACAAAACCTAGTGTGGCGCAATTATGAATTTGCCAAAATTTTTAAAAAGCATTTCTTCCAGACATTGTTTAGTTGAGAAACGGTGAGACGATGCACAAAGACAACGTTTTACTTTACGGTTTCCTCTAGGTCTTCTTTCACAGATCAAAAACATGCCGAAAAAAAAGAGTCTAGAGTTAGACATCGGTGTAAGTGAGAGTGTGTAAGTGTGTGTCCTGTACTGTGATTGGTTGGCCACCAGTACAAGGTGTGTCCTGCCTTCTGGTCCAGTGTATGCTGTGATTGGTTGGCCACAAATGCAGGCAATGTCCCGCCTTCTGGTCCAGAGTTTGCTGTGGTTGATTGGCCAAAAATGAAGGGTGTGTCCCGCCTTCAGATCCAGATTATGCTGTGATTGGTTGATAGGCCAACAATGCAGGGTGTGCCTGTGATTGGTTGATAGGCCAACGATGTAGGGTGTCTCCCGCCTTCAGATCCAGATTATGCTGTGATTGGTTGATAGGCCAACAATGCAGGGTGTGTCCTGCCTTCAGATCCAGAGTTTGCTGTGGTTGATTGGCCAACTTTGCAAAGTTTCCCGCCTTTATGGGTCCAGGTGTGATTGGTTGGCGACTAATGAGGGTTGTGTCCCGCCTTCAAGTCTTGCAAAAAGCAATTCTGAAGATGAATGGAATATTACGCTTAATGTAATAATGTAATGTAACGTTTAATGTAATAACGTGATGTACTAACTATTTTCAGTATAGCATAACCAGCATCGCTGCATGGTTGGGTCGAAAGGTACTAGAACCTAGTGGTGATCTTAAAATCAATTTAATGGTTCAACACAATTAATGGTTCTTTTTGTGGTTGATTTTTATTTTGACGTATGACCAGGCCATGTTCTTGACAGGTTTCATGCGAGTCGCACATGAAATAATGAATCTCTCACGCCAGCTACCATTATCTGCTTGGAAGGTTCCAGAACACGTGGCGCTTTTAAAGTGCTTCTTTTTTTATATGGGGTCAAATTTATTTAGGGACTATAGCTGAAATTAATGATGTTCAAAATGACTGAAATGTTTGAAATTAATTTAGATGGTTTTAATCAAAACCAGTGTGAATCCATTTCGAAAGCCAATCAGCGAATCACAATACACATTGCCCGCTTCATCAATTCACCTCTCAAAATTGGAGATAAATCACATCCATATGCCACTAAAGCGCTCATAACTTTATCTTTTTTTTTTTTCCATCATCATTTATTAAGCAACGATGGATATTCCTTTTGCCACCGGACTAGCCCCATCTCCCAGAATCCCATTCAGTGTAATGACTCCCTCAGAGCATGAACAGTATGGGCAGCATTTTCATCGTTCCCTGACCTTGAACCAATTTATATAGCTTTCTGTCGCTCTCTTTCCCTCAAATGTGATCGGGTCTGTTCCAGGCCTCATTGAGCATGGAAGAATACATTTTCTTGAAAGTTCACCGGGCCACTCATCGTGTCGTCTAGTAGGATTCACTGATATCTTTCAGAGAAATGCGAGGTGGTATCGCCGTGTGTGAGAACAGGGGAATCGCTGCTACACGACTGGCTACAGATCTGCCGCCTTTAAACCTCTGATTTCTGGGTGAACAAGGAAAAGCAGCTCGGTGCGTGGCTTACGGAACGTGGAAATGAATGCTTTAGATTCCGGAAGGGGATTTTAGCAAAGGAGGTTTAAAACCGCCTCAGTGTTTGCCGTGATCTTTCTATTCACAGTTGCTTGGTGTTATTGTGTGCATTTGGTTTGTTTTCTTATGGATTCTTGAGGTCTGAAGATTTGATATCTGTAGGCTTTCTTTATGAAAGACGTTTCTTTTTACCTATGAGTGAAATCTGGCTTGTGTTAAAAAATGTCAAACGATTTTGGAAACATGACAAACATTATTATCTTGATTTAACATTGTTCCTGATTCTAGCTTCATTTTACATTATTTATTATAATATTTTTATTTATATTATTTTCTTTTTATTTATTATTTTTCACAATTCTTTCTGGATATTTTATTGTTTTAAATATTTAACCATGAAAATCTGGTTGTCAATAACAGCAATAATAACACATATTACTCTTTGACAGAAGTAATAGTAGATCATCTTTCTTTTATAATATTTAAATCATTGCGTACGCCGATGATATATAAATGATTATTTGATGGTCTAAGAAAATCTACACAAGAAATAATTTAAGAAATGGAATTACATCGGTTTAAAAATAGACTGTGTGCCTTCCGAAAAATACAGTGTGCATAGAAACGGTAGCAAAGTTTGACTGCGAAAGACAGAAAGTTGGAAAAGTTTCGTTTTTTTTTTTTTTGGGAGATGAGCAAATCTGCTGACGGTGCAGAGCTCAGTTCCTCTACCGTGGGACCAGGGAGCTGAAGAGCTAAGCACCAGACTGTTATGTGATGGTACAACCAGTCGTGGTTGGTTGAGAGTGAAGTGTTGGAGATGGGCTGTAGACCTGCATGAGGCTATTGAGGTAGACAGGAGCAGTTGTGTTGACTCCCTGTAGACAAGAGTCGGGGGTTTGAGTTGGATACGGGCAGTTATGGGAAGCCAAAGCGGAGACTTGAGAATCCAAGTAAAGTTGTATCAAGCACGACGTCATTTTATAAGATGTCTATTAGATGTAGAAATTAATTTCAAGCCCGTCTTTACACGCAGGTTTTGGTTCCAGGATTCTCTTCTCAAGACTGTAATCCGATCATTATAAATAGAATCTGTAAAAATCAATTTTTTTCCACCTCATTAATCAACAACAAACGGGTTTGTAAGCCACCACTACTGATTTTAGTGATTATCATGCACAGTTTGAAGCAGATTTTAGTTGTAATAGTGCGTAAGGATGGGGAATTTTTTCAAATGGATTATTGACAGTCTATGATTAATCCACGGAGCGGCTTTAAAACTCTTAGAGGCAGATTTATGGGCAGTCTGTGATATTTATTGGTTATCTAAAGCAATAATATTCATGGGGCTTGAGTTAAATGATTGGAGCCTATCACGCGGTCTGCCTGGTGGTTCTATTGAATTATCGCTTTCTAGCACAAATCCGGACAGAGTAATTAAAGAAATGAAGTTACATTTAAAGTCTTTAAAGTACAAATTACGGTACAAAATAATACATTACAAGTCACTAATTCCTAGAAGACTTGAGTACAAGTTGTATTTAAGAAATTAACCGCGGTACAAAAAAATGCAGACTTGTCCAATCAATCACAGACTTGTCATGGGCGTGGCCGAATCTTAAGTACGCACCCCTTGTATAAGTACAAAATAGTGTTACGTTCTGCGGCTGAGAACCAGGCAGAACTACAATGGTTGCAAATGTAAAGTATTTAATAAAGAAATACAAAACAAAAACCAAAAACTTTAACTTGGACTACCAAACATTGTCGCAAAGTCCATATCCAGCCACTGCTTCAGGCATTTAGTCACCTTTTATTACAAACACCTGGCAACCAATTAGTGATGTCAAATTCCCAACTCTCCACCAGGTGGAGCAGTTGAGCAGGACTGTTACAATTAGGATAAATTTGAACATGTTAAAGAGACACGTATGCCATATGAAAAAATTAAATAAATGTATAAATATACCGTATATATATATTTTTTCTTTCTGTATGGCATACGGGTGTCTAAGTTGTAGACGAAATTGACCAGCTTGTTCTGTACGGTGTCCGGTTGCCATCTCTATCAGTAGAGCATCACTTCCTGCTCCAAAAGAGCATCGAGCGAGACACAGCTGTGTCCGCACTAGCGCTCGGACCTGATCCCGTCCCCGTCGCTGTTTTGCAGCCTCAGCCCGGTCTCTCCATCTGGTCTTTGAAGAAAGCCAGAACCACCAAGTAATCAATTTCCTTCTCCAGACTCTCCAGCGTCCGTGTGATTTCAAGTGCCTCCTGACTTAGTGAAAAATAATCTCCCATATTCTCCGCCTGCTTTTGATACCTGCAAGAGACTGCGTTAAAGCTTTCATTAGCCTTCAGTTCGTTTCATTGCCTTCCATTGATGGCAGTATTAGCGGCGTCCAGCTTTGTGTTGATGAAAGCCAAGACTGTTTCGCGATAACAGAAGCCATTTTTCCACTCCAGGTAGACTCACCTGCTCCATCTCTGGGGACGCAATTACGCTTCTCGTGGCCGCGTGAAAGCTAGCGCATCCCTCGGCGGCGGCGCAGGCAAGCCCTTGCTAATTGGTGATGTCAGCGATTCACCTCTGGCCCTGTTCTTTAACCCGCCTCTTGGTTTTTCCGCGGCTTTTTTTGTTGTCGTTTGCGCTAGCTCGACGCTTTCCTCCAGGTTTGCATATATCGACATATGTTTTATTCAAACTGCAAGACAGACTGTTTTCTTCTCCGCCGAAGACACCCTTGAATCTCTCGCCAACGCTTCTGCTGCTCCGACTATGTTGAACGCGATGGCGTACTTTTGATGAGGAAAAACGCAGCTGCCTCACGTTGAATCCCCTGTCGCGTTTCATTTGTCTTTCTTGACACTGTAGGGATGTTTTAATGAGAAGCCGTTGTTAATTGACTGACTGGGACAAGCGCTTGATGGCAACACATGCTGGTTGGAGAACAGGAGGTGCGCTCTTGCAGTTTTGAACCGGCCGCTCATCCCGAAGGATGGATGCACCTGTTCTTGGGAAAAAAAGAAAGTGCTGGAGCCTCCGTTTCATTCCATCTTAAAGATCTCGGCTGTTGTTAAAATGGGAACGTTTTTTGCTTAACTTGATCTTTGTCTCAGACGGCGGGAAAACACTGTCCTGGAAAGTTGTTTTCTGTTGCTAAGTGTTGTCATGGAGCAATGATGCAAGACTTGCCAAAGGTTTGGTTCTGTGTGTCGGGCCCTGTGGATATATCTGCTATTTGTGTGTTTGTACAGGTGATTGGCCCCTGAGCTTCCAGCATCGCTAATAACAAATGACAATATACACTATGTGTGTGTGTGTGTGTGTGTGTGTGCGCGCCCTTGCATTTGTGTAGGGCTGTGCAATATACATCTACAGAAAAGCCTAAATCACACAATTTGTTTATGAGTTTCGTACTTGCAATTTTGCAGTTTTTGAAAATGTATGATTTCAGTCAAAATAGTTCATAATTTGTTATAATTGTGACATAATATATATAATGCTATATAAATGAGTTATAATTGATTAACATCTCACACCGGGTGTGATTGGTTAACGTCTTGTTCAATCTCTGATTGGTTAACGTTATGCATAAGCACTGATTGGTTAATATTATGCAGAGGCTCTGATTGGTTAACGTTTTGTGTAAGCTCTGATTGGTTAACATTGCGTGTAAGCTTTGATTGGTTAACATCCTGTGCAACTTCTGATGGGTTAACATGTGCAAGACTTGATTAGTTAACATCTTCAACAAGCTCAAATTTGTCCGCCTTTTCTGCAAGCTCTAATTGGTTAACACATTATGCAACCTCTGATTGGTCAACCTCTTGCACAGCCGTCCGATTGGTTATTTTTTTGAAAAAGCTCTGATTAGCTAACATCTTTGAAAAGTTTTGATGAGTTTACTTCTCACAGAAGCTGATTTTGATTGGTTGGTTGGTTAAAATTGGTATTTGCTTTTCAGTTGGTATTCGTTGATTGGTTAAAATTTTTTCGGAAGCTCTGATTATCTTGCTGATTAGTGAACATCTTGGTGAAGCTCTGATTGGTCAGCATTTTTTCCACAAGCTATGATTGGTTAAAGATTGTGTGCATTTGCTGAACAGCTATACATTAACAATAGCGAATTGCAAATAATAATAAAATAATAAATCATTGAAAGTTTTGCATTTTTTTTTTTGCAATGTTTACTTTGCACTAGAATCAGGTGAAGATTGAAACAAGGAAGGTAAAAAGAACTTCTTGCTTTTATAAACCAAATTGGCTTTTATGTGAAAATGTGCATGTAATACGGCATTAAAGACAGGTTGATTTCCCTGAAGAGCGTAAACACTGCGTGGCAGATTCGCCATGAATGAATTGCGTTCCCCCAAACAACTTTGTCTTTTTTTTTTTTTTTTGTGCCAATTTAGCGCCTAGTTTACTAGACAAAATATTAAAATCAGAACATGGCACCAACAAGATTGCAAACAAATGTGATGATGCTTTAATTGGCCAGGGAATTATGTGAAAATTGCTTAGCAAATTGTACAAATAGGGCAAAGGCATATTTCACAGGCTTTTAAATGTTTTCATTAAGCTAAAAAACAAAAGTCCCTTCCCTCAGAGTTCTAAACGTTGCCTGTGTCGCTCCAAAACTATTTTTTGCCGATTTTTCTTGTTAAAATTGTCCAATTATGGAGTAGAAAGAAGGCTGTGGTGTTTTCATTATCCGAGCAGCAAGTTCCCATTTGATTCGCCAACCATTTCACATATTGTTGAGTGTCGCAGGATATTCAAGTTGGAATGAAAGACGGCACAGCAGAGAAAAGATTTCATTTTGTCTATTAGAAAATGGTTGTATTGTGTAAAATGACTCTCATGCCAGAATGGAACCAGATGGTTAAAGAAAAGGTTGAAAAAGCACTGCTTCTGTCAGCTAAAAAGGAAAATCGTGCAAAGCCATTGCCGGGTTTAGTGTTACTTAAAGATTATTGGAGATAGAGCTATAACTGGGATTCGAAATCGATCTGTTTTAACAAGAAGCAAAGCAAACACACACATTAGGTTGAGAGCGCTTTAAATATGACGGACATTCAAAAACAACCACCTTTTGATACTGTAATTTACTGTATTCTCAGTAATATTTTGTCTTGTTCTTTTCTGACATTACAGGTCAATTTAAGAAGTCATAAAATAATAAAACACACACACACACACACACACACACATTTTAAGTTCTTGGTTAGAGGTTAAAATGCTGGATCCAGCCGCTTGTTAGTGTGTTGTGACCTTTGAGTTTTTTCGTTATTATTGTTTTGGTATTTACTAAGTTGCAGTTATTTCTTTTATTTCTCTCTTTCTCTCTTTTTAAAATCAAAATAGAGCTAGAGAACATAGGAGCGAATGGCAGCTCAAGAAGCCACATTAAATCATTTAGATCCTGAAATGGCCGGAAGCTTTTGCATGCGTTGACCTTTAACCCGGGAGATATAATTATTCCCATGCTTGTGTGGGTTTCTTCAGGGTCTCCCGTTTCTTCCCTCAATCAAAAACATTTTTGAAAATACGGTAAAATTGCCTATAAGGTCTGAATAAGAGTTTGAGTCAGTGGGTCCTGCTCTGTGATTGGCTGGCTGGCCACCCAATTCAGGGTGTGGCTCCTGCCTTCAAGCCCAGAGTTGATTGGCTCCAGCTCCCTGTGACCCAGAAATAGAAAAGAGGATCAGAAAATGAATTATACACACAAGTTATAATTGTGAGAACAAGGACAGAACAGTAGAAAAAAAGTTTTTACTGAATTTTGTGTTTGTGTTTCAATCGACCGACACCTATTTTCACTTTACAACATACAAATGATGATATATTTACAATATATAAACTACAATATATTTTTTTCTCCACATTTTACAGTTCTGACCGAAACGACAGTTCAAATGTCTTGTTTTCAATGAGGTCAATAATTTGACACCAATAATTAATATAGATTAGATACATTTACGCATATATAATTGTGTAAATGATTATGAATGATCTATTATATCAACAATTGTATTCTAAAGCGTCAATAAGTTGGAACCAAAATGTATGTTTTATAAGTCCAGAAGTTGACATTAAATAAATCGGCCCGAATGAACCTAAATGATTGTTCTGCTCTGTGATTGGTCGTGGTGTCAGTCGCCCGTCCTACGTTTTTAACGCTAGAAGTCTCGTGTGACACTTTGTGTAAGCGTCTTGAAATCACATCTGAGAGGAGCTGACCACACATCTAATTACCTACTCGCGCTCTCCATTACTCCAGCGAAGGCCCGGCTCTGACCGCAGAGGTGATGAGGACGTGTTCTCTAACTGCTGCTCTGTATCAATCAGCCGTGATTTTGTTACAGTGGCTCTGGTGTTACTGGAATTAATTGATATGTTTTGTCTGCTTGTGGTTTGACTCTAATGCTTCACCAGGACCGTCCTGCTCAACACCAGCAGCCCAGAATGTTCTGCAAGGAGGTTGGGTGACAGGAAATTGACCATTCTAATGCTCTCTTTCTCTCTCTCTCTCTCTCTCTCTCTCTCTCTCTCTCTCTCTCTCTCTCTCTCTCTC
>MU204204.1:19464710-19500405 GCA_017309775.1 Paedocypris sp. Pulau Singkep
TCTCTCTCTCTCTCTCTCTCTCTCTCTCTCTCTCTCTCTCTCTCTCTCTCTCTCTCTCTCTCCTCTCTCTCTCTAGACGTTGTTCAGCGGAGCCCTGTGTTCTCGAAGCAGCCGGGCAGCATTGTTTTTCCAGTGGACTCATTGGAGAAGAACAGGGAGGTGGTCTTTAGCTGTGAAGCACAAGGTCACCCTCCTCCGTTTTATAGGTGAGTAGTGGCCATCTGACTATTGCAGGAACACAGTGATTTTTCTTTCTGCTTCAGTATTTGCTCCTTTTTGCAATTCCCACATGCATCTCCGCATCAATACTGTGTTCTGGTTACACTGCAGAGTAAAGACACGCATTACAGTTTGTGTATGTAAATCCTGACTTCATGTCTTAACAACTTCTCCGAGGATTTTGTCTTTGTCTCTTGGGATGTCTATTTTTTTAAGCATTTCTTTCTTAGGCTAAGACATGCGTTCCCTCCAAACTGATAATAGTACACAAAGTTACTAAACCTGTAATAAACATTCTACAAATGTACATTGGGACTTTTGGTTTATAGAGTTTAATATAATGACAAACTTGTAAACCTAAATGATTGTAATCTAATACAAATTGTCTCATATAAATAGTGGACATGTAGAAAATTCATACACAGTATCATGCTCAAACATGCACATATTTTGGTATTATCTATTTTTAATAGCCTTACTATGATAAATATCTCTCAAATTGTATGTTATATATAATTGTATGTATGTACATATATAGCAGAAGTGAATGAAAAACAAGTTTTCACATAAAAAAAATACCTTTAAGGTTAAAGATTAAATCTAAAAGGGTCCTATAAAATAATTCACAGTAACATTTTAATGACACATATATATATATATATATATATATATTTTTTTTTTTTTTTCTGCTCAATATCGAAACCAATTTTATGTGTAAAACAATGTGACACCATCTGCCAAATGTGTGTACTTCAAAGGCAACTCATAAAATCATTTTCCTACTCAAATTTCAGATAATACGAGACATCAAATAATACCAGCGTCTCTTTTCAGTGCATTTCTTTCTCTTTTTATACTTTGTGAATATCAATCACAATTCTCTTTGCTGTATTAATGATTTGTCTGGCTCTTTGGAATCAAATGAACTGTTTCCCCCGTGATGGAGAAAGACAAATCCATATGCTTTCAGAGAATTGATCAAGCTGAGTGGAAAAGCTAATCAGTAGCTTCCTTTTTCCTGTCAGGAAGTTTGAATCATGGAGGCTGTAGATGGATGCTGTCTGTTGGCAGACCTTGTGCCCATCACTTTTAAAGTGCATTAAGTCCTGCCTTCCGAACGACTCCCAAGCTGTGGCAATGCATTTCCTTTCTCCATCTGATGGAATTTTTTATCCAGACATTGTCCAATTCACCATATAAAACCTAGAAAGTTGGGCTGGAACCATATTACTTATTTGATTTAAATACATTTACTGTATGTGTGTGTATATATATATATGTATATATATATATATATATATATATATATATATATATATTTTTTTTTTTTTTTTGTTTGTTAGCAATTAATTTAAAATATAGTCAATAACAGACTCAGCTCTTCATAATTTTTATGAAGTTACATTTTTTTAAACTCAGTTAACTTCAGAAAATCAGGTTTTTTTTTAAGGTTATTGAATGATGATCATTTTTATGAAATCTATGAAGCACGTGCTTAAACCTAAAGCTTAATACAGTAGATGTGTGATTTGAGAAAATGAAAGTGAGCAAATTGTCTCTTGTCTCAAGTTAACATTAAGTTTAAGTTCAAGTCTCACGTTAAGTTTAATTACATATTTATATCGAACAGATTACTTGCAAACAATTTGTTTTATTTAAAAAAAAAAAAAAAAAAGTACAGTGCAACACGGCCACATGAGGCTAACAATAGAAACACGGGCAAACGCCACAGAACAGACACTTCTAAAAGCAGTTATAAACGGCAAACAGAACAAATGAGCAAAACACAGTCACATGATGATAAAATATGAAATAACTTCAGGGAATAAGTCAGATGGCTCTGCAGAACTGAAGACGGGAAGTTGACAAACACCAAACGTTAGCTTTAGCATTAGCTTAGCTGTAGCTGCCAAACGATCCCAAGCAGGGCTGCATCTCAACAAAATCGATAAATCCCCAATCTACGTTGATTTGCCGGCTAAAATTGTTCATGTTTTTTGCCTGCGACAGATGCGAAATTCTTTTGTTTATTATTGAGGTGATTTCTTTTTTTAACCCAAAGCCCGACGCAGCAGCCGTGGTGAGATTATTTGGCCGTTTAATTTAGCGTTTGACCGAACCATCCATCTGATATTCCAAAACACATACTGCTTAGCCTCCATTTTATATTAAATCTGTAAGTAAAGCCCCTTGAGAGACCATATCTATTAACCTCACTTGCTCTGATGCTTTGCGAAACCCAGCGAAGAAAGCCGTATCGGCAGTATAATTAAAGTTTAACAACTAGTTGTAAATCGTACAGGCAGGTTCACTTCATCTGAGACGGCAGCCTCTTCTTACTTATCACGCCTTACTTTTCCCTTTCTTCCCAGCTTCAGACAACCTTTCATTCGGATTCACTCCTCCTCTTTACCTCACTTAAAGAGTCTCAGCGAAGACATGAAGGAGACTAGAATATGTCGGCACGAATCCTTGCATCACCTCTCGGTAAAGTTAACTTAGAATTGTCAATTAAAAGATCGCCTGTAGCCATAGTTACGGCGGCAGATGGGAAGTGGCATTTTTATAATATAGAGAAGAAGTTTTTGACACGTTGTCATGTACTAAAATTCTAATTTGTATGCTGATAATTGATCGTTTGAAATCTTGTTACTTTTTTTTTGGCCGCCACAATGAAACGAGAGCGAGGCTTTTTGCGTGGTGTGAAATGCAAATGCGAGACAAAAAAGCCAGCACATGGAGAAGAACACAGACTGCCTTTGACACGGAATGGATGTTTTGTCACCCAAGATGGGAACTGTAGGTGGTGAAATCTCCATATCTTACAGGGACGGGTGGGTTAGTAATAACTGATGACATTTCAGGCCTGTTTTATATAATTAGACGCTAAAGTACTGCAATAACGTTGGAGCGTTTCAAAGGAAAATTCAAAACAAAAGCCCATTTGCATAATTGATGTTGATGGTTTTTTTTTTGTAACATAACGTTAACGTTAGCATAAGATGTAGTTTGGCCACAATTTCCGTTAGCACGAGCAGGAAAAGGAATTGCGTGTTATTTTAGGCCGTTTGTAAGGATTTTACTTTTTACCCATTTTTTCCAATTTTAGCCGCTCAAAAACTTGCGGGGTGCTTATAATCTCCGATTTCAAATGTTCACGTAAATATAAGCGCTCATTTCTTTAAATAATGGTTCTGGAGGTAGACGTGCATATGAGTTTTTATTAGCTCAATAACAGAAATAAAAAGCCATTCGACACGTCGTGACACTTAACAGGGATACAATAACACAGGAAGAAGTAAGATTAAACGGAAAAAGCTCATTAATATTTGAACAGACAGACGATATTGCATACGGTAGATACGGCGTGCTAAACGCTAACAGGCTAGCGCTTGAAAAAGAGACCCGCACGCTGCAAAAGCTTCGGAGCAAACAGAAAACAGAGAAAAACACAGAAAAACTTGACTGTTCTAATATTTACGTCTAATAAAAACCGAGCTCCTTCAGCTTTACTCTATGCTCTTTTAGCGCCTCAGACTCAGCAAAGACTTTAGCAAAGACTCAGTGAGCAGCAAAGCATGATGGGAGGTGTAGTTTTGACCGCTACAATAGATTATTGTTTTTAAGTAAAACAACATTGAAGTGAGTCACAAGTAGTGTTTGTTAAATAAAGAAAAAAAACAGTATTTTAATAATAATATTATTAATATTATTAAAATTAATAATTAATAATATTTTTTTATTTTCTGCCTGAAAAATCAGGGTGGTGCTTTTATTCGTGTAATTAGAGTAATTAGAGTAATTAGAGTAATTAGAGTAATTAGAATACGTCATGGACTACAACTCCCATAAACCTCAGTTGTTGTAGTCACATGTGTTTTGTTTTTGTCTCCTGTGTCTTCATGTGTGATTGTGTGATCATCACTGGTTTACTTTTTTTTTTTTTGTCAGTTGACAGTTAAACACCATTGTGTTCCGTCTTCTTGTTATGTAAGTTTTGTTAATTCGTCATTAAATGTTCGTTTTTTTTGTCACTATGGATCGTTTTTTCGTCACCCGCTCTGTTGCCAAAGCATAAAAGGCGCATTGTTTTCCATCTTGTTTCTGATTTAGAGGCTGATTTTCAGGTGAAAGACTTGCTCGGCAGTCATGTTGTTTCTCATGTTTGCAGAGTGTGTGTTGTTTCATCCGGGTGTGAAGAGTTTTCGTGTGTGCAAATGACCCCACGCTCGGGAACATTAGGCGGATTCTGTTTTTGCTTAGGAAAATCCGAAGCATCTGTAAACAAATTGGAAACGGACAACGAAAGCAATATGTTGAGCTGCAAACACCATTTACACACAGCTCACTGCAAACGTACCACAGAATTACTTTCCTAAACAACCGATACATAAAAAAAAATGTAAATCCATTGTGTGGGAGATTTTAAGCTTGAGAGTCTCTTTTGAAAAACAAATAATACCTTTTTAAAATGTTGTCAGGACAATTGAAGTCTGGAAAATTGAACTATAGGCGTGAGTGAAAGTGTGAATTTGTGTCCTGCTCTGTGATTGGTCGGCCACCAATCCATGGAATTTATCCCGCCTTCAGGCTCAGAGTTGCTGCGATTGGCTCAATCTCCCCGTGACCCGGAAGTGGAAACAGATCAGAAATGAAAGGGTGAAAGTCTTGTTTGAAGCTTAAAAAAAGTGTTACATGTGTCTTAGAAATCTACACGAAATCTTCCGAAATTCAAAATGTTTAGTAAGCTGTATGTCTAATGAGGTGGTTTAAAGGCACAGAGCGTCGCCTGTCTTTTAAAACGAATACATCCTTCAGTAATCCCGGTAGATTTCTCTGGTAATCACATGGCATGCTGCGGAATATAGAGGTGCTCACTGAAAAACATTTGTTTTAATTGGTCGTCTGCCGTGATAAAGCTCCTGTTTGATGCTTTATGACTTTGTGTTTAACAAGATGGATGGTCACAAGCTCTGCCATTTTGGACATTAATCTTTTGTGTGGAGAGAGAAAAACACGAACGGGGTTTATCAGGCCTACAGCTGGTTGCTTTTCATTTAGCCGTTGCATTTTAAGCAGTGCAATTTGGAGAGCACTAATTGCGAGGACAATTCCCTTGGAGTTAGTGTACTGTACTAAGTGCTTTACTCTAGAGTGTAATAATAATAAAAGCGCAGCTCAGTAACTCACTGGTTGACTATGAAATCGCTATTCTTTCACCAGGGTGGATTTATACACTGTTGTCAGCATTGGATCAACACACACGCATGCATACACGCGCACTATTATAAATGCATTTGGAAAAAAAACAAAAAGAGTACTGTGTATTGTTTAGACTATTAAAAAAGTACGTATTTAGTAGTAAAAGTACAAATACTTTACTGTAGAAAAAAATTAATTACATGTTACAAGTAGTCAACTTCAAGAAGACTTGAGTAAACTTGAGTGAACGTCGTAAGTCATCCAGTTTGAAAAGAACTTAAGTATTTTACTTGTACGGAATGTAGGCTAAAAAGCACCAAGAAATGTAAAACAAAATATCAGGTTTTATTTCCAAATATTAATTAAAAATTAAAAATAAAAATTAATTTAACACCTCAATGTTGCAAAATGTAACAAAAGAACTAAAAATAGGTCTCAGTCAAACGCAAATGTGCAAAAAAGTGCAACCACTAATTCACGATTTATCTCTTAAATAACATCCAGTACCTTCAGCATCCTGGAGATGGCGATTTCACCAAGAAATTAACCGTGGTAGAAAAAGATGCCGCACTTGCCAGCAAATGTAGCGTAGTAAAAGTAGTCAAGTAGAGAGTAAAAGTTGCTTATAGTTTTGATACTCAGTACAAGTACAAAGTAGCCAAAAGAACATACAAGTGAAGTAAAGAAGTACATTTACTCCAGGCCTTTACGCCACTGCACACCGAATTATTTCTAAATAAACTACAATTTCTAACTCTTGTTTCACATATAAGACACAAATTGTTTATGATTATAAGGCATAACGCAAATTGTTAAGGCTTTAAGTGTGGCTTATATTCCAAAGAATACGGTATTCTCTATATTGAAAATCTGATTTTTTTTTTGTTCTCCTCAAAGGTGGAAACTTAATGGCACCATCATCAGCCCCAAACCCGGCTCCCACCACAGCCTTTCCGGAGGTAACCTTCGCATCAACCATCTCAATAAAGACGAGGATGCTGGGACCTATCAGTGCCTTGCTTCCAATTCCTTTGGTACCATTGTCAGCAGGGAGGCCAGTCTGACCTTTGCCTGTAAGTCACTTTCTCGTTTCTCAGGGACTGCACAAACACGGCACCTAGGTACCAAACGTGCTGGGTTTTAAAGTCTGGTGAGTTTGTCAATATGGCCACTAGGGAACCGTATGAAATTGGGCTCTTCTTCAAACCGTCCAATGAAGTTACCCACACATAATGTAGGGACCTGGAGCAGTGGGTGGCACAAAGCTGTGATGTCTGAGGGTCAGTGTCTTACTCAAGAACCCATTGAGAGATTCGAACCTATAACATCTTGGTGAAAGGTCTAACTTCCTACCAATAGATCACAACTGTGTTGGTTTTGAATCAAGCGATTGGTTTATTTCACACGTTACTGCATGTGTTGTATAAGCTTTGTAGCACTTGTGGCCTTTTGGTCCTGCCAACTAGAAAAAAAAATGAAAGAACATTCCAGTGATTGACCAACGCGTCTTAGCATATGGCATCAATAACAGTAACAGACGAGCCTTTCCGATTGAATCCTAATTGACTGCATCAAGGCCACCAACTGAAGATGAAGGCACTTCTGGAAGGGAACCATCCAATTCTACAGGGGGAAAGACCACTGTCATCATATGACGATTGGCTGACAGATCCATCAATCGTCCGTCTCTGACCTTACCAGGCTTCAGTTGTTGTCGTGGGGAGGGGGCACGTGTCTCTGACTGCCTCACATCCGTCTTCTTTATTACTCTCTCCATAGCTTAATTAACTCCGCCGCATGATGGAGTGCTGCGGGTTCAAGAGAATAATTTAAAGGGCAGCTGATGTTATTAGATGGGATATTTTCTAATTTGGTGTCTAATTCTGGACAAATTGTTGGGGATGACGCTGTGCATGGCAATTCACAAAGGTGAAGCCGAGAAGTCGCTTTGGAAACTCTTGAGGGATCCAACTACACGTCCACGGATTTAGAAGAGCAAGCTGGGTTTCTGTTAGCTTCACCCGATGGAGTCGCTCTGAGCCGATCAGAGAGTGAGCATGTTTGGATTCGTGAACATTTTAACCTAAAAAAACAGGATTTAAATATCAATTCATTTTCTGAACTACTACCAAGTTCAAGTTTATTTATATGGTGCTTTTCTTAGTTCCAGACCAACGCAAAGTCGTTAAGCAGAATTAGGGGAAAAATGTGTTTAAAGGAAAAAATGTCCATTGTTCATCTGTGTTAAAAAATGTGGAAAAATAATCAGTTAAAAAAGAAAAATGTCTATTGTTCATCAGTGTTCAAAATTTAGGAAAAAACTGTCAGTTAAAAAAGAAAAATGTCCATTGTTCATCGATGTTCAGACTATGGTTAATGACCAGAAAAGCAAGCTAGATAGCGACAGTGGCTAGGAAAACAAAACCTCTCTGGCAGGGTGAGAGAAGAAAACCTAGGGAGAACCCGACTCTCTGGTGCCAGTCTCTTTTGGTATACAGTAATCCCTCGTTTATCGCGGTAAATGCGTTCCAAGTCGTCCCGGCGGAGAAATTAATTTTCAAAGGGTGTGAACGGGAGGATCGGGCGGGTTTTCCACAGCTGGCCGCGGTCGCAGGGAGACGTCCGACATAGCAATTCGCTGCTCCGCGGTGAGACGCGTCCGGCGGCGGTCTGCGAGCATCCTCCGCCGAGATACAGTCGGGAAAAAATGAATCCGCAAATATACGTAATAAAGAAAAAAAATCCGCGATATAGTGAATCCGCGATAGTCGAACCGCGAAGTAGCGATGTGTACTAACATTACAAATGTGGAGCTGGGGCCAATCACAGATTCGGAGACACTCCCTGATCATAGCCAACCAATGTTAGAGTACGAAACACATGTCCTCGCTCTCACTTAAAGCTATAGGCAGTTTTCCAAAGTCCAATTCTTCTGCATGTTTTTGGACTGTGGGAGAAATGCGGAGACCCGGAGGAAACCAGGGCAAGCATGTGGAGTTCATGTCAAATCATCAAATAAGTATTTTTGTATAACATATTACTTATTTGAAGAAGAAAAAAGAAGCTTGCAGTATTACTTAAAAGTTTTTTGTAAAAGATGTGTATTATTTTAATCTTATGGTTCAAAGACAAGTCAATCATCTTTTTAATGTTTTTTTTTTTTACATCTCAAAAATGTGAATTGCTTCTTTTTGAGCCGCTTTATGTCTCTTAAAAAGTATTCAGTGCAATTCTGTGTCGGCTTGTATGGAGCCTTTGTTTGCTTTCACGATTTAAGACGTGAAAATGGAGACTTTTATTGACACAGATAAAATGTTTGTTTTGTGAATGGAAGTGAATTAAGTAGACAGGAAAGGGGTTGTCTGGAAATTTCTGGTAAATGAGGAAAATGTTAAAGCAGCAACCCCAAATCTAGTAATTTCATTTTAGTAATTGCGGTAGGTTTTTAATTAAAACTCCACTGATAGAGGTGGTGTCTTAATCGTTTTCCACATAAACGGCATCTCGTCATTTTATGAAAATGGCTTACTTGGAAGAGCAATTAAAGTGTTTTTTTTTACTTACTCACACACACTTGTATTTATGTCATAGTGGGGTCCAATATGTTCTCTTACCCCAGCCCTAACCACAAAAATCCCTTCTTTTACTCCTTTACCGAATAATTCTAATTTCAGCCCAAAATCCCATCTGGACCTTTAAAAAGACCTTCATAGTTTTGGGGTCCAAAGTCCCCACAAGTCCCTGTAGGCCCCAACTTTAGACTAAATACTTACTAATTGGGCCCAAACTTGACGTGAAATTGGAAAAAAAATGGATTATGGGAAATAGAGTTTGTCTACAACCGTTGATTATATTCAATCTGGTTGTTAAACTCGTTTCCCATGATTCCCTGTGTTTTATCATCTTCTTTTTTATCTTGTCATTGGTTGATTCCAGCTTAATGTCACTTGTATAAATATTTGAATGACCTTTCCCTTCTGTTTTGGTCAATGTTTATTATAAATAGAGATTTTGGTGTCTTTTCAATCACAGGAATTCTAACAAAGATCTTACTCTTCACAGCGAGTATGGTTGTTTTTTACGTCTTCATGCTTTCAGAGAAAGTTTTGCGAATTTCCATTATCTTCATAAAGTCTCAGTAGAGACATACGTTATGATGACATTTCAAATCGCACACGGTGAGGGGAAATTCTGCTTTCATTCAATCCTTGTAAACACCTTTCAGATCTATTTTGTAGATCCAGTTGAGTGTTCCCTTTTCCTTTTCTCCTTTCAAATGTTTAAGTGAAGTGCTGGAAAATGAAAGGCCTGTTTGAATAATGCATCATAGCTGCCTTTGTCATCATTCATCAATCAGGTAAAAGTACCTGTAGTGATTATTATATTAAGTATTTAAAACTGTTTAAGCTCTCGGAGGTGAGAAGTAAAAGCACCATTGCTTGATTTCTCGGGAATTTATTCATGCTTTATTTTGCATTATGTATAATTTAGTGTAGAGTAGTGTATAATTTTCATACTTTAAACAATTATATTATTAAATAAATCATTAATAATGTTATGTTCTGCCAAGTATCACACACAAATACACACGTGCACATACAATTATATATATATATTGTAGGTCAAGACAAAACCAAAAAAAGTGTGAAAAACAGGGGATCATGGGAAATGGAGTCTATAAACAACAGTGTTTGGATCACAGTCAGAAGTTTCCCATTGGGAGTGAGAGTGTGAATTTGTGTGGTCTGTTCTCTGATTGGTTGGCCAGAGTTAAGGGTGTGTCCTGCCTACAGGTGCAGAGTTGCTGTGATTGGCTCAGCTCCTTGTAACCCAGTAATGTTAAAGTCTGAAAATTGGGATATATTTATAGAAATAGATTTCGGAAAAAATTATGATTGTTCAAAACTTTGTCCTTTGTAACACAGATATTATTCTTTTAAATGAAAAGGCTCAATGAGCAACTTCGGAACCACCACCAGTCCCAATGCTGGCAATGCCCACGTGTGTGTTTCTTTAAACTCGCGGCTTTGAGCGAGTGGTTTCCATCCATCTCCCTCCATCTCTTCCGGGAAATTGCATAGCTTCAGCTCTTTATATGAAAAGAAGCATTTGTTAAAGCACTCTTCTTCTTTTTTTTCCCCAACTCAATATATTTTTTGAAACCTACAGCTGTTGCAGGCCCGGAGAAAACGACCCCGTGAAAACATGAAACAACAATGGACTCTTTGCTTTATTTAGTGTCTCCTAAAAAAAAAAGTTGATAGCGAGATCAAAATTCAGTCCTTGGTCGTCCAATAAAGGGAAACCTCCTGCAATCCTCCAAAACTATTGGTCTCCGCTCTCGCTGCGAACGGCCATATGTCCCCTCTCAAAATCCCTGCGGCTTTTATCTCTTGCCAAAAACTAGCCAAAAAGACATTTGTGTCTTTTTTAGGTCTCTAATTAATTCAGTACCTTAGATGTTGAATGTTTGTCCACTTTGTTCTTGTAGGCTCTCAATTTCATGGCTTCTTTTAGGCTTTTATCTAACATCCCGTGTTTCATTGACATGAAAGTGGCAGTCCAGCCCTTTGTTCCCTCCCCATCATCCCGAGGTAAAACCCGGTGGGTTGATAATCATGAGTGCTTGCTTTTTGGCTGGTTGTTTGCTTGCCAAAATTGTGCAGCTCCAGACAGGATTTAAAATATTGCAGCTTTTTTTGTATTGGGGCCAAATATGATTTCCATGGTTTCATGCTTGTGTTTTTAACTTTTTGTTTTTTTTTTAGTTTAGTTAGTTTAGTTTAGTTTTGCTCAACTTTTAATTTTGTATAATACAAGTATGTAGATTTGTATCATGTTTTCTTCTGTACAAACAAAATCATGTTTAGAATGCTAAATAAATGTTCGAAAATAAATGTTCTTTTGTTCAAATATTATAGTATTATATAATATTAGATACTTTTGACAATATTAAAACATTTAGTTTTGCATCATATTTTCATATACTGAGAATATATTAAGAAACTAAAACTTTCTTTTTATTTAATGTGTTTTACATTTTGCTTAAATATATCAGGCTAAGCTGAAACATTTTTATTGTTTGCAGAAATTCGAAACCAGTTTTTATTAAAAAGCTCCAAGGAAGAAATGTCTTTCACAACAAAATTGCCAATTAGCACTTCCTGCTTTGCGGTTGGATTCCCCAAATCAGCTCGTGCCACCCATGCCGCATCTACGGGTTTACATGGAAGTCATTTGGAAAGCTAAAGACACACTATTAAAACTCACAAATACTCACAATTACTATTCAGCATGTGTTTCAATGAAATCTAGCGTAGTTTAATTCACGTATTCATCGCCCGTTGAAAATAAAATAGCCAGCGTGAATTCAGCAGCTAATTGATTCGGCTTCTCTTTCCTAGTCAAAAAGCAATTCGACTTCATTACCAGCAGCTAATGGCAGATGTGCGCATGGCTTAAACAGTCACCAAGCAATCTGTGAAAATACGTACGAATTCCCCTAATAAGAGAGCACTGTTCCAAATTGCTGTTAGCTTCAAGGGTTCAGAAGAAATTTATGTTTAAGAAATAATTAGCCAAAGCTTGGTAATAGACTTTTGCGCCAGCCAGCATGCCACGTTCTGGCTGACCTTACAGTCATCTTCATAAACCATTAAGCACTGTAATTCTGCGTTTAAATCCAGCCCTGAAGGAAAACCAATCACTGGCCGGTGTTTAGGGTGAAGTGAGGGAGATTTAGCATTGATTCAGCCCATAAGGAAACCACTTCATCTCTGCATCGGTGCGCCAGATGACACAGCAGAACCAGTAGCAATGGAGGAAAGGTTAATGCAGGTTAAAACTGATTTGCGCAAATGCTCTATTAAGTGTCACTATTGGTATGTCCGGTGATTGTTTCAATAGAGTCGTCCCGGGAATATTGAATGTCCGAAGACCTAATCGTATTTTGGTAGGTTTTATGAGCGATTTATAAGTGTTATCCTAGAGTATCAAAAATATAAGCTTTTCTCAACTACATTTTTGGTTGAGTATATGTACTCTATGCTCCACTATGTTTGATTGGACATTTATCGTTACTCGTTACATTGTGATTGTGAGCAACAAGTCGGCATCGTTTTCTATCACGGTTAATTTCTTGGGTGGATGAGCCGATATCGCCATCTGCAGGGTGCTGAAGGTACTGGATACACTTTTTGCACCTTTGAATTTGACTAAGATTGACTTTTTATTCTTCCATTTTAAAACATTGAGGTGTTAAATTTCATTTCTATTTTAGGAAATAAAATGATAATAGAGTTTCTTGTTTTTCATATTTCTTGGTGTTTTTTTTTTGCCTAAATTCAGTATGAGTAAAATGTGTAAGTTCTTTTTCAGTTGGATACTTTACGACTTTTACCACTTTTTGGAATTGGTGACTTGTACCTTGTAAGGGAGTAATTATTACAATAAGGTAATCATACTTTTACTCAAGTATGGTTTTCAAGTACTCTTTACTCCTCAACTTTTCAGATTAGAACGCCTTTGGAATCCTTCCGACCTTGCAAAAACTGACTCCAAGTGTTTCATGGACCATGCAAATGCCAAAGTTCAAGCCAAAGGATCAACTAGAAAGGTGCACGAAGCAAATCCAAACAGGATTTGGAAAAAAAAAACAAGTCTTGTGAAACGCATTTTCACCGAATATAAACGTGCCAGACATTTCCCAGAGCCTGAACCTAATCAAACTGTCATTTACGCTGCAATCTCTCCCTCACGGAGGCCTTCTTACCTTATAGATGTGGCATTTTTCTATATCTAATTGTTCATTTTTGTTTCTGACAACAATAAAGGTTTCCGGGACGAGGTGCGATTCAAGCGCTCCCACCTGAGACCCTACAAAGCGTTCATCCATGCATTCGATCTGCCTGTACGAATTACCTTCCGCAATCATTTGAGGCAAAAATTGCACGGGGGACAAGCAGGAAGCTGTTGCGACTTGTTATTGTTTTCTGTCAATCGTCAAGTCTAAATTAGTTTTAAAGCAAAGGAAATTTTATTCCCGATGCTTTTTTGGAAGGGCTTGGTAATGATTGCCGTTGCACTTTGTGATGAATGCAACTCAGATGGGGCCCGAGAACTTTAGGAGCCATTAAAAGCAGCCAAGTGTGTTTGGCGCTTAGTGGAACACCACGGCAGTCAGACAGGAGCTTCTTTTCAACCCAGCCATTGATTTTCTTTTCTTTATCCTTTAGCTGTTAACTGTCATAAAACCACATCGCCGGTGATTATAGATTTAACGTTTTGTCAACAAATGTAAAATCTTCAAATCCCTTAAGCTTGATTTTACCCGCTAATTCTATCGAAGCCATTCTACTGTAGTGCCATTTGCAATTGGGTTCGCTTTCATGGCATTTGGGTTCGCATTTCAACCGAGGAGTTTAACATCAATCGTTTTCTTCCCAGCGGTGGTTATGGGTTCGATCCCCTGGGAAAGGAAAACGCACAACAATTTGGCAAACCAATTTTAGTGGAAAGGCTGTAGTTTTACAGATTTACAAACAGCATAACAAAAAGCCACAAAGGGCAAAACTGTTAGCTAAATTCTATGAACCAAAAACTCTCTTGACTGCAATAAAAGCATGATTTTGGCAAAGACGAGTAGATTCTATATAGCTAGAATCTTGTAGTCTTGGCCAATTCAACAAGCATGGACAAGACTAGTTCTCAATACCATGACTGGATAAAGAAGAACTAGACTAGATAACTACACTTGAGTGAAGACTAACTCAACAACAAGACCTACCTGCATCAAACTGAGCAGAAGGACGTGTCAACAAGGCTTTTTAAAATAATAAAACAATCCAAAACAGCTCCAGGTGGGAGAAATTAACACGTGATTGACATGATGCACAGGTGGCCTGACACAGGTGAAGCTACAAACCTGCTAATTAATTGACAAATTGTTCACTACAATGTGGGTGTGTATTTTTTGGCACGGTCCCTAGTGGTCACATTTACAAACCTACTACATACTTGACTTCACTCTATTGGTGTTCTTGTTTGAAATTTAGGATGCCTAAAAGTCATCAGAATTAAAGTCTTGTATTGTAAATATTGTTTAATATTGTGAAATGTCTGAAATATAGAATACTTTAAAAAATATCACACAATGGTTTTTGCACAACACCAACTGATTGTTCAGCATGAAACATCTGTTTATGGAAGGAATGATGTAAATGGTTGTGATTATACTAACTTCCTTTGACCTTTCTCTTTTTTTCCAGACCTGGAAAACTTCAAAACCCACAAGCGGGGTTCAGTATCTGTCCGGGAAGGGCAAGGAGTGGTTCTTCTCTGTGGTCCTCCTCCTCACTCTGGAGGTCAGTAGGGCTTCAGGCGTCTTCATATTTCATTTACACCTCCGTTTTCCACTAGAGAGTTTGGCCTCCATTGTCTTGGAACACTCGGTTGTTCAATCTGCACATCATTTATTCCCCTAAGCATCTCCATTCTCCAGCAACATGTGTAGGCAAGCCTGCTGGCTCTCCTGAGATGGAGCTGTTTGTGTTCCTCACCCAGAGCTTCCATGTAGAATCGCGGTGTGAGATGCAGGGCTGAAGGTAATGAATCACCTTTCTCCTCCAGTGTTTCACAAAGACCCTGCAGTGTCAGGCGTTTAATCCACGCTGAGATGCTTCTACCCGTTTCTCCATGAGATTCCTCGCTGAACTTTCCTTGCACACGTGACATGTTCATTAACACTGCCATCTCTTTGACGGCCTCTTTCAATTAGTCCAGTAGAATGTCGTTTGACTGCCTATTAATGGTGTCAAATGTTGTTAGGGTAAATGATCTGTTCGTGCTTGTGCACAATAGGTGCACTGTAAAAAACGTTGAGGAATAAAACGTAAGACAACCAGCTGCCGTGCTTTCAAGTCGACTCAACTTCTGGATAAAGTTAAACCAAATTATTTCTGATGATTCTCTAGGAGAACTTGATAGGAGTCTGTGTGCTCATCCTCATGTTCCTCCATTATTGAGGTGTTAGGTTTTGAGTTTTTTTTTTTTTTTTTATAAAAAACGACTTTTCTTATTTGATTTATTTTTTTTATACATGCTTTTCATTTTATTTATTAAATTTTTTGCATTGTTGCCGTAGACTGTAGTTGTAGTCCTAGTTGGCTTGGCGAATTCGCCCAGAAATTTAATAAACTTTGATTGGCTATGGATCTCGTCCGAACTCCAGTCATTACAGTGTAATTAAACAAACTATGACATGATTGCTACACGTTTTGGTTAACAGCCTATAAACCTAGAGAGAAGCGGCTCACTGGTGCCAATTCACGGCTAACAGTCTTTCACGGCTACAGTGTGGACACTACTCTCTTATTTCTAGAACGAGAGAATCTTTTACAGCACATTTGTTTAAAATAAAAGAAATTGTTTGTTTCCTAAGTGTGAGTGACTCTAAACTTTGCAAACATGGAGTCGAGCTGTAATCCATATGCAAGTCAAATGGATGGATGAACGGACAGATAGATAGAAATAAGCAACATTGTTACATACGTTGCAACATAGATCAGAAGGTTTCCCTGGATAGGTAAATTTGTGACAAAGGCTTTTAAAAGTTAGAGTTATCAATAGCTAACCCCAAGTGTAAGGATGTTGAAACAATGGATTAGATCGCAATGACACTTTTGTTATATCAGATTTACGCAACAGATTTAAAATTACAGAATTATTTTTGTGAGGTCACCTACATAAAAAATAGGATGGCATTTGTTGAAAATATGAGATAAATTTAAGATTATTGTTAATTCATTATTATTATTATTATTATTATTATTATTACATGTATAAGGCCTTATCGGAAACTTGAAGAAAGTGAATTAACTGTGTTAAATAGATTAAATGGATAAACTTTGAGATGTAATGTAATTATACTGTGTAATATGTATGATTGCAGCAAATTGGGAATAGCTGAAAAACTCTCTCTCTCTCTCTCTCTCTCTCTCTCTCTCTCTCTCTCTCTCTTTCTCTCTCTCTCTCTCTCTGTCTCTCTCACTCACTCACTCACTCACTCACTCTCTTTCTCTCTCTCTCTCTCTCTCTCTCTCACAGCTCTTGATCATGTACTAAAGAGACTGAATCTCAGCCAGCTCGTAGGAGGGTTAATTGTGTCTCATTTCTTTACCTGGCAGCTACCGAAACTGGCAAGCCACCGTTTGACTCGTTTGTTGTAAAACTAGAATTATATGTTGGATTACAGTTAGTGAAGCTGGGCTTGTTACTGAAGAAGAGATGTGAGAAGATTTAATGAGATTTAATGAGCTTAATTCTGTTTTATAAAATGTTGAATTTTACTGGTTTAATATATAATTGGGCTTTTTTTACCGTCTTCCCTACAATAAAATTCCCACAGACATAAAACACAGAGACAGTGTCTTCATATTGCCAGACTAGTAAGGGTTGTCTCATTTTAAACCGCTTTAAACAACTGATTGATGTCGGTTGACAAAAACGTCGGGTTTTTCAGAGCTGGTGTCGCGCGCATTGGATATGCTGGAGTGTTTTCTTCATTCGGCATCTGCTGAATTCTTTAAACTGTCCTCAGAAATAACATGACTGTAGAGTAAAGACAGGCAGGATCTTGAGATTGACTGAAGGGGAAATAATCTTCTAAAAAGAGAATCACCATTTGAATGTATTGGTATTCATATGGTTGTTCATTTCCCACTGTCAATCAATCAATCAATCAACCAATCAACCAATCTATCTATCTATCTATCTATCTATCTATCTATCTATCTATCTATCTATCTATCTATCTATCTATCTATCTATCTATCTATCTATCTATCTATCTATCTATCTATCTCTCTCTCTCTCTCTCTCTCTCTCTATCTATCTATCTATCTATCTATCTATCTATCTATCTATCTATCTATCTATCTATCTATCTATCTATCTATCTCTCTATCTCTCTATCTCTCTATCATTCTGTTTATCATTCTCTCTCTCCGTCTGCCAGGATCTATCCACTGTTCAATATATTTGTCTGGAATTGTAAAAATTCAATTCTAAATAAAATCTATTGTCTACCCATAAAAGCACTTTTTTATATTTATACCTTTTAGATAATTCAATTTAAGCATTCCTACAGTTCACTACAATTTGATGTATAGTTCGTAGCATCAAGGCTGTAGGTTCGAATCTTAGGGAAAAACGAGAACTCGATTTGCAATGCAACAAAGGCCATTTTGTGTGTACATATTTTTTATAACCCAATATTTCAAAAATCATACTTGCTCTTAATGAGGATTCTCGACAATAGTGACCCAAGGCTCTGCAGTGGTTTTAAAGAGTGATTTAGTGCGTGAACATGGCGCTACTAAGACACCAGAAACACTCCATGAGTTATGTTCCTCGAAGCCGTGAGTCATTGATATATCCGCGGCTCCATATTCAGCTCACCTACAATGCTGTTTCTCATTTCACGTCAGCTTTTAAAGAAAGTATAACTTTCTGAGGCAGGTGATGTGGAAATCGATACGAATATCTCTTTCTCCCCGAGCATTCTCAACACGCTTAGCATCAGGACGGCGGCACAATAACAAACGAGTGGTGTGGAGTTGTGCTATTCATTTCCTTCTGGGGTGTGAGCGACTGGCTGGGGTGTGGAGGACTGGTGTGTCAGGAGCCAGAGCCACTGTCAGGGGAGGCGTAAGACATCTGGCCCGTGGTTGCCGTATGCCACCCGCTGCCAGCCCACTGAGCCGCATGTGATTCACTGTCTAGGAAGAAGGGAAGGAGGACGGAGTGATGTGGCTGCCTTGCACTTCCGCAGTGCTAATGCAGACTAGGTGTGATTTTTTTTTTTTTTTTTTTTGTGAATTTTCTTATATACAGACGTGGACAAAATTGTTGGTACCCTTCGATCAATGAAAGAAAAACTCACAATTGTGACAGAAATAACTTTAATCTGACAAAAGTGATGATAAATAAAAATTCTACAAATGTTAACCGATGAAAGTCAGACATTGTTTTTCAACCATGCTTCAACAGAATTATTTAAAAAAATAAACTCATGAAACTGGCATGAGTTATTAGTATAGAATGTGTATGACCATTTAGATCAAAGTGGGGCCCAGAATCAAGCTTCTATACTAAAGTGGCCCCCTGTGGGAATTTTTGGGCAATTTTGTAAAGTACTTGAGTAAATGGGCTTTACTTAGGTGTTTTTGGCTACTTTGTACTTTGTAACTTTTCCGCTCTACTTGACTACATTTTTGAAGGAGTATATGTTCTCTTTACTACATTTGAATGGACATTTATCGTTACTCGTTACATTGTGATTGTGTGGGACAAGTCGGCATCTTTTCTACCGTGGTTAATTTCTTGGGTGGATGAGGTGATATCGCCATCTGCAGGGTGCTGAAGGTAGTGAATGCTATTTATGAGCTAATTCACGTGAACGTAAATTAGCGTAAATTGTACTTTTTTGCATGTTTGAATTTGACTCCCACCGAATTTTTTAAATGTATTCTGTTCTGACGTTTTGAAAAAATTAGGTGTTAAATTTAATTTCTATATTCTACATTCTCATTAACAAAGAGTTTCCTGTTTTTCACATTTGTTGGTGCTTTTTGAGCCTAAAATGCACAAGTTATTATGAAATTTTATACTTTACGACTTTTACGTACTTTCCTGATCGTTCTGTACAATATGAGTGGTTTTAAATAGATGATGAACAGTTAAACAAGCAGCCATCTTTTTGCGGAGATTATTAAGTCATCATTCACATGCTATTTTATCACACTACGACTTAACATCTGGACATGCTGTGAATGAATTAATTGAGTAGTAATCTGTTCTGGCAAGTGGATCAACAGCAAAGCGATTGTTAATATCTGTTTCTTTCTGTGTTTTACAATTCTAAATGTACATGTTTACTTACCAAATATTTACAATGTGTTTGCATTAAAGCTTCAAACTATTTATGCTGCATATTTCACAGTAATAAAACATTGACAGTAATTATGTGGACTGTTGTGACAATGTTGGCACTTTAAGTTAATGTTTTGTTTTCCCAGCTATGAATTTTATAAGTTGAAATGTTACAAATCTCATGTTTATGGCTTAGATTGCTTCAAGCTTCCTCTCTCAATCCCTCTTCTTGTGCCAGTAAACTGTTCTTTTTCTGTCTTTCTTTCGTTTCTTTTTTGCTATCTATCGTTTTGTTTCTGAATTGAATTGCATTGAATTGAAAAATCCTTTATTAGTCCCACAGCGGGGAAATTTCACGTCACAACAGCAACAACAAATCCAAACAAATAAATAAACAAACATCACCATGACGCACTGCACACATCATAATAAACAAACAAACAAACACAGACCATAAATGAACAAGTTTCTGTACATTTCTCTCATTACTCATTCATTTGTTTTCTAAATAGTTCATATTGTACAGTGGTAAGGCAATAGCACAGTGCCAAAAAATATAAAACCGACTATTCTCGTACAATTACAAGCAGTTTTAACTATCATTTAGTTCACTTTGATTTTTCTCTGATTTTGCAAAATCAAGTAAAACTTTGTGAGTTGGGCGACAGATAGTGTAGAGACGGAAAGAAGAGCTTTCAGTCAAACACAAGTCTGTTTTTATTTTCTTTGTTTACTTGTTTATTGTGTGTGTTTACTGGATGAATTTTATATTTTATTCCTAAAAATGAATATCAGCAACGCTCTCACCATTTGTTTCTCCAATTCCTCACGCGTGAAACAGAATTCAGCAGTCAAACCAAGGACAAAGTCTCCGTGTTAATAGGGTGATGAGGATGAGGATGATGAAGATAATAATAATAGCGGAGCTCTTGGCTTCTAGCTATTTTAGATTCTCTACAAAGGCTTATCTGCAACAAGGTGTCATCTCGACGTCTCATGCCCTCCATTTTTTTTTTTGTTTTATCATCCGGCGTCCTTGTCTGTCCATTCGGCTTGAAGTAGAAGAGTGTTCTGGAGATCTGATCGGAGCTGTCAGCTCACACAAATTCCCATTCCCATTGCTCAGCACGGCATTATGGGTATGAGTAAACGTTTGTTAGCACGGCAGACTTCAAGAAATGTGCAGCGTAGACCCAAATCGTACGGTGCCGTCAGGTCGGATCAGTCAGGCGTCCACCTCGCCCTCGCCAGCTTCTCTGCCCTCATAACACAGACGTGTGTTTCTATTAGGCGATAAAAATGTTTGCAGTGGGAATCGGTTTCACCTAACCTCCATTTCCTAATGGAGAACGGGCCTTTCAGGTGCGGCTCAAATGGCTTCCTCTATGCTAACAATGGGCATGATGGCACGCGCCACGGGTTTTCCGGCCAGATTTGTTAAGAGAAGAGGGAAAAAATGGAGGTAATTTTTACAAAGGCCCTTAGCAAAGGTTCCTCTGGTTCCTCTGGTGGGCCGAGATGGTCCACACAGGCCTCGCCGCTAAACTGTCCGGTCAGTGGCAGACATGAGTAGTTAATACTTTCTCTCTAAGGAAGGGATTATCAGAGATGTCAGCGCCGCTTTAAATGTATTCATAGAGCAGATGGATTTTTTTTTTTGTTGGGAAATATTTGATCCTGACAGAAGCTGTTAAGGCTGCTGCACTCTAATTTGCTAAAATGTTTAACAAACTGGGTTGGTAATTATTAAAATGGATAACAGGAGGAAGTGGAGTTATTAGGGAACCTAAAGTATTATTATGAAGCATTGCTTAAAAGTGCCAAATACGTATTACTTTTACTTTTTACAACTATTGATGCGATTAAAATTTAATATGTTGTGTGTGTGTGTGTGTGTATATATATGTTTCAAGAAAATGTATAGTAAAATATTTTACATACTGTAAAGATATGATTCCCTAAACTAGTTTTTTTTTTTTTTTTTTTTACAATTTTTATAATTTACCACATAATAGTTTTTTGTTCTTACAAAACACAAAAAATTGACAAGCCTACCCATGATGCATTGCCAGAAACACAAGGGGCAAAATACAGGAATATAGATAGGTAGATACAATTTCAGGTTTAATTTATTATAATATATATATACTAGGGCTGTCAAACGATAAATTTTTCTTCCTTTAAAATCGCACTTCCTCAACCAAATTAATCGAGATTAAATCACAAATAATAATAACAATTTATTCTTAATAATTCTTTCGTATTAACAATTATTAATAACATGAACAAGTATAGAATCTTGTAATATTGAATGTTGAAGTGTAAAATGTAAATTAATGTCAACTTAACACAAAATAAACACTTGTTTAAATACTGTAATATACCGTTTTGACTAAAGAAAACAATGGGTAAGCCGGTAATAATAATTAAAAAAGAAACAAGTAATTTATTTTGAGGAAAGAGACAAGTTACAGATATGTATTTGTATATTTGTGTGGCAAAAGTATGGCACTGATAATTAGTCTAGCTGAAAAGACTGATCACACATTTTTATCTAAAGGAACAAAAGTCCGACATATGGTCGTCTGAGAGACTTATTCTTTCTATAAGTGCGCTGTGATTTCAGCCTTGCAAAAAACTGTACAAATAATACTGAATGGTTTTGAAGTGAAACTCAAAAACCGGAAATACCAGAAAACTGGAAGTGCCAGAAAAACCGGAAGTGCGATTAATGGCGTTATCGAAATTTGACGTGATTAAACAAATTTAATTAATCGCATGAGTTAACGCGTTAACTTTGACAGCCCTAATATATACATATTAAAAAATATCAGAAGAGGAAGGATTATTATCCCCCGTACAGCGACCGAGCGTTTTGATTGTTTCGACTGTTTCGAATATTTCTGCAATGACACATTAGACACGTTGTGCTAAGCTAAGATAAGCTACCCGGTCGTTGTTTATAGTCTCTGTTTGCTGTAATATAAACTATTCTACTTAGTTTATACTATCAGAATATTATAATTAGTTAGACTATTTAGTTAAATCTTACTTCTCCAGTGTTATTTTGCTTAAATGTCCAGTGGCTAGGAAAACAAAACCACAGGACAAAATTCACACCATCTCTTGTTTAATTTTCATAAATTGACTCCGGCCAGGTTCGATCCTGCGTCCTCTTCTCATTGCGCCGCCGCTCGGCCCTGATTATGAATCAATCACTTTTAACCGTTTAATATATTTCCTAATCTGCAGTCAGTTGTGATCCCAGGCGCATGAATTAAATATGCATGCTGTTGTCACAACAAGTCTCGTATGTATTATTAACAGGCAATGATCAGGCAGCTGCGATGCTATTAAAATTCATCAAGAGCGCTGGCATCGATAATGCGCGATTAAGAGCCAGATATGTGCATCTTTTCATAAAGCTTTATTTCCTGCTCCAGGCATGACGGAGCGTAAAAATAATGAACGACTGGCCGTGATTGGAAGCGAGACCTGTGCTCGGCGTGATAGATGGTTTGTTTTGTGCGCAGCTATGTCTTTTCTCCTCGTTTCTTGATGTTTGTAATAATGGCTCCTTACTTCAGACAGAGAAATATCACAGTCAGATGTTTTTAAACAATTCCAGCAGCAATGTTGTTCCTCGGCTTTGGCGTAATTGGAAGGAGAGGAATGGCCGAGGCGTGTTATTATCAAGCTGCTGCTAGAACTGTTACTTAATATGAGGAAGAGGATTCGATTGTTTGTTATGGAGCCTATGTTCTTTGTCAGTGTCATTAGGTCAAGGTTAATTTAAAATATTGGATTTGTTGTTATATTATATATAACAATAAACACACACACACACACACACGCACACGCACACACACACACACACACACACACACACACACACACACACACACACACATACATAACAAATAACAATTATATTTATATATATATTTAATTCAATTATATATTATATATATATATATACACACATACATTTCCTTGTTTTTAAAATACATTATTATTAGTAGTAGTATTAGCAACAACAATAATATTGTCATCTTATTGCTGTTTTTATTATTGTATTATTGTCGTATTGTTTGTATTTTTAGTATCATTAATGATGTATTGTTATTATTATTGATATTATTATGATTATGTGTTACGTAAATTGAATACTATTTTGCCGTAGTTATAGAACGCTCTTGTTAACTGAACTCTAACAATAAAGCAGTATTTTCTATATTTGTTTGGAGGTGATTTTGGTAAAACTTCATCAGTTCTACAGAACTTCTGTAACTTTAGAACGCAAAATGAAAATGCAGAATCACCTATACATTCAATAAATATTCATCCCTTTTATAAATATGTGCATATTTTATTATCCAAAACTTCTGCATTTCTTTTAGAAAGTGAAACGCTTCCAGCATTTGCTAGCCACCGCATACACGCACAGTCTGCACACATTAGGCCTACGTTCCTGCGCTTTGCGTTCAGCTTTTGCTTCCTGGACTTTTTTTCAAGCCAAGCAATCTTGGAATAAAGCAAACTTGAGTTTTGTCAGCATCTGACGCTCACCTCCAGGGACCCTTCAAAGTGAAGAGCCTTGGCTTCTAACACATCATATTTCACATTAAACCTTGAATGTCTCTCACAGTGTGTGGAACATTCTTGGTAACATATATCATCTTTTCTAGATCATAGTTTGAGAGGTAAAGATGGAACTGTTTTTGTAATATTTCAAAACGACAAGGGACAATGATGTTGCACGTTACATTTTAGCTGTTTTTGTATCACATTACATTCTTTTTGTACAATGTACTGAGCTATGGTATTTAAAAATGGCTTTTCTTTTTGCATGTCAGCTTTACGTAAAAATTAAAATCCAATTGGTTAAAAATAATAATTTTAGTAATAATAATAAAATAATTATGATACAATTAAGTTAGAATTTTTAATAAAATAAAAAAACAATAAAATAGTATGATGAGAAATGAGTAGAATAAATACATTGATGGATAGATGCAAAAATAATAAAGATTTATTTTTTATGTCAAAAAATTGATTTAAAAGACTGCATTATGTAAGCAAATATTTATATTTAAAAGTACGTGGGGGTGTTTATTCTTATTATTATTAAGACTACATTGAATTATTAAATTGATGTATTATTCAAAAATTTGAACGTTTTAAATAAAGGATTTTTTCATAAATTATTTATTACATCTATAGCATTTCATAAATAGAAATGTATTGCATATACATCTAAATTTGATCCATTCCAGTTCAACAGTTAATACACACAGTGATGGTTGCATCAGGACCGACTCCTGTAATGTTGGCTAACGACTTGACTGGGTTCAAATCCATTGAAATGTGCGTGAGCGGAGAAGCCTACAGGTATGGATCAGATCAAACTGTGATAAATGACCAGTGCGCGGGTAGGAATCCTCCAAGACTGTTTAGCTTAATTAGCTGAGGAGCGAGTGGGTTTGATTGGGATAAGCCAGGGAGATGCCATGCGTCTGTCGATTAAAAGCGCTGCTGGGCCACGCGGCTCCTTGGCTGGAGTTGAACGTCCCACAAATGGATTTATCATCGACTGCCCAAGAGTAAATGTTCACATGCCAGATTGTTCAATATTAGCTGGGGTTCATAGAAAAGAATGTCGTAGGTTGCTTGGTGTAGAAGCCGGTGAAGAAGTGATTTGGGCCTATTGAGCCTGGTTTCTTTACATCAGGAGTGTTTTGTGAAATACATTTTGGGAATTTATTTCAGAATTATGGTTTTTGGAAATTTTATCAGCAGCAAAAATATCATATAAAATTTTCATATCTTATAATGCCATAAAATTCACACACTTCCAAAGGCCTATGATTCAGATTATTTTGGGGGATTTTACAACAGTTTTAACTTTTTAGTTTTAAAAATAAAATACATAAAAGTTGAACTGTTAAGAGTTCATAATTGTGCAAAAATCATATTAATTCAACCATATTTTATGAATTAAACATTTTATATTTATAACATTTACCCTTTTCATAGTTAATTGTATATCCTTCATAACTTATAATGCTTATGTTATGTGATGTAGTTAAATGTATAGTATCAAATAAAGTTGCCTATTTATTACATGGTGTAGTTATTATATAATAGATCCGGGGAAAAAAAACACAATGTACAAAAGTTAGCAAAAAAAATGTAAAATGAAACTGGAATTTTTTTTTTAAATGAATAAAACATATTTCTCAGCTGTAATTTGTTTTTGAACAAAAAGTGCCATGTCCAGATCTATTCATACTCTTTGCAAATTGTCACCGTCTATGAGAAAATCATAGATTCCAAAGAGTCCAAGCTGTTCCGAGGTATGTGTCATTTCCGGACAAAAAAAAAAGTACATTATTGAAAATAAGGTGACTAAAGCCAAATTTGCCAGGAGTATTGAAAAACTTTGGTCTTTAAAAAGTATTGAAGTTAGTTATATCAATTATTATATGAATCAAATACAGAAGTGATCGAATACGTTATGCAGGGATTCTTTAGAATGACTGGAACGTTTGACACAGATTGTAAAATGTCAAAAACTCGAAAACTAAAGAAAAATGCTTTTTTGTGTCTTTATTGAGTTTTGGATGTGGACTGATATCTTCATAATCTTTTATTGCGGGTTTGCTAAACGTACTGCGTTGGGTGGAAATTGGCTGGTTCCACTGCAAATGTATATTCGCTTTGGATAAAGCGTGTAAAGTAAAGTAAAGTAAAGTAAAGTATATGTTGGACCACGCCCGGTCCGTACAGTGAGATCGGTCCCACAACCCTTTAATAGGAAGTTGTTAGTAATGGTACTAATGGCTCTGTGACATACAAACTACAGTTCCCATAATGCAGTGCGGTGAATTATACAATAATGCTTTATAAAAAATGCACCTAATGAACCAATCGAACAATTGTTATTCTTTTAAAAATAGGAAATACGAAAATTGATCTTAATTTCGGAAAACGTGCAAAGTTTTTCTTTTTATTCGTTTTCTTCCTTACTTTTTATCGTGTTACTCATTTTTTGCATCTTTTAATGAGTCAACAACAGTGCTATTCGAGCGATTGAGAGTCGTGCGATTCTTCAAAGCCCTTTTAGTTTACTCCTACGTACGTATTGTAGCATTTTATCATTCTAACTGCTTGTTGTTCTCCTGTAGCGTTTCATTTCCTGCTGTCTGATCACTTCCACGACGAGCATCTGATAAGTGGCCAGTGACCAAACGAATGCTCTGGATTTGTGAGCATTGGTTACACAGGACTTCTTTCCCTCTTGACTAGGAGCCAGCTAATCACAGGGCACTGCTTATCCTTCCCTGTCATTAATTCTCACCCCCTAAGCCACACAAACCTCCTCAGGCTGATTAATTTTCACCCTAGCATGTAGCCCCAATGCTAATTTAGCAACTCTAGGGAGGCGCAAGATTCATGAGCGGAGCCAACATCTGCCATTTAGGCTCTGCTGAGAGAGGAAATGTCACCGTGTACTCCAGTTATGTTTATGCAAATGTGGTTTCCGGGCAATAGGGTGACCTCCTTCTTCTCCATGTGTTGTGGTTGACGCGCCTTTCTCCATCTTCTCTTTTCTCACCAGCTTTGACGTTCTCTTGGATTTTTAACGAGTACCCTTCCTTTGTCAAGCAAGACTCTCGGCGCTTTGTCTCTCAGGAGACGGGGAATCTCTACATCGCCAAAGTCGAAGCCTCCGATGTTGGCAACTACACCTGTGTGGTGACCAACACCGTCACCAAGACGCGAGTCCACGGTCCACCTACGCCTCTGATATTACGCACGGACGGTAAGAACGTCCATCACACGCTCTGGCTCACTGCTCCTTTCATGGAAATACGGCTAAAAGGAAACAAATATAATAAGCAGCGAGCTGTTGTATAAAGGTTAATGCACTGTTCTTTGCAATTCTTCCCATGCAGCAGCATGTTTTGCTGCATGTAGTCTGGCATTTTCAAAGGGCCCTCAGACTGAAAGGTCATTTGTCTTTGGCTGATCTAATTGTTGGTTGAGATTTGCAGGTTTGAAAATGTGCACTACAGAAACGTCTTTGAATATTGTGGACGATGGCATCGTACGTTTTCTGTTTGATTGTGTAGATTGGTAAGACGAAGATCCGAAGACGAAAGGCCAGGTCGGTTCAGGCTATGACTGGACACACACATGTGATACCACTCTAATCCCAGCATCCGACTTTCCAACTTTTCTGAGTTCCGATCTGAAATTCTGGGTTCTCATCTAAGACCTGAAATTCAGGGATCAAGATCTATTAGTAATCACGAATCACACTAATTGGAAGTTTTTTCCGTTGTACAGTATGGTGCACAAAAGTAGACTTGATTCCACGAAGCTCGTGAGAGGAATCAAAAATTTCCAAAGTGTTCGTCTTTGAGGGAAAGCCCGGATCTTGCTCTGAAACTATTCAAACGATTGAATCCCACTAAACATCACAGATTGATCTGTTGGTTCTCCAAAACCTAGACTTTTGTTTAGTTTCTAGAATCTAGATCATTACGCAGCATTGAGACTCCATGACCATAACGCGACGTCCAATCAGAGAACAAGCTGCCTGAAAGACAAACCTAAAAGTATCTTGTCCATGTAATAATGTTTCTTTTAGCACGCAAAAAAACTCTACCTGGGGAAGATGAGTGAGTGCAAATTAGCTGGAATTCAGTTAGAATTAAAAATCCTTTCAAACACTCTCATCAAAACGTGTACATCCTCTCATTTCATTCTAAAGATTTCCCACCTTTGGAAATGTGTGTGTGTGTGTGCTGGCGGCACAGTGTGTGCTGCGATCTCCAGACACAATTTTAAAGACACATATATGTCTCACTAGTGTGGATGTTACGGAGAAAGTGTTTGCCTATCTTTAAAAATTCCCATTTGGCACTGCCGACATGAACCAGCAGTGTTAGACATCAGAGATAAGCGTTGGTTCCGAATCCCTCAGCTTAGCAGTCAGTCCGATAGCGCACCTCGCAAAAGCCCAGATAGCAAGGTTCTCCGTCTCCAAACCCAAATAAACGATGTAGCGATAAGTTTGGGAATTACATTTTGCAGATGAAATAATTAATTGCCTTTGTTGGAAATAATTGGGATTTTAGCTTGTGAATGCTGAAAGAATATTTCGTTTTTTTTTTATAGGCATCATGGGGGAATATGAGCCAAAGATTGAAGTTCAGTTTCCAGAGATTGTCCAGGTCTCCAAAAGCTCCACTGTGCGTCTAGAATGCTTTGCTTTGGGAAAGTAAGTCTATGGAAAAACATTTGTTCCTTCGGTTTTTGGATGTTTTTTGAATACGTATTACTTACTTATGTACTTACACTTCAGTCCAGTACCTTCGATAACCTGGCGTAGAGTGGATGGAGTCGCCTTCTCTCGCAAAGTGGACGTGCGGAAAACCAGCGGCGTCATGGAAATCCCTTACTTCCAGCAAGAAGATGCCGGATCGTACGAGTGTGTGGCTGAGAACACAAAAGGGAGGAACTCTGTGCAAGGAAAGCTGTCTTTTTTCGGTAAGTTGTCCCGGGTTACATGAATATTTGAAAAGCTGAAGCCGCGTGTCACATTCGTTGAGGTAAAGGACATGATGCAACACTGCGACTTTCTAGCCCATAAACCAAACAAACGGAAATGTAAGTTTGGGACATTGTGTGTTTGCCGCGCCTCGGAATGATTCACGAGCATGACGTCTGATCACCAGATTAAAAAGATGCCAGGCCGACCTTGATCCTGACCTTCACCGTGTGTGCGCACCTATCTGTGTGTGTTCTGATCTACCAGATGGCACCGTGATTGGGATCCAATTTGACTCCAGATCAAAGCTGTTAAATTTACTGTCCTTAGATGAGGGCCACATATGCCAGGAAAATGAAAAAAAAAAAAAAAAAACAACTCTGGCCAGAACAGCATCTGGATCCGGCTTGACATCGGATTTTTTGCAATCAGCTTAATAAATAGCTACTGAGCTTAATCTGTGTACGGTTGGTGGAGCGTTGGCACATTTCTCATCAGAATTAACCAAGTATTGACTTATTTGATGCCACGTGTAACACTAAATAGTACCTGAAGCTGTAAAAGCCTTTCAAATATTACGACGCTGTTACTTTTCTAAGCAACTGGATTTACGGTTTACACCAGGTGAATCATAAATCCAGAAGTGCAGGAGGCTTAAAGGAAAAACCGTAACTGTTGCGGTTTTATTTCTCTCAGGGCTAATAATTTGGTTCCAAATGAAAACTGCACTTTTGTAAATTAAAGGTTTTTATTGTTATGTTGTGTAATCTGAAACATCCGAAGGTGAAACATTAAAAGGGTCAGCATTTAATTTGTGAGATTGCTTATTTAAATGTGAGAATTTAAATAAAATATGCACACACCAATATATTATACATCATTGTTTAACATCTGCAGGTGAACATTGTTATACAATGAATTCAAAAGTGAAATTATTAAAATATTGTAAAATATCTCTTTTTAAATGTGCAATTACATAGACACAAACATACAGTATATATGTAAATATATACATGTAATTTTTATAATTTCATATAGTTTATTTAATTTTAAATTGTATTTAATTAAACATTTTATATATGTTTTATTTATATAATTTGTTTTATTTCCTCATTTTTTTAACTTCTGAAAACTAAGCATCTTTTATCTGCGATGTTCATTTGAACGTGTAAAAATCTCTTTTATAAATTGCGAAAATAAAAGCATAGCATAAAATAACACGCACACACACACACACACACACACACACACACACACACACACACTTTTTCATATTCTCTTTGAACCTACCTTTCTAGCATCAAAATTGAAGAGGGAGGATACACGCAAGCTCTATTCAATTATATTGCGTATTGTGAGAGGGTTCCAAAGAGAAGCTTATTTAATATCGACTTTCAAGCGAAGAGTTCCCAACCTCTTGTCTTCACTGCAGGCTTGGCTTTGTGGCGTTGTTCATACAAGATGGCGAGCTATTAAGAAAGTACCTGTCTGCTGGAGAGCAGTGGGACTTAACCCTTCCTTCTGGGACGCTGCTCTGGCTGGAACGCTGGATCTAAATGCCCAGTGGCCCTGTTACTGGAACACTCCGCGCCGAGACTATCCCTCAATGTATTATTATCCCTGTTGTTCCATTGTTTGAATTCCAAACAGTGCGGGATGTAGAGAGACGGGCTCCTAAATGTATTTCCAGATGCACAGAACAGACTTGATTTATCTATTAATTAGACAAAAAGCTCATGAATATTCATATAAATTGTATTCCAGCCAGTGTGGCACACCTTTGTGGGCGTAGTCGTGTTTCATCACGGCTTTCTCGTCTGGTGCGCCATGCTGTTATGAAAAGACTTGATATTTAGAATCATTTGTCTTGTTTTTTTTGTCTTGTTTTTTTCTTGAGTTTCTCGTATCGTCTTTCTTTCTCTGGATTAGGCGGTGGCATCAGAGCCAATGGAAAATTGGATTAAAACGACCTTTAATGCCTGATTAAAGTGGCTGGTGGGTGATATTAAAAAAAGGCAGTGTTTTTTTCCTTCAGAAATGCTGTTTGTATTTTCTCAGTTTGCCAAGATGGCTGCCTGGCAAAATAGGCTTTTTTTTTTTAGGGAATCCACGTTTATGTTTCTTCATTTCTAACACAAAGCCACTAACTTTGGACTAACTTAACACTAAGTCGAATCAAAGCTCTGGACAACTTTTTTGTACTTTTGTTTTTGCCAGATTAGCATATTAGCATTTTAGCAAGATTAGCATCATTCGCTTCCTCCACTAGCTAGGTGCTAAACATATTTCAAGATCCGTGGAATTCGGCCTGCGCAACATTCATCAGCAGAGCGGCGGAATGAAGGGATCGATACGTGTAGATCATGTTTACTAGCATCAGTGGCAGGTGCAACGCAAAAGAGACCCTGCGAGCTGTTCCATCGGCTTGATTAGCAAACGCACAGAGAATATTCCAGTTGCTTTTCTTTATTTGTGAGTCTCTAATGAGCGTGTAATGCTCACACTCACTTGAAAAATACAAAGTGTTTTGATTAGGAACCATTAAAGAAGGCATGCTTTTTTTTCTGAAAAAGCTGTAATTAAATTCTGAAAAATTTCTGTAATTTCTGAAAAAGCTGAAATTAAAAGCTGTACGTTTTCGCACATCCCTTTTTATCAAGTAATTATCTGTTACTACATACACACACACACACACACACACACACACACACACACACACACACACACATATATATATACACACACATATACACACACACACACTCACACATATATTATTATTTTTTTTTTTGTGTGTGTACACTAAAGGTCGTTTATGTTTATACTACATCAAAGATATCAGATCATAAATAACAAAATGTCAGATTATTCTGATGAAAATGCTTTCTCTGAACGAATCTTCCAAAACAGACGTTTTAATATCTAGAAACGTAATATCGTCCCGTAAAAGTGCCACTAAACAAACTTTCAGCGTTAATGACTTTAGCGCTCTGCCTCATTTATCTCAAGTTGGACTTGTGGGCATTAAATGTTTGGAGTGATGGTTTGCCCTGTGGACACGGCTAAGTCAGAGCTTGACTGCTTACTCTCATTTAAACAGTGCATTTAGAAGTCAATACTCGCCCAGACTGTGTGAGACTAAGTGACTAAGAGATCTAAAGGGAAGCGGGCAGATCCTTGTTCGGTAAAACTGATCAAATAAATATTCTGTTTAAATATGTTAATTATTTGGAAATAAATTGGCCTGGACATTTTCTCTTTCCAGATCCATATTTATTGAATGTTGTGATGTCCATAATAAGGTTATTGGTTTTAATAGGAATACGTTTTTACATTTATACATTTAGTAGATGATTTTATCCAAAGTGACATATTGCATTAGTCAAGCATGGACCAAATTCATGTCTTCCCGAGGGATTGAAGCTAAAGGCTTAGTGTGCTTAAAATATTCATCCAAACGTTGACGCTTTTTCCATTTCTTGGTCAACCAATAACAAAGCTGGACACACATTCAATTGTATGTTCAATTTCCCAGTCTCCATATTTTTTCTAGTATTTGTGTTTTAAAACTGTAGGTGAAATATGGAGACCAGGAGGAAACCTACGCAGACATGCTCTTGCAAACTCCATTCAAAGATTTGAGCCTCTAATAAAAACCACTGCGCCACCTTAAGATTCGTCAAATCATTTTATGAGCAATTTAAACACCCTTTTTAAAATCTAGAAATCAATTCTGGCAGCTTTTCGTTTCGTTTTATTATGTTCACAATGCTCTTAAGGCACCGGCCAGATACTTATAGAATTTCCAAGCGTTTAATACAGAAAGATCATCAATGAATTCTAAATGACCCTAATGGTGTCCGATAGAGATCTTTATGGTTCCACACCTAGAACGACACAGATACAGATGGTGTTACCCATCCGAGTGAAAGAATGAATCCATTACGGGCTTTTTTTTAAGGGCACTTTTCCTCCGGTTCAAGGCAAACCCTAATGTAATTCCTCTTTGAAGGATATCTGCAAAACAATAATGAAGGTTAAAGTAATTCCGTGCAGTCATCGCCTGTGCTATTGAATGTTGCAGCCTCCCCCCAGCTAATTGAGAAGCCGCAGGATGTGCAGAAGGCCATAGACGACTCTCTGGTGTGGGAATGCAAGGCCACTGGGAAACCCAAGCCTTCCTACAGATGGATGAAGAATGGAGAGAACCTGGAGCCCACCGAGGTCAGTTGGCCTTTAAAGTTGGTTGCAAAGACGAATGAAAAGACTCCAGGTAGAGAGAAGCTGTAGTTTTGCTGGAGAAATTACTTTGACATTCACTCTCTTCCAATTTAACACGTCTTACCTTCAGGTATTTTTAGCATGATGCGTGTTTAGCGAGTGCTGTGTTTTAGCTTGTGGATCTTTTCGGCAACAGTTGTTTTAGTAAACACGGTGGATTATACTTTCAAATCATGTGTAAGACTCTACAGAATCTTCCTTTTAAAATTGAAATATCTATTTTATTTGTGCGATGTGTTAGACACTGAATGCAGCTCCAGACAAAAACATACCAATAGCTGCAAGCAGAAATAGCGGGGTTCAGGTTGGGCATTGTGAAAATAATGCTAGACTAAAGAAGCTAAACCTAATGCCAAAGTGAGAGAGGATTTCACCCAGTATGTGTGAAAGTATCCACAAAAAGATATTGATACTAATTTATGTATTATTCAGCAAAGTGGAATATAAAATGGAAAGAATAACCTTACAATATGTTATTAACCAATTGTTCTAACAATACTGATTACCTCATGTAGTATAATAACCTAATATTTTTTTTTCAAATTAATATAAATGCTTTATATACAAAAATTGAATGATTATGATGCTACATTTTTGTGTTATAGGCCACAACGGGACGCAATCAATTGGGTTCTAAATAGTAGGCTTCAAACAAAGTTACATTTTGGATCAAAAACGATTTTTGAAGTTTAGTGCAAATATGTTTAGTTTCAATGCTTTAGGAGTTAAGACGTTTTATTTATGCATTTATTTATTTATTTATTTATGTGATCTTGACTCTGTCCAGTATTCTGTCTCACTGGGATATAAACCCTTGTACTCCATTGGTGCATTAATGATCTAGTCATTTTTTCAAATGTTCCGCTTCATTCTTTTCTGGGTCATGTGGAGCTGGAGACCATCTCGGAGTTTGAAGGCAGAAAACTCGCCTTGGAATAGTGGCTGACCAATCACAAAGCAGGACACAGATACATAACCGAAAACCATGTGGTCAATTTAGTCTCTCGGAATATCTAGAATGCAATTTTTGCAACCTATATGAACACAAGGAGAATGAGTAAAGTCAAAAAACACTTTTTCAGTCAAAACATTAACCTATGCTAATTAGATTTTCATACTTTTCGTCTGAAAAATAGCTACAATGATACTAAAGAGGCACAAACTCAAGATCAACCATTAAAAGAAGCTTTACGCTATTTATTCAGATTTATTTGTTTCACAGATCAACTTTGGACTCTTCCATTAGGTCTCTGAGCTGAAAGTGCAGAATCTAAGAGCATTTCCTCAAAAGCCATTAGGAAAAGCCTTATAAACCTTTATTGGGCACCAGACAAGATCTTATTGTTTTGTCTTGCTCTCTTATCTATTTAAACTGTGAGAGTTGTCGTATACGTTTATGTGTCTTACCACTTGATGTAATATACTTCTGCTTTCTGCTTTTTGTGCGGAATTCATGATGTAGAAGCTCATTGCCTGCTTTTTTAGAGACTATGCGGTGAATAAAACGATGCATAATGTGAATCACTTTCAAAGAAAACATTCAGTAATAGCACATATATGTCTTTATACCAGTTTTGAAATGCATTTTCATATTTTTTTTTATGGAGTTACATTTACTTAATAACATTTTTGAAGCAGAGAATTGAGCCAATAATGAAATAAAATGTTGTTTTAAAGATGTTTTTCATATTGTTTTACAAAAGTAGTGTGATACATTTTTAGTGATTTAGAAGCAACTAATTATTTATTACGTAATCTTGGTTTTGTACCGTATTTTCTGGACTATAAGCCGCACCTGTATATTAGCCGCACCCCTCTATTTTCGAAAAAAAAATAAAAAAAACCATAAACAAGCCGCACCTGCATCCACTCTATTAAAAAACGTTCCCTTTCCAGTTGTTCACTGGACACTACTGGGGACAACATTACGTGACAGGGAACAAGGTTTTAATCAAAACCTGGAGAGTTTTGCAAGCCACAGATATGTATGTACCATATGTTTTTGGATTCAATTTTTTTTCTTTATTACATATGTTCACGGATTTACGGCTTCATGGGTTGTTTTAATTAGGTATGCATGAATTATAAAAGAAATATATCGAAATATTCGTGCACAACCTGTTGATGTCATGCGCACCCAGTGCTTCCTGAGCCTCCCACCCGCTTGCCGAGAGTGCCAGTCGCGCGCGCTTGCCGCGAGTGCCAGTCGCGCGCTTGCCGCGAGTGCCAGTCGCGCGCGCTTGCCGCGAGTGCCAGTCGCGCGCTTGCCGCGAGTGCCAGTCGCGCGCGCTTGCCGCGCTGCGCTTCCGCGATTGCCACATTCAAACACTTTGCAAATTAATATCTTGGGGCCATGCATGTTAGTATATTGTTAATTAATATTTCGTTCCGTTACTGTACACATAACAATTTTTCGTTTTTATGTGGAGTAATAATGTTTTATTGGCTTGCATTCTTAAATGAATTATGGAAATATTCGTGGAAGACCGCGGTCTGCGTCAATAA
>MU204204.1:19500430-19513876 GCA_017309775.1 Paedocypris sp. Pulau Singkep
AAATCGTAGAAATGTGGTCTTCCCACAATAACTAGTGAATGAGTAAAACATTTTTTATGAGCTACTGCTTTTGTAGAATAGACTACACTTGATATAAGAGACCACAAAAAGAAGATTCTGTTCTGACTTCGCTGATCTATTAATTCATGTTCATTTTTTTTTTGTCCCGCAATGGTACAATTGCCAAATGTGTCCATTTCTATTCATGTTGGAAATGTTCCTCGGGTGGAATCCAAGCTCTGTCCAGGTTTGACAACAATGGGTTTTTTTTTCCCGTTTTGATCAATTGCTCCGGAGCTTCAAGACCAGTTTGGGAATTGTAAAGCATGAGTTACCCTCTTAATATTGGATTTAAACACCACAGTCACTCTTAAGTTCGGTCAGCGTAAGAAAGATGCCCAGTACAGTTGATCATGGATCATTTCATGGTATAAAGCTGTCCGCTAAAGATATTAACCCATCTTATTTGTGATGCCAAACATCATCCATACTCCCAACGGCAAGTCTGAAGAATATAAAGGCTCGAACTCTTGTTAAGAAGTAAACAAACCGAGGCTTTATTTCCATCTCATAAGCATACAAATTTATTACCAGCGTTTTGGAGCAGCCGCCATGCAATGTCTTCCATTAGTAATGAAGACTCAGATTTACGAGGGCTTCCATCAACCTCAAGCATAATTTACCTTCCCAGACATGTGCTTTTATGCAGATTAGCAATCTCGGTAAGAGACTTTTAACGGAGTTCCTGCTTTCCACAGGAGAGGGTGCAGGTCATTAATGGCGCCCTGTCCATCACTCGCTTGACACTCTCCGATATTGCGATGTACCAGTGTGTGGCTGGAAACAAGTATGGAGAAGTCTACTCCAATGCAGAACTCCGAGTCATCGGTGAGTTTTCCTGTTGGACCGGGAATGTTGTGTGTCGTTCTTAAACACGGGACATTTTAAGGCCCATTTTGATTAAAAAATTTAATGTTTAAAGTAAACATTAAAGTTCAATGGATCCAAAATTATTATAATTCTCTTTTTTTTACCTAAGTTTTATAATTTTCATTCTCAATAATGTTTTAGAGTTAGTTCAGTTTTTGGTTCTCGTTTTCTTAAAAAAATATGTTTACAATCGGTTTATATTATTTTCATAATATTAATTATTTTTACACTTCAAAATTACATGAAAAGGTTTTATAAGGCATAGTGTTACATTTCTTAAACAATATTTTGAATTGTTTATTATGCTAATTAAATTGAAATTAAAAATAAACATTAATAAAATGTAAATAAATACAAACAACATGAATATATTATAGCTTAATATAATATAACTTATTATAATATAATTTATAGAATACATAAAAATAATATAGCTTCACCTGAAACTAATCATAATCGTCATATTTATTACATTATGTTTATGACTAAACCTAACTTAAATAATGTATATTTATAATATTGTGACATAATTATTGTTTTATTTATTTACATTAATTTTCTTGCAAAACTACCATTCACCTGACAATAATCACACAATTAAATATCAAATATATGATATACTAATTATGAAAAATAATTATATGATATACTAATTATGAACATTTTTTTTGTAATGGCAATTATAATACCACAAATCATATTATAATTATGATTGTGTAATTATTTTAACTTGGTCATTAAGGGAAATGTTTTGTTATGCATAAGCAAACGCATGCCGCATAAATTAACGTAAAGCAGGAAGTTGTGCGCACTCACTCCGCCTTTTTTAAGCGTTTGTGTTTGATCACCCACGGCCTCCTTTATTTAGAGCTTTTCTCTTCAGTCGCCGAAGTGGACGAGACTCACAACTCACAGGAGAATAATTGATGCTCCATGGCAAAGATAAAATAATTGCAGTGGCTTTTAAAACACAGAGTGTGAAGATTGTAGAGCTTCAGACATTATCATAATAAAAACTCAAATAAAGGGGAGAGAAAAAGCGAGTGAGAGAAAAAGGACGTGACATTTTCCCTTCGTTTTTCTAAGTAGAGTAAAAGAGCGTTTGATAATTAAGAAGTGGCACGTACAGAATCTGATTCTAGATCAAGCACACACACACGCACACACACACACACACACACACACACACGTGTCTCTTTCTTTTTCAAGTGCAATGATTAGACACAATTGAATCATTTGAAGTGCAATGATTAAACGACTCCTAATTTTTAAAGTGTATGTACCTGCACAAATTGGTGGATCAGTTGATTAAAAAGTAAAATCACAATTTTGGAAAATGTAAATCATCTGAAATGCTTCTTTTCTAAAGTAATAGTAGTGTTCTTTTGTAAAGTACGTGTGATGTGTCAGCGATCATGACACCATGGACTTCTCTTCCCATCATGCATCACTCTCACTGACATCTCTTCAAGTGTCAATTGATGGTACTGATTAACTGTTACTAACACACACACACACACACACACACACACACACACACACACACACACACACACACTATACAAAACTATAGGATAATTAGCAAAATAGCAAAAAAAAAAAAGTAGCAAAATTACATTAGAAAACAAAATAGCAATTTTATAACCTAAATAGTTTGAACTAATGCAAAATGTAATTTTGAAATGTTTTTTTTAGTTCACAAATGTTCTTTAAAAAAGCCTTACCAATAATCCATCAGGCTCTTGGTAATTACAATATAATTTGTTATGCGGTTTAACACATGGTTCTAAAAAAAATAATTTTTAATCGGAATTAACAGCTATTTTGTGCCACTTCAGTAGATTATATAATTTACAACCCCAAGGTTGTGGGTTCGAGTCCTAGGCCGAGTATGAAGCCCTCTCAATGTTTTACTCAAAGTCACTTTGTGTTGAAGTGATAAAGTTGTTGCTGTTCTATTTCAGCCGTTGCCCCCGAATTCGCCCAAAACCAGCTGAAGAGTCACACGCTAGTGAAAGAAGGAGGCGACGTCCTCATTGAGTGCAAGCCCAAGATGTCTCCTCGAGGAATGATCTCATGGCTCAAAGACAAAGATGTCCTCCGAGAAAGCGTCAGGTAAACTCGCCAAATCCCGCACGGGTGTCATTATTTTCCGGGATGCGACCTTTGTTCCAGATTTGCGGCTTTTTAAGTGTGTTTTTTGAAGTCTGACACCAGAGTTGTAAAGTACTTGAGTAAATGTATTTCGTTACTTTACTTAAGTATGGTTTTGTCTACTTCGTACATGTACTGAGTATAAATACGGGTATGAATACTCAATCCACTGCATTTCTGATTGAGTAACTGTACTTTTCACGTCACTATATTTGAATTGACACTTACTGTTACTCGTTATATTTTGATTGTGAGCGACAAACCATGATCGATTTTTACCGCGGTTAATTTCTTGGGCGAACGAGGCGATTTTGCCATCTGTAGTGTGATGAAGACACTGGAAGCTAATTAGAGGCGTGAATGTTTACCAGGATTTTATTCTTTAGGATGTATTTTGTTTATTTTTAATCATTTATTTTGCGCATTTGAGTTTGATTGAGACTTTTTGTTCTCTATTTAATTCGTTTTACCATTTTTTGAAACACGGAGGGGGTTAAATTTCATTTCTGTTTTAGAAAATAAAACCTCATGAATATAATTCACATTTTTTTTTTGTATTATTTTTAGCCTACATTTTGTGTGAGTAAAACACTCAAGTTCTTTTAAAATTTCATACTTTGCTACTCTGACTCAAATCTTTTTTTATAGTGGTGACTTTTGACTCGTGTTGGAGTCTGATACAGAAGCAGTGTGTCTGTGGGCCGGTGCCAGCGCTGGCTGTTGGTACGAAGTCTTTGTCAAATCATTTCTGTTAGTCACGGCAACAAAGCGCCGCCGCTGACTTTGGTCATTCATCTCTGCCATGGCAATCCCAGTGTAGCGGCCAGTGAAAAAGCCTGTCTCAGCACGTCTCCACCAAGGGTCACAACCATGTGTCTCTCGTGGGCTTTGTGTTTCACTGTTGACTTTTTTTATTCTTTCTCTTTCATTCCCGTTTACCATCCCTTTCTTTTATCTGCTGATGTCTTCTAAACATCGGGACCGTATGGTCGACCATTCTCCATGAATCTGGTGGCTAGTGTTGTGTCCGCATGCAGAATGATTGCTCGACTTGACATTTGTGAGGAGTTGAGAAAAAAAAACGCCAGCCGCCATGCGCAGCATTTTAGCGCTGCTGGAAACAAAAGACGCGGACGAGGTTTTGATCAGCTCAGCTGGTTTTTCAGCAAAGTCTGAAAAAAAAAATATGGTTTTGATACAAGATTTTAAAATATACAGTAAAGGGTGTCGTTCAAACCTAGGCAAGAGCGTCAAATTGACAGGAAGTCGTTTATTTTTGAAAGGAGGTGAGTAGGCTACAATGGTGGGAAGTACCGTACTCAAGTAAATGGACCGGTTACTGTACTTGAGTATTTTGGCTACTTTGCACTTGTGCTATCAAAAATATATGCAACTTTTAATCTCACTGAGTAATGACTACATTTTTCATGGGTGGACGAGGCGGTATCGCCATCTGCAGGATGCTGAAGGTACTAATGCTATTTATGAGCTAAATCACTTGAAGGGGAATTAGTGGTTGCCAAAAACTGAGTTTGTCTGAGACTGGCATTTGTTTTTTTTTATACATTTTGTTATGCCATTTAGAAATTTACTTTACAACATTTTTAATTTTGAATTTACTTTACGACTTTTACTCAAGCATGTATATTTTACCCAAGATGATTTATATGTTATATGTACTCATCTTGAAATTGGAGACTTGTAACTTGTGGAGTAATTTTTACAGTAAAGTAGGCTTACTTTTACTCGTGTGGTGTTCAGGTTCTCTTTACACCTCTGCTGAACTATGACAGTGGTGACCAACCTGCGGCCCACGGGCCATATTCGGCCTGTGAAGGCCTGCTCTTTAATTACTGACTTCACACAACTATCTAGAGATTTTAGTCCTTTTGGAATGAGAAATTAGGACTGTACGGTAATAAAAGAATCAGTTTCAATTGGAGATGACCTTCAGACGTCTTCCAAGGACAAACACACTTTAATGAGTATCACCTTTTCAAATTTTATGAAAGAAAATGAGCAAAGCGTTTGCGAGCACATACTTTTACATGATGTCAAAACACATTTATTTTGTGTATTTGTCCAAACTTTGGCACACATTTTCTCGAAAACTCGACTTATCCAGGATGATAGGGCCGTTTTAGCTTAGTTGACCCTTGTGACCAAATGGTTGCTGGTTCGGAATCCCGGATAAGATGATTTCACAACTGAAAAACACAAACCTGATCTGATCATTCTGTAAGTCGCCTTGGAAAAAGGTTGCCATTTAAATGTAAAGTAAAAAGTCAAGTCAAGTCAAGTCATCTTTATTTATACAGCACTTTTTAAAAAAGTTTATATTCACCTGCCGTTCTTCTAAATCAAATGGTTCTCTCTCTCTCTCTCTCTCTCTCTCTCTCTCTTTCTCTCATGACACACACACAAACAGACACACACACACACCACTTTTTGGAATAACTAGAAATTGTTCTAAGATTTATTTGTGGTCCAATTTGAGGTATAAGAGCTATTTGGGGACGTATTTTTTTTCCTCATCGCATTGATAAATGTGTTTTTTTCCCTCACTTGCAGTTTTCCTGGAGAATTAGTCCGGGAACACAATTACTCGAGCGAAACCTGATGTTCTTATTAGCAGCTCCAGCAAGCATCACACAGTCAGTTATAAATGGAAAACGCAGGTTTATGAGGTGAGCGGCGGAGTGGAGACGGGGTGCTAATCAACTTTTCTGCACTCTTAGTCGGGGGTCAGCATCCCTGCCCGACTAGCCTTTATCCACAAACATATGTCCCTGTTACAGCTCTGGACGGGCGGCCAGCTTGACCGCGTCTGCTGACCACCATACCGCCATCGGCAAAGTTCATTTAGTCTGTCAGTGTGTGCCCACCGCGCTTTGCATATTCAGAGTTGGTGTTGATCCTCATCAAACAGAGTGGCGGGACGTTTGCATAAGGGCAGCACTGCTCTGGTCATTCAGCTGACCGGACGAGACGACAGCAGAGGACGGCCTGACCTTGAAGATAAAGGGCAAGGAAGTGATCCGTCATGTGACGTCTTTGTTCTCTTCTCCCTGCCTCTCACTTTTATTTTGCATCGCAGGCATGGTTGAATTCTAAATGATCGGCCACATAGAAAAAATTTTTTAATTTAATTTTTTTTTTTTTTTTTTTAAATTTATTTTTGTTTTAATATTTTTTAGATATTTTTTTAAATTAAATGTGCCAAACATCTTCATTTATTTATTTTATTCTGAGTATTGGAATGGTGGATTACTGATTTGTTAATAGTATGGAAATTTTGTTTTGTCAAATAGAGGTGTGCGATATTGTTGAAAATACGCAATATATCAAAATATATTTTTTTGAAAATATCGAAATGATTGTGATTATATAAAATATAATACTATTATCAAATAAATGTGCACACTTTTATATTTTAAATTAAATTTAAATATTTATTTGTAACAGCAACTAAAATTGTGTAGGACATTGGATTCCTCCTTTTTATTTGTGCTGCTAAAACATATTTAAAATGTACATTTAAATGTTTAAAATGACTCAAAATAGCCTAACCTAACCTAATTGATGAGTAAAAGATGATCAGCCAATCGACAAGCATTCACACAACATTCGCCGAGAAATAAAATGACAGCAGCAAATTTGACAGTGTTTCTGCGTTTGATTACTAATGTCTGACTAGTAAAGCTTTTGACAATCATTTAGCTTTGCGCGTGATTTGAAAATGAACGCCGTTTTACAATATCAGTATATCCGTGTATAACTAACGTAAAAGCAGTTTATATCTCTCACCCCTTACTATCGAAAACACCGTTTTTTCGCCTAATTTTATTTTAAATTTTATTTTCCCTGTTTTTTATCCTAATAGTTCTTTTAAATGTCAAAATGCTTCTATAATATTTCTAGCCATGTTTATCAAGGAAATAAACTAAACAGTTGTGACCACGCCTTCATCGTATTTTAACCACGCCCTCATCTTTTGATTGGTTTTGTCACTACACTTTTGAAATTAGGGCAAGGAATTGTTCCCGTGACGTCTTCCTTCACTTCCAGTTTCCTTTTTGGACATTTTCGCAGATTTCCTTGTTGCGAATGTTGAAAGCAGAAGCAGTAATGTTTTTCAGACCAGGTCCGTGTTGTCTAGCGCCTTTACAGTAGCAGTCTTTTCAAGCAGAATGAATTACTTTCGGCAATAGATTTTACTGGCCAGATGCTTTTTGTGCCCGGTGTTTGTCTTATTTTGTAAGATGTTGCGGGCTAGAATTGTCTTGGCTGGCAGGAAAATGTCGTAAAGCACTCTAGGTAATAGTCTTGGCTTTTTTTTTTTTTTGCTATAAATGCCGTGTTGGACTGGATTTGTTGTCTTTCGGGCAAGTGTGTGTTCTACAGTGTTGCGGAGATTGCAAAGAGCTTTATTTGAATTTTAAGGAGACATTTATGTTGCAAATGGCTTTTTCCGCGTGGCAAGAGGCCGTGCTTTTACCTGAGAGGACTTTCTTCTTTCCTCCTCTCAGGTTGGCGTTCGTATCGTAGCAGACATTTAAATATTAAATCTCGCTGATGCGCCTTTCCGGTCAGGCCGAAATTGACAGTGCATTAAGGCGATGCGTTTATTAATGAGGCGTTTTTATGCGATCACTTTTTAATGTTCCTTCTGGCTGAAGTTTAGCCTGAAAGAATCCTTCCCGAGCGCCGCGTTCCTCCGTACAGTCGCTGCCCTTGACGTGGAGGTAATTTAGGTGAAAAATGGATGAATCAGAAGTTTACACACGGGAGTCACGGCTTTTATTGTGACCAACGAGGCCTGTTCCGAGTGTTTGATTGTCTTGTCGATAGATGGACGTCAGCCAGGGAACTTTTTGCAGGAGGGAGTGTATTTGTGGAACTTGCTGACTGTTCTCCAGCGCTTTCGGCTCTTAATTCTATGCACAGGTCTATCAGCGCTTGCACACTGTCCGCTCCTGTCATTGGGGTTTATGTGGAGCTTCGGCATTGGGTTTGTGTGAATGTGTGTGTGTGTGTGTGTGTGATGGTTACTGAGGTGATACTGAAAAATAAAGTCATTATCATGTTGTGACATTCTTGAACTCTCTTCATTCACAACGGGTTCTGACAGACAGACAGATGGACGGACAGAGTGACAGATAGAAAAGGATAGATAGATAGATAGATAGATAGATAGATAGATAGATAGATAGATAGATAGATAGATAGATAGATAGATAGATAGGTAGATAGATAGATAGATAGATAGATAGATAGATAGATAGATAGATAGATAGACTGTCAGACGAGACAGAGCGAGACAGACAGACTAATGTAGGTCGTGACCTAATCTATAGGTCATGACCTCTCAAAACTTTGTTTTGTTTTACCTTAAACTCCTTTAAATTCGGGATGAAAAGATGGTAGTGAAAAGGGTTTTATGAGTTGATGAGGCGTTTTGTTCTGCTTATTTATATCATCTCCTTGTCAGCTCTTGCTAACCTTGTAAACAGCAGTAGGTTTAGAATCAGCGCTGTCATTAAGCAGACGAGCCATCAGACTTATTCATTTATTATGTAAAATTATGCTAGTATATATTTATATTGATTACTTATATTACATGATAAGACTGAAGTGAATCCAATGCCAACCTGTGATGCAAAGGCTTGTGGGAAATAGAGTTCCATAGTCCAGTGACGTCATTTAGAACGTCTGTGGTTTTGTTTCACTCTTTCACCAAAGATTATTTACTGCTATTTGAATGTGTTTACTGAAGTTAGTACATCTCTCTCTTTTTTTTTTTAATGTTAGTTCTCAGATGGTTATTCTCATCTGCTTAGATGACATCGGCCTGCAGTAAGCAGGTGAAATTGCTGCGAGTGTCTTCACTTAATTTATTTTTTCGTGTGTGTAAGAGGATTGCAGACACTGGAGACACACACTTTCTGAAAGTCATGCACAACGGTGAAATAAATAATGCCCAGAAGAGAGACAGCATATTTATAGGGGTATGGGGGATTTGATCTAGATTTGTAGTCAGCTGTTTTAGGTAGAACAGGTCAGCGGATGGACTGATGTTTTCCAGCTGACTTTGCTGTGTCTGAGCGGATATGTTCTGATGCTGATTTTGAGTTGATAGCACATGACTGCTGTGTAGTGCGTCCGCTCCGTAGCGTTTGGCTTGGCAGCTAATTTAGCTTGCGCGGTGTCGATGTTCGCTTGTTTAATGAACAGTAGCGTAAACCGCCGTTTTGCCTGAAACGCTCTAACGTCCGCTAGTTGTGAGCCGTCAATGCAGCTACCACATTTTAGAATAAAAAAATAAATAAATACGGTAAATAAAAAATAAAAAAATACGGTACATGAAATAATTGCTTTTGATTTAGTTGTAGGTGTTGTGTATACCGTAAATACGCAAATATAAGCACCCCTCTGATTTCTCAGGTGCAAAATAAAAATTCTGACTAAATAATTCTCTTAACCGTCTTTTACTTCTTATAACAGACCTAATCTGTGCCTCTTTTACTTGAGTAACATATTTAAATAGTAACGTTATTATTTAAATAGTTATTTAAATAGTAGATTTAAGTACATATTATTTCTAAACGTAGTGTGTAATGATTCCACATCCAATTATGGGGTATTCCGGTTTATCCCGGTTGGACTAGTTTACTCGCAGACAGAGAGTTTGCCATGTTATTGTATTTACTTATTTTTTTTTTTTTTACATTTTGTATTTTTCTTACATTTTACAATCTATAACAATCTTACATTTACAAAAATTTTTTTATCAATTTTTATTTATTCCAGTGTTATTTAGCCACTGCTAAGTGTCGCTGTGTGGATAAGGCTTTTTTTTATTGTGTTGTTCGGGTAAATTTGTCATGAATATCTTTTAAATTCAGTTACACGTCAGATACAGGAGTTTGTTATTTAGCCACTGCTAAATCTTGTGACGTGACTAATGTTTCTTTATTCCTGTTATTTTGCCAAGAAAATCACCGGAATCCATTTTTTAAAGAAAGAAAAAAGGGCACATCACAGAAGCGCACCACTACATAAAAACAACGTATTGCCATTTTTTTTTGTTCTTACTCCTGACTTGAAACGTGAAAAAAGGGGTTGCTTATATTTGCATACATAAGGTAAGGCAAGGCAGCTAAAGCACTGGATTATGGGATCTGAAGTTTGTCTCTTTGCCCTCTTTGGTCCTTTGGTCCTCTTGTTGGCTGGGTATATTTTTATGCCGGGTCGGATTTGACCTTTGATTCTTGAGTTGACATTTATTTAGTTGGCATGACTCAGCACAAGATTGCAGTCTAATCGTCTATTATTCATCTTTTGCCTTACAATTGCAAAAACGTCTGAGCTTTTAATGCATTTTTTCAGGGCAGCTCGTTTCTTATGGAATCAGATTAGTGGCAAAAGTATCAAACGTACATTTCTCAGAAACGAACGAAAATGCTTCACATTTAGGTTTGTTTTTTTATTTTTCGCTTGCAATCTTCACGTTTTCGTTTGAAACTTTTTTTCCGCTTATGATCGCTTCTGCAAGCGAAAAATAAAAAAAACAAAGGTAAATGTTAATCTTTTTCCATTGTTTCTTAGAAATGTACGTTTGATATTTTTGCCACTTATCTGTCTCCATAGTTTCTTTCTAAATAATGTCAAGTCACAAGTCATGTTGCAGAGGAAATGTGGAGAACTTCATTTCTGCTTCCGAATTCTGTTTGGATTGTATTCAAAGCGACCCGTGAGAGAATTGGTTTGAGATCAGACTGGGCAGAGACCACCTTCACCAGGGTCTCTCTTTTTTTCCACTTTTTTTCAAACCTGTACAAAAGTTCCAGACCAAAGCGGAACGCTCATTTCAAGCAAGTGTGAATTAACCCTTCCATGCCACATGTTAACCAGTTGTATAATACTATTGAGTTAATTAATCGCATTCACCGTAATTATATTCTACACAGAATCTGAAACCCAAGACGCACAAAAGCTTGTGCGTTTGAACAGACGTGAATCATGAGCCGTTCATTGTCCAAAGTCTATACAGATTTATAACTAAAAGATCGGAATTCACACAAAGGATGAAAGGTTGTCTGCAGTGGTGTAATTTGTACAAGACAATGTAATGGGTAGTTGACCCTCCCTTCCACCAAACTCAAAGAGAAATGGCTCCTCTCTACAAGAATGGCCTTTTGAAGAAGATGAAAGCTTGACTGGTTTATATGACGGAACGGGATTTGGAGAAATTTTTGGCCTGTCTGCTTTTGATCTTCACAAAATCTCTACTTCAAGTCTATTGCAGAGGCAAATGCGCACCAAAGTTTGGATTGTTCACCAAAGCTGTCAAGAGTCTCGCCGTAATGCAAGGCGAAGTCAAAAAAAACGAACAAAGAGGAATTTTGAAAAGTGGATTGCTCTGTGACAGAAGTTTTATTCATGGTTTCTACAAAAATAAGACCTAGCTCTGAATTCTGCTTAGTTTTTCCATTAAACTTCTACTGCTGCTGGATGTCACATAACTTTGACGCAGGACCTCAAGTGATGAATAACAGATTCAAGTTTTGTTTTTCTTTTTTTGTGTTTTTATATTGTCTTTTGTTCTTTGTTTTCTGTGCGCATCACAGTTCAGCATCTTCTCCAACATTAACTGGAAGAAACATGACGCTTCTCGTGAACGATGTGCGTCACGAAGCTGATGATTCATAGCTGCGACAAAAACTATGATTTTTAACTAACAGCCATTTTACATTTATGCATGTAAATAAAAAGTAGTTTTGACCGTTTTTAACTTCAGTTAGGCAAACGTTAAACCTGGGAAATATAACTTTCTTTCAGGGTAGAAAAAAATAAGTAAACAAGTAAATGAAAAATAAAGCACTTTATTCAAATAATGGTATAGAGAGATAAGGGTGAATGAGAGAAAAAGAATGAGCTTCAAAAGAGAGATGGGAGAAAAGAATAGAGGAAGAAAAAGAAAGACAGCACAACGAAAGAAAAAGAGAAATAGAGAGAGAATAAGAGAAGATGTGAGAAAGACGGATGGGGATAAAGAGAGACAGAGTGACAAAGGGAGAGAAAGAGAGAGTGAATTTAAGCAAGGGAGATAGAAAAGACACAAGCAAGACAATTTCGAAAGAGAGCGAGCAATTCAAAAAAGAAAAGTGTAGTAGGAAAAGTGAGAGCAATAGAGGAAGAAAGGGAGCGGAGAGAGCAATAGAGGAAAGATGAGAGAGGGATTGAGACAAAGAGGAAAAAAAGGGAGATAGAGGAGAGGGGCAAAGAGAGAAACAGTAAAGAATAAAGTAAAGAGAAGAGAGAGCAAATAAGATCAAGAGAAAGAGAGATAGTTATTTAGATCGAGCAGGGAGACGATTATTTAACTGAATCTAAGTGTATTTCCGCTTATTATTAGGCTCTGTATTTAAACATGTCTTGGACAGGCTGCGAGTTTCAAAGAAAGATGTTTCAAATGCCCCACCAATTAGAAAGTTATGGCGCAAAACTCTTCATTTAGCCGTAGGTGCGTGCTCACGACGCGTAGACGTGGCCTGTGTCTTTACAGAGCGAGGAAGAAAGACGAGGAAGAAAAAAAGAAGAGGAGTGGGACGAGTGCACTCTATGAAGTGATTGCTTGTCAGGATGATTTCCATTTAAAAGCGCATCTGCCAGCGAGGGATGCGGCGCAGGTGAATGAAGGGCGGCACCGCATCACCTCTGTAAGCTGGATACAGAGAAGGTTGTGAAGGCAAACAGAGCCGCTGTCAGGCCTGATATAGGACACATTTGAAGGCAGGGATCAGCCCGCTGATCCAATTATGCTTGCTTTCCCTTATCTTATTATTTCCGTAATTACGTAATTGCTCCAGCCAATGCTTTTAGAGCTTCCGAGCGTGTTCGCCGAGACCTTTGGCGCATCTTTGGAAAACAAGCACGGAAAGTGTTTGTGAGATAAAAACACGAGGTGGCACCGTTTAGGCTACACCGGATTTCATTTAACAGGAAGTTGGCGTGTTTGTTTTTTTGCCGTTCGTTTTCAGACTGTAAGCTGCACTTCCAATGCAAAAAGAAAAGAAAAAAAACGCTTGAACTGAACAAGCATTATAGTGAAGTAATAAATGTGACCCTTTATGAGAAAAAGATTAGGGGACAGATGGTTAATAACGGTGCGGCTTATATTCTCATGCACTTTAGTGTTTGAAAATGCGTTAATTAAAAAAAGAATTTAAAAATTAATTAAAAAAAAGTTCAGTTTTTTTCTTTTATATATATATATATATATATATATATATATATATATATATATATATATATATATTTTTTTTTTTTTTTTTTTTTTTTTTTTTTTTTTTTTTTTTT
>MU204204.1:19513976-19528455 GCA_017309775.1 Paedocypris sp. Pulau Singkep
AAATTGCACCTTAAATGTTTGAAAGAATGATTGGGGAATAGATGTTAATAATGGTGCACCTTATAATCATTATAATAAAAAAAATATGGTAAGTTAATAGAAAGTTGCACATTTTTTACGGTATTTTCAACTTAAGAGACAAAGTTCTTGAAATTATTTTAAAAACTGTTTATAATTTTAAAGTGTGCCTTAAATGTGAAAAAAAAAATAATAATAAATATTATTATATGTTACTGATCCGCCTGATAATCTCATTTTGGAAATTATTTAACCAAATTATAATCCCTTATAATCCTTACAGTCAAAAAATCCTATCCCGTCTTCTAAGTGAACACCTGATTTTTATACTTGCCATCTCACGGACTTGGAGATGGAACATGATGCTGGAACACGAGTGAGAGTCAATCTTGGCCAAAACGGAACCGGCGAGTGCGTTTTCCTCATTAGCTCACCTTAAGGCTCATCTGCCCGGCCTGTTGTGTTGCCAGCTCATATGGTTGGTTTTAATTTCATAGCCCTGTCTCAACAGGGGAAATTAGCCGGTGTCAGTCAGCAGAATGTCATTTGAAGGGGAACGGGCCCACCAGCAGAGATGTGGAACATGCCCCACAGCTTTATATTCTTGGTTAAAACCCAACCAGATTTGAGTTTTTTTTATGACTTTTTTTCTATCAACATTTTACCCGCCTTTTAAATAGAATGTCATTTGCCTAACCTCCTTTGGCTGTGTTTTGCTAATGTTGGCTAAGTGACTCTTTAACTAGCGGAGCATAATTTGATATGCCGCGTGGCGCAGCAGTGCCAGAGACGATCTATAGGTATAGATTTGCATGGCAGACAATTGGTCAATCAAGATGGTGGACAGCACATCGATCGCCACTAATGTTATGTTTGCAGTCGCACACAAGTGCTGCAGTGTTTTAATTGAAACCTCGGTGCATGAAGGAGTCTCTCAAAAAAAAAGTTCATTATCTGCGTGTTTCTTAATTATTCAATTTGGTCTAACCACTCCCAACGCGCTTTTAAAATCTAGATGATTGATTTTTTTTGGTTTTGATTTTTGTTTCTTGTTTCAGGTTTTAAAGCATTGATTTTATTTGCCCATCAAGGTAAATTGGGGAAAATGACGCATTTGTATCAGTTTGTTGTGATTTAGCTTTTTTAAAGTAACAGCCAGGTGGAAAGGGGATATATTGAAACTGGGTTTTTCTTTTGGACACATTTATTATATTTATATTGCCAGTACCAAGATCTAATAATATTAAACATGTTATTTTGAAAGAATTTGAAAATATATTAAGCTCCTGTCAAAGTCTGTTTAAAATCAATTTCAATCGATTTGGAAATTGTGTTGAACTGGAAGAACTTTACGTACATTTAATGTTATTTAACCCCATTTTTTTAAATTGTACTTTTTTGAAAGCTTTTTTTTTTTTCACAAAAGTGTAATCATATATGTATTACCAATGCACTTTTTGTACACTTTTTAGATATTTATGCTAAAATTAAGCTTTTGTAAAGCATATTTTGAAAAAGTATGATTAATAATTTATTTACTACTAATATACTTTAAGTACCCTTTTTAGAAATATGATAAAGCTACACTTAATTAAAGCGTGTCTAAAAATGGCAATTAAGCGTTTACTACCAATGTACTTTTGTATACAGTATTTAGTATATAGTATATTTTAGTATTTTATATGTACTGTATAATAAATTTATAATGTATATTGCATTATATATTTATAATATAACTTTTTTTATACATTAATATTTTTTTTTCGCACTTTAAATAAGCAATTTAAGATATTAGATGCTTTAAATGTGCTATTTAAATTTTATATTTAAAGCATGTTTTTTATATTTTTAATATACCATTTTTTGACCTGGGCAGAAACATACAATTTACTATGTTCATTTAATATATTAATTTGTGTATTTAATTTAAATTATGTATTTATTTTCAAATTATAAGGTTAAAACTCTGTTTATTTGGTGTATAAAAGCAGACGCATAATATATACCTGTTACTGTATTATTTTAAAATATACACTTAAAAAGTTATATTGTATTAAGTGGGTTGAACTAGCTAAAATGCCCCATAAAATTAGAGGCTTTCGGAATATTAAAAAAAAAAAAACCATGCATTATTCTTCCTGGTCATTTTGTATTGAATGAAAAATATTAATTTAATAAATCTTCAAACTGGAGTGTGTTTTAACCCGTTCAAACAGTCTCTTGAGAAGAGATTTCAACCAACCGGAGTCAAATTAATCTTCACCAGTGTGCAAATGAATGCAGAGATATTCCCCATTAATGAGTTTGCCGGGCCCCGTACGGGTCTCTGTGCCACGCAAGACTCCATGGGATTAGTTTTATCTTGGGGGACAGGAGCCTAATATCATTTTTCAAAGAAAGAATGTGCCAGCGCAGCACCAGTAATCCATCTTGGTCCCCGCGTAGATTTCAGGCAGAGCACATGTGTGTTGCTCTTTATTCCTAGGAGTTGTGTGCGGAGAGATGAAAATCAGTCGGGAAGAATGAAGCTGAAGAGCCAGTTGTGATTAGAGGAGCTTGAGTTGAGGAGACCCACAAGCCCACAGTGTTCAGCCCCGATAAACACCACATCTCCACAGCTGCGGACCCCCAGGACCAATATATAACCCATATATTCTTGTGTTTGTTCTTAGGTCTTCTCGTCCATGTTTTTGTTTGTATCGTGAGAATGTGTGGTTATTTATAATGGATCTGATAATGGAGCAGCTATTCATTATAATTATTTCATTATTCATGAAAATAACAATCAACAAAGCCTGTAATATAATCAAATGAGCAAGTCTTTAGGACACAGTGGCTAGAAACAAAGTCTTCCCATAATTCTTATTTGGACTTATTGGTGCCAGTGCAACGCGAAATGAAATGGAAGGAAGATTAAATGAAAATGCCCCTTGTCTGTTGAGGAAAATAGGTTTTAAAATGCCTTAAACGTTTGATATGAAGTAAGATTGAATTGCGGATAAAAAAAGGTTAAGTTGACAAGTGTGCGTGTGTTGTTCAACCAGATTTTTCCCGAACCTTGAAGTAAGCAAGTGTCTCGCAAACTTCCCGTAACTGTCTCTTTGCTCACATGCCATGTCCTTATACGGCATTCTAAGGTTCCTCTTTACTCTCTCACAGCTGAGGAGCAGAGACAAGAGCTCGAGACATCTGAAGGAAATAGTTACGAGTTGGTCTTGCAATCTGTGCTCAATTCTCTGTGATTTTGAAATTAACTTTACCCATTGTGTTGTGTCATTTATTACTAAGAAGTGCAGCAGTTTAGGCAAAGAACCAGTCATAAAAGGTTTGACACCTAACATTGTCCCACAGCAGAAAGAATATACAGAAGAATAGAGATTATGTACATTTAAACAGGATCATATAAAAAAAGAAATATGTCCATAAACATGTTTAAATGAACATAAACATACAAACACCATAAATAAACATAAACACTATTGAATACAGTTTTATGTAATGTTTTTACATAACGTTGTGGTTTTTTAATTGTGTTTACTTAAAAATGCAATACACAGTGTACTGTATTTTCTATTCACTATTTTGGCATGATTTATTTTATTGTTTTGTTTGGTCATGTGATCATGCAACATTTGTGTCATACAGTATATACAAAACTGCAATAATTCTGGCATACAGTTTTGTAATGTAACTGTATTTAAATATTTTAGAGAGTTGTGGCCTATTAGTGGAGAGTCGCAGGTTCGAATCTTGTAATGTGTTGCACCATTAATGTGCAGGAAGCGCTTGAGCAAAAATTTTATATTTAACATTTGGGGCGTAGTTTAGTAATAATATCATGTTGAAGAACAACATAGTACCTGATTCAGAAATAAACACATTTGGATTTTCTCCAGTATTCCCGGGGTTTGTCTGCTAAGGTGTTGAATTTAAATCGCTTAAAGCGAAACGTTACAGATTATTTGCGAAGCTATTTAAGTAAATTTCACCGACGCCTGATTTGCAGCTAAATTATTATACCATCTGGCGCTGTGTTGATTCATTTCAAGTTAAGAAATGAGAATTATCGTGTGGAATGGTAAGAGCCGAATGTACCCATAGTAAATCAGCACATTGAATAATTGAACAGCCGGGAATGTGTTAAGAAAATTACCTCCGGATAAAAGGCGAGGCAGCGCGTTCAGTCCCTTAAAGGCGGAAACACGTCACCATTAATCGGTCTGGGAAGCGCATTTTGGGCTTCAACTTTCTGGCATTAATAAACATTTTGTGTGTTTTGGAGCTACAAGATTAGAGATTATTTTTCTCCCGCTTTTGTGTTCTTTGATATTTGCCCAAATCTGTATTGCCATGGAAACTTAATGCTAGCCCCCTGGAGACGAGGGGTCAACATGCCTAGAACTAGCGGGAAATGTCAATGCCGCTTTACCTCGCGACTCCGCGGTTTCTCTGCTATTCCAGCGCCGATAAGAGAAAGGCGCTATTGTGCCCAGCTGGTTTTCAGAAAACTCCTGCTCTTTGAGCTCGGATGGTCGTCCAGATGCTTCTGTCAATCATTTCTTATCACTCCCATTATATCCGCATTGCCAATTCGTCCAGACGCCAACGGAGTCGACGAAAGCCACATTTAATAAACCCAAAGGAGCCTTTGATTGACAAACCTGAAAAACCAACCTCACTTAAAATAAACTGTTGAATTCAACACCATTCCTCCGATAAACATCTCCAAAAGTGAAGCGCATTTCCTTTCCAGAGATTATCGCACTTGATCTTGCCGATTTTATTTCTTGGCTCTGAATGCAAGTGAAATTAATATGTGTATTTTGCAAAGTTGGGCAACTGGAAATTGCTTAATCGTGATTCGCAGGCCCGCTTGTTAATTATTATACAGTATTAATACAATTGAATCACTTGGTGTGTGTTTACTTCATCATTAAACGTACAGTTACATAGCGCATTGTGTGTCTCAATTAGCATCCTACAGTATTTTAATTAAAATAGATATTTGACTATGTCAGTATAAAACATGCAAATAAAACATATAGCATTGTACAGGACAATTAAAATAGTGAATTTTATAATTACTTTATATTGTTATGTATTGAATTATGATACGATAAAACGTTATTAATCCCTCAAAGTGGAAATGTGTGTGCTTACAACAGCACGAAGGACAATAAATGTAAAAGTAAAAACACAAGCAGTAGAAAATAATTGTGCCAAAAAGAGAACTATAATAAAACAGATAAAACAACAACAGTAAACCAACAGTAATACTAGTAAAACACCTACAAAAAGTAAACACAAACAGTAATGAATTAAGGAGTGAACTATGTGTTTGCATCATCGTTAAACATACAATTAATAGTGAATTATGTGTTTACGCCTTGCAATTAAATGGTGAATTGTGTGTTTAAACCATCGTTATACATGCAATTAAATAGTGAATTGTGTGTTTACAACATCGTTATACGTACAATTAAATAGTGAGTTAAGTGCTTACTCCATCGTTATACGTACTATTAAATAGTGAATTATGTGTTTATGCCTTTGTTTTACGAACAATATAAAACTAAATAATGGGTTTATATCACCTTTATTCAATTAAGCAGCAAATTGCGTGTTTACAACAACGTTTTACTTACAATTAAATAGTGAATTGTGCCTTAAATACCGAATTATACAATTTAAGTTAAGTATAATAATGTACAGTTTGTGTTATGTTAAGTGTAATAATGTACAGTTTAGAGTGTTATTATAGGCCTTAAAGGGCAATGTAATTTGCTTTCCAACACACAAACACACACACACACACACACACACACACACACACACACACACATCGGAGCGTAAATTGCCAGATTTGTTTTCAATCCCAGTCTCTGCTTTGTGTAGCGATGCTTATTTACACAATAATAATTCTAGTCTTTTGGTCAAATTTCAGGCGCGAGTATCAGCTACAGCTTCTCAACGGCGCCTGAGAATCCGACTAAGTAGCTGCTTCAGCTCATTACAGCGAATGTAAAGGTTTGTCGTGCTTACGCGAGGCTGCGGTGTGGCGGTAATGAACGTTATGTCTTAAGAACTACTGACTCGTACACACACAGTGAAAAAAATCAATATCAATTACCTCGCTATTGGAAAAGTGTCAGAAGACAACCTTTCCATGTCCCGTTTTCCTCTTTTTCCCCCTCTCCCCCCATCCAACAAGTGATTGCTCTGTTGTTCTAGTGATAACACAAACTCATTGAAAGATGCTTTTTTTTTCTCGCCGTGGCTGTAATTGCCGACTAACCTTGAGGTTGATCTGTGGAAAGTAAAGGTGTGCTCATCAAGGTGGCGTCCCATAAACAGATCTTCTGACACGGTGATCTGAAACGACCCGTTTCTGCCTTGCCCGCCGTATTTATCCAACTGACAAGGTCGTCAGTTTATCAAAGCCGTTTCCCAGCAGAAGGCCTACAGAGATGTGGACACATGATCTATCTCAGTAACTCCAGGAGCTCTCTCACACCTCTCTTTAGGGCATTCGCTCAGTTCTTCCTGTTCGGCTCAACCCTTGCGTTTCATTCCGAGGATGAAGTGACCTATTTGGTCTTTCTGGAGATGCTGGATCACAGCGGTACTCAACATTACCTATGGATCCTGAGGAAATGTTTAAAAAGATGAGGGATTTTCATGTACTATCCAGGAGTAATATCCTGGTTTGTTTGTTTTGTTGTGTAAAGCTTAAAGAAAGAAGACTGGCAGTAATCTGTTCTTGAGATTTTATGTCCTAGCCATTGCTGCCTGTTGTCCTGCTCACAGAGTCGTGTCATTGGTGGACAGTTCTATTATAGGCGTGGCTGGGTGTTTGTGTCGGTTTCTGTCTTGCTAGTATTTGTTATAGAAAATGTATTGCTTCAAGACTTTTAATATATTTAGAACACTCAGTAGTGTTCTATTGTCATTACATTAAATGTGTCGATTTTTTTTATTGTTTTTTTTTTTTTTTTTTTTTTTTTTCAATGTTTGTATTTATATTGAACGTATCAAACGTATTCAGTCATGTATTCATGTTTTATTTCAATTTTGATAACAAGACTTTGTAGTTTCATCTGAACATAGATTTGTTTAGAAATTATGGAAACCAAGTTTGGTTTTGGGTCAAAATTGTACATTTTTGTAAAAAGGTAAATGTGTTTATTTTGACTCCGCCCAGGACCTATTTTCCTAACTGTTCAACCAATAGAGTGCTAGTATTTGGTTGGTTGGAGTTTAGTCGATTCCCAGTTTTACAAAGTGTACAAATACTATATAGCTTTCCCTTTGGGCCTCTAACAATTTAAGCAACAGTCCAATAATTAAGTGATAAAAAGTTAAGCATGTGTGTAGATGTATATTTGTTAGTCATTAGGCAGTCGTGGCCTAGTGGAAGTAAGTTGTGACCAAAAGATTTGAAACCTGGACCGGTGGGTTCCACGACAGAGGTAGAACAAGACCCAATTTAATCAATTTGTAATCGCATAAATAAATGTAGCACCAAATAAATGTAAAGTATATACCTAAGTGTGTGTGTCTATACATAATGTAGATGCTTATGGGATGCAAATTGATATAAATGCCAATGTAGCACCTGCAATGTTTTTCCTGCTTAATCGACATTATTAAATCAGAAGGTTTTTGAAGCTCGATACATTTATTTTATTTTCCCGGCCTCGGCAAAGAAAACATAATATTCTCATTTTTCTTATTCGATTTAGCCAGGGTTTTAAAATAAGGCAGGCCTAATGTTTCTCTGCAGGCAACGAGGTTTCACTGATTTCACTCCCATTCGCATTTTCCCAAAAAAAAAGAGGGAGGACTAAATCAATTCATCAGCAAGGGCAATGTGATTTTTTTTCCCTTCCCAGCAAAGCACAATAAGTGTCTTTTACCATGTGCGGTTGTTTTTTCATGCCGTCTGAATTCTTCAGGGGAGGTTTGAGAGACTGATTGAGTGTTGTCTTCTTTTTTTAAGCTGTTTTCAGGTGCTGTGTCATACAGAATTCCATCCTTGTAGTTTTACGACTGTCCTTATTAGCTGTTATGGCCCAGGGATGAGAGCCAGCACTCAGGTTTGTCTTGCTGGTGAATTATTGATACGTCCCCATCCGCAGAGGCTAGATAGAAAGGCCGGTCTGCCCGTCTAAGAATAGACGTGCTTTCCAAGTATGTTCAAGACCACAGACTGCTCCACCAACTTCAGGAGTCTCCTCTGTTTGAACCCGTCAACCATCAGAGTTCATCTGTCAGACCTGCTAACTCTCCTGGAAAAATCCGCCCGCAGGATTTCCATACTGGTTTGAACTGGTTCTGCTGGTCACTGTGGACAGATGTGGTAGAGGGAATTGGTCACCAAACTGTTGACGGTTGGAGTGGAATTTTACTTCCAGTGTCCCTTATCGTTGAAGAAAGAGTGCCTTAAACGTTTAATATTGAGGAAGCTTGATTGAAAAGGGTTAGGTTGACATTTTCTAAGTGTGTGTGCTTATTGCTCAAATCAGAATTGAACAGTACTAAGCCTCGAAGTAAGCAAAAGTCTCGCAAACTATCTCTTAGCTTATAACTATGCCATGTCCTGATACCGCATTCTGAGACTCTTCTTTACGCTCTAAATGACTATATAAGCGATGCTTTTATTGTGTAACAGTTTTGTTACGTCTACAATCTTTTCTCTTGTGAATAAAGATTATAAACTAAGGGACAGAGACAGAAGCTTGAGAGAAATTTGAAATTAACTTTAAATCCATCGTGTTGTGTGTTTTATTTCTTAGTAGAGTACAGTCGTTTTCGACAAAGAACCGACAAAGAAAGGTCTTAGACGCAACAATAACCCATTATGGCCTCCGCTATTGCTTTTGTTTTTCTGTGCCAATCGCTGTCCATGTTAAAATATGCAGCCTAGTCGGAATATAAAAAGAAACCACTGAAAGAATTGTCGGATAAATGGATTTTGTTGTATTAAAACAAGCCCAACAGCTGCAGAACCAGGAGAAGCGCACAAAAGCAGGTCACTCCTTGATCTAGATAAGACAATGTGCTGGCCTATTTGTTGCCAGTCTCTGGAGGTACGGTGCGTATCGAAGTAGCGTGGCAGAAGGGTTAGGAAAAGAAAGAAAAACTTTAGTCGCTTTTAATTGGTACATCACAAGCTCCACTTGCTGTGCAAATGTCTACCGATATAAAACGATTGTCTTTAGTACTTTAAGGGATTTGGCGAGTCTAGCGATGTTGGGGGTCTGTGCGGATGTTTCTGGATAAGGTTTTTCAAGGAGGATTAGGTTCTGGCTTGTCGAGTTGAGACCTTTCAGACCTTTGTCAAGCATTGGTTTATGCGGGGAAAACTTGGCTCTTGCGGTACGGAAGACAGAATTGTCCAGTGTATTTTAGAAACTACACAGTCCCTTGAAAAAACAAACAACTCTAAAAATGTAATTAAAGTTACTTTGTACTCCTCATACACAGGCAATGAAGTAGCCTTAGCTGTTGAAATTGAATAAAACTCACGTAACACAATTATAATAGGGATTTTAACCTTAAAAGATTTCATAAATGCATTCCATGAGTTGCTTTTTGGGTGGAGCAAAAGCCTGTTTGACAACTATGGAGTTGAAAATGGTAAAAAGTATTTAGTGCTACTAATAGGATGAGTTTGAAATACATTTGAACATTGTACCAAATTCTAATTCTAAACAAACATTATTGTTAAATATTGCAAAATAAAATGGTTGCAAAATGGTGAATAAAATGGTTAGACCAAACTCGTGTCGTAGTCGTGTCAGTTTAAATGGTTTAGTAGTCTGTAAAAACTGACATTTTTTTTTGTAAAATCTAAGGTGATTTGGTCTCAAAATACCTTTTTGCCCATTGATTCTAGCACTTTTTATTCTCCTGACGTCCACTTTTATTATCATGTAAATTTTGTGTGTCATTTTTTTGTTCAAACATCATGGCTTGAATAATTACAAAGCCACCGTGAATTAATGAAGCCCTCTTAGTTTTTCTCCTTCGCTCTCAAGGTGTTTTATCTCCACAGATGTGTTTTTTCAAACCCTTTCATGTGCAAATATAGGTAAAAAACATTTCATTTTTTTAACAAAATTCAACGTCTGGTTGCTTTGCAACTTTCAGCTTGGTCGTTGACCTTCATGCAGTGTATTCTTAAAAAACGAGTGGTTATTTAACAAACTCTTTGAAACAGAATCAAGCTCTTTTAAGTGTGTGTCTGGGCATGAAGTCGGTGGTTGTTTGCTACAAACATTTTTCACCCAGACGTCTACGTTCACGCCGCATTGAAAGGATGTGTTTAAGTGTGGAGGCTTGAGTTCTGACAAGACGATTCATAGTGATGCATAGAGGCTGAAAACCTTTCAAAACGTCCCAGAAACAGTTGCTTTTTTTTTGTTTTGTTTTAAAGCATTGACTCTGTTCCAACGTCAAGGTAGTTTTATGTAACAGCTTAAAAATCTCTGTAGAACTCGCAGTTCCTGCTCGCAGAACTTTTGCTTTTGTCAGAAAACCGAGGGCTAATGTTGCTGGTTTGAAGTTGTACAAGCACTCTGAAGTAATATTACTGTTTGTGATGTTTTTTTGTTTCGTAGAATTGTGATCTTGGAGACTGGAAGTCTGAGAATATCCAACGCTACTAAATCCGATGCCGGCTCGTACACCTGCGTCGCTCGCAACCAGTTTGGAGTGGACTCCAGCTCGGGGAGTCTGGTTGTTAAAGGTAATTTTCAGTGATGAAAAATCATTTTTCGAGAAATTGTTTTGTTAGCATTTTTTTTTTACCAGTATTATATGTATTAAAAGCAGCACCTTAAATGAAAGTAGGTATTTTTCCCATTTTTCCCATTTTTTCCAACAAATAAACCATTTTTTCCCCACTGGATAATAAGGCGCACCATAAATAAAATGAGTTCTTTTTTTCTAATCCTTTTTTCAAAAATAAACCAGTTTTTTTTTCCTGATTATAATGCTTGATTGTTTTTTTAATCAAAATTTAGACTTTTTTCATTTTAAGCCATTTTTAAAGTGCAGCAATACATTTAATTTTTTTTTTTTTTTTTGACACTTTGTTAAGTGAAATTGCCATAGTTATAAGCCTAAAACCAATATAGGGCCAATTACGATGAACCAATCAGATCAAATCCTTTTCCTGTGATGTTGTAAGATAAATATATACATATAGATATAAAATGCTAATGTGGTTATTATAGACCATATCTGAAATAATCATAAACACGTGCTTATATTTTGCTAGTTGCCGTTAAACTACTCACCAGAGAGACTTTTACAGCAGAAAATAGTTTTTATCGCTCGATAGCTCGGCCCATAGTATTACTACCTGCGGCTATATTTATCTCCTTCGTTACGAATCAAAAATCTGTCAAATTGAAACATTTGCGAGGCGTGTTTTATGGCCGGGCGTTGTAGGTGGCAGCAGCGTACAGCGTGGTTTCCAGAGCCGTCTGATCTGAGCCGAGTGGAGTCTTTTTATTTGGTAATGAAATAGAAGAGTGTAGTGTCAGAACAGCGGCACGGGAGACCCGGAGGGATCCAGATCACACTTGTGTTGAGTCACTGGAGCAGTGAGTTATTACGCCGTATTAAATATGAATGAGAAGTGTGGGTGTGCAGTGGCGTTCTGCGGCTGGGGGAGTTTTCAGATGTAAGCACTCGGTGGAGGTCTCCGATATTTCCTCTGACGCGAATTTTACCTTCCCTGTCTATTCACATCACATTTAGCTCCTTACATTTACATTTCTGAATATATCTGATTTTTTTTTTTTTTTTCAAATCTGAATTCTAGTAATACTGCTTTTTTTTTTCCTGATATTGCAAACATCTAACGAGCTATGAAACAGCTGTTGTCGTTATGTTCGTGTGTGTATATGTCGTTATTTTCGACAGCAAAAAATATTTGTTGTCGAAATATTTTGTTATAGTGGGATGTCTATAGGACGTTCGCCATATTGTTGGGCAGTGATGTCTCTTTCCAGAACAATTTTTCGCATTTTCGCATTAAACACACTTTTCCCCGAATGTACAATTTATATACATTTTATAGGACAATGCTTGTGCCTTATAGTCCGACAAAGTATTTTAATGGATTTTAATAGTATTTATTATCCTAATTTAATGCATGTTCAATAATTTGCAGGTTTTTGTAGTCATCCTCAACCTTGGTCAACAATTCAGTATTAATTCTTTTAAACCTACAAAGTCAATTTATATGTGTGTTTCAAGTGAGTGTCGGACTGTTGTGTGCATAGTACAGCGTATCGATTGTTTTTAATCGTGCTTAAAAATCACAGAACCCAATGGTTAAAAATCAAAAGCTGAACGTAAAATCAAAGTTTAGGCCAGTTCATTAATCTCTGTCAGCCACCGAAACCTCGAATCATTGTGTGTCAGTAAAGTCTGTCAAAAATTCAATCTACATTGATTTTTTTCCGTTTTTTTAATACGTTTTTTTCCTCGTGTATGTATATATACAAACACAACATGAACTTATCGATATGACACAGAAACTTGACATGCATAAATGGTGTTTATAGATGGATGGAATGGACATCAGGTAAGATTGATTGATAGATGCATTTCGTCCGGGCGCTTTTCACTTGCCATAGATGTCAAATGAAGTGATACACCACTGGCGTCTTCATGTCAACATCCATTTTCTCTCCATTAGTATGTCAGAGGGGCAAATCCGTGCAGCATCAGCAACCAGATCGGCTTTAGAGGAGAAAAGCAAACTTTTCAAGTATTTTTGCAGATTGATCAGAAAGTGTTCCAACTGCATTAATAAAACACAGACAAACATTCAAATTGATTTTTTTTTTTTTTAGAAAGTGATTTTTTTGTACTGGTTTTACATTGCATATGTATTGGACAAACAGATAATCAATTCCTATAAATAATAAGCATTGGATGCCATAGTTTGCAAAGTTTAAGCAAAGTTGAACGTGTCTCCTGGAGGCCGAGTAGAAGAAGCAGTGGAGGCTGAGCAGCAATATGTTTGTTTAAGAAGTCGAATGCATTTCTTTTTCTCGTCTCTGTGTGTGTTAGTCGTCTCTACGGCTTTCGCAAAGGAACTCAAAGGCTTTGTAACAAAGCACCTTACAGGTATCGCTGCGTTTTCTGGTTACTATAGCGACCGTTTTGATTGTTACGCTTGCCCTTTTTAAGATGCAAATGCCTTTTTTTCCCCAGGAGCCGTTCCTATTATTCTTTAATGCTGTGTATTCTTCTATATTTAGGCAGCTATATGGCTCGATGTCAGAGATTTAACTCACGTTTTGTTACCATGAGCTGTTCGCGTGTAATGTTCTTGTTTACATTTTAGAGAAATTGAAACTTAACTGATGCTTTGCTGTTATTAAAAAAAATGCGTGAGCTATGTAATTATAAAGAAGTTAAGCATCCTGATAGACATGTAGAGTTTGTGCATATACAATTTTATTCTGATGTATAATATATATATATAATATAATATAATATAATATAATATAATATAATATAATATAATGTAAGAACCTGTTTTTTTCCAGTTTTAGCGGTTCAAAGGGTGCTTATAATCGCAGATTTCAAATATCCACATAAATATAAGCTCTCGTTTTTTTTTAAATAATGGTTCTGAAGGCAAACGTGGATATGCGTTTTTATTAACTCAATAACAGAAATGAAGAACGTTGCGATACTTAACAGGGGGAAAAAATAACACAGGAAGAAGTAAAATTAAACGAAAAACAATCAATTAATATTTGAACAGACAGACCATATCGCATCCGGTAGATTGCCGTGCTAAAGGCTAACCGGCTAGCGCTTGAAAACGTCAGCTGTAATAGTGTCGGAGCAAACAGAAAAGTTCAAAACGAAAAACACTGGAGTCAAACACAATCAAATCACTCTGTCTGCTACACAGAGAAAAACACAACTGTTCTGATAATCACGTCTAACAAAAACCGAGCTCAGTCAGCTTTACTCTATGCTCTTTTAGCGCATAAGACTTATGGGAACCAGTGAGCAGCAAAGCATGATGGGATGTGTAGTTTTTAACCGCTAGATTATTGTTTCATTCGTTTTAAGTAAAACAACATTGAAGTGATACGAGTCACAAGTTTGATAAATAAAGAAAAAATAGTATTTTAAAGATAAAATATACATATTTTACCCAGAAACAATCAAAAAAATTACTTTCATTTTGTGCCTGGAAAATCAGGGGGGGGGGGGTTATAATGGCATAAATACGGTATATTATACAGAAATCTAAATTCCTTGGACCAGTGAAGCAGCGTCTACAGGCCCGTGATCAGCCTGACTCATTCCATCTCGTCACCATCTGCCCCGTGCAAGTTGTTTGTTCATGGAGTCACCTCGCACCTTTGCTTCCATTATTTCTCTTCATTAAAGTGGTCCTCAAACATGTCCGCTCTGC
>MU204204.1:19546661-19602313 GCA_017309775.1 Paedocypris sp. Pulau Singkep
AAAAAAAAAAAAAAAAAAAAAAAAAAAAGATTAAAAGTGTGGGATTGTGTATCCGTGTCTGTGTGCATCAGTCACCAGCGTGATGTTCCAGTGTCACCACTCAATCAGGCCAGTAAGAAATGGCTTCCGGCATCTTCACCTTCCACCGGAGCCGGTCTGCGGGGAGACGGAGGGTTTAATGCATTGACAGCAATAGCAGAGATGATGTATGAGCTTATGATGAAAAGCTAATTGGAGGCATCGGGGGCCAGAAGAAAGGAATCCTGAAGAGATGGTGAAGCAGATGTTGAGAAGCAAGTCTTAATAGAGATAAACGACGTTCCACTGGATGATTTACTGGTACTGATGCTGGAGGTGAGTGACGGCTGCTATTCACTCCCCGACCTCCATCTGCTCCAGGATTCCCTCCAGCTCCTTGGCCTTCTTACGCTTCTGAGGAGTCTCTGAGGAGGCGAGGAAAGCAGAATTACTTTAATCCAATTAGGGGAGCAAAGAAAAATGACACGAGAGACGAACAGATCTGACAATAAAACCATTAGGGGTGTAACTACTATGTATTACAGTAGAAGTGTTCCACAATACCATTATTTCATGATTTTTATTTAATCTTTATAGATTTAGTATTTAATTTCGTCCTGGCAACACACATATTCCCACTTTTGCTTGAGCGCCTGTGCTAATGCTAATGTATTATAGCAACAATCTAGAAAACCTTTTTTTTTTATCTTTTAAAGATTAATAATTACTCACTTTATCCAATCGGAAAGATTAAAAAACAAAATTATTCCAGTTACACAATGTATGTGTGGGAAAAGCACTGTAGACTCGCCACACAGTGCCGCTGCTGTTAGCTGCTAAGATGCTAAGCTAACAAAAAAAAAACAATAGCAGAAAAGGCATAATTCTAAATTAAACATGTAACAGACGCATTAGACGTTACGCAAAAGATTTTGTCTGGAAACCTGATCTATACAATTTTACAACAAATATAATTTTATTTTCACTTTTCTCAAAAAAAAAAAAAAGAAAAAAAGAAAAAGAAAAATACATTGCATCATTGCATTGCAAGTGTATTGTTACACTCTGGTAAAAAATAAATTTGTTTAGTCTTTTTAATATTTAAATATTCCTAGCTAAAACCTTGTCAAATACGTAAACCAAATTTTCACATTTTAAACAACTCAAGCTTTTCGCTAAAAGGTTTTGTTATTGCTAAAAGTGTCTTGAGAATTATCGTCAACCCAGTTTTAAACAAGAACTCCGCTTCTTTTAATTTTACCTCAATATTCTTGCAATGACATTTCAGGATTCCTGAAGGTTTTCCTAATTTTATTACTTAATAAAAAAAAAAAATAATAATAATAATAATAATAATAATAATAATAATAATAATAATAATAAAAATATGATTATTATTAATAAACAGGTCAAAAAGTGGTTTTATTCGGAGGTTTCACCGTGAAAGTGCAGGGCGGTTTTCCGTCGCAGGTCTTCTACGGTCTCGTCTGTGTTTGCCCACTCCAGCACCAGTCTTCTGCCGTACAGATGTGTGCTGTGGCACAGAGCTGTAAACGCTTTCTGTTCAGAGACACACACATGCCAAGAGCTTTAGCACTGACGTCTGAACCAGTGTGTGAATCCCACATTCAAACAGGAAACCTTGGCGTCTTGTTTAGTGATGAAGTCGACGAAGCCAAAGCCCCGGTGAGCTGAACCAATCCCTTTCTTTGGCAGTCGGACGGTCTTGAGCTCTCCAAACGTGCTGAGAAAACCAAAACAACATTCAAATTTAACGCGTTTTCAAACCTAACATTAAAAAAAAAAAAGAAAAACTAGACCTAGCAGTCTAGCAATTTAACACAATATGCATTAACACAATACCCACTTTATTCTATACCTTTTCCCCCCACTACTTAAAAAAAAGAGCCTCAAATATAAACATATATTAAAAAAAAAAAAAAAAAACAGCTGGTCCTCACCATCTCATTCATATTTAACAGAACTAAATATCAAAGATGGACTGATTTGCTCATGTTGCTTTTTAATTGTCTGTGAATCTTAAAGAAACTATTGTGTATTGGTTGTGGGCAGAGGTGTAAAGTACTTGAGTACACTTTAGTAATGTTTGTACATTTTGTAAATATACAATATATATACATATGTATAATACAATTGATTCTTAAAAACAAAACTGAAAAAAATTCTTTAGACATTAACACTTGTACTTGTATTGTATTTTTGATGCTCAGTACAATGCAATCAATAGTACAAATACTAATACAAGCAACCTTTAAATTCACGCAGTCCCAATAAATCAAAGTATCCAAAAATACTAATAAGTAAAAAAATATTTACAATATTTACAAAATGTAGAAATATTCCTAAAGTGTACTCTGGTTGTGGGCATATGACAGGAGGAACGAAAGCTGATGAACTGACTGGCTGGTTGAACTGACACAGGTTTGTGATTGGCTGACAAAAACTTTTGGCTTATCTGGTTTTATAGACTCGTCAAAAATATTTATTTTGGAGTGTAAATTTACTTGAGTATTTTCAAGATTGGACAGATAAAAACATTGAAATAACCAGCTGTGAAATCTTAGAATATAAGTCCCACCTGGAAACTTTTACAGCGAAAATAAGGAAACTCAATATAAAAAAATATTAAGGTGTGAAATCAAATTAATAACGAATTAATAAAATACAACTTTAAAACAATAAAGGGTTGTAAAAATGTATATTTTAAATTCTCTAAAAGTGAATTTCAAAATAAGAGCGTAGGGAGAATCAGTTTCTAAGAAAAAGGAGAAAAGGTTTCTAACTCTCACCAGAAGAGTTCTCGCAGTTCCTTCACTGTCGCCTGGAAAGGGACGTTGCGCACCAGGATTTTTGACGACGTCTGTTTCTTGCTGGTCTGCTTTTTCTTCTGGGACTTTACTACATTCGACCTGTGGTGAAAAACACAAGGCACAAGCTTTAGTAAGACTGAAACCTTCGGCTACAATTCATTTTCAATTCAAAAGTAGCAATGACATCCTGAATGGCTTAATAAAAAAAACTAGCATATCGAATTGATAAGAAGTTTTACTTTCTACTAGATCCTTAAATCATTATATCATTAAGTTTATACATTTTCATTTCTTAAATAAAAACGTTTAGATGGTAAAATACTGTACAAAACAATAGATCATAAAACGTTTATAGATTGTTGCTTTTTTTTGTATTATAATATAGAATATTTTATTTCGGAGTGATTAAAGACTAAAAATAATATTTCAAATAATTATACTTTTCAAGTTTATATTGTAAATACTTATAAACTTATTTAATAATTACTATAATAAAAATAATTATAAACTAAAAAACATTAGTGCTTCTAAAATATTTTTGTCGTAGCGCCAAGAAAACCATAAATATCGAATACTTTAAATATACCTACATGCGTGTGTGCACACTAATAATGAGCGTGCTTCCGCGAACTAGTGCATTTACACTTTTACTCCAGTGCAAAAGCATGTTTTCTGAGGTCTTTCCTACTATGTTAGGAGCACTATTTTATGTACATGGTGACTGATTTAACCAAAAAGTGTTTTGCCAAAAAGAAGTTTTACTTCACTAATTGCACGGCGATGATTTCCTAAAACGTGCAGGCCAAATTACTGCAATCCTGTTATTAATATTTCCATATTACTAGGGAAAAAAAGAGCTCAAATGTAAAATGCAATACAATCGATACCACTCACCTCGTTTCCTTCTCAGATACCTTCAGCTCGAGCTGGTGCTCATCCACCATGCAATGCTATAATCAGCACAGAAGAACTAATAAGACCCAATTATGCATTTTTAAACACACATGAAGTGATGGCTTTATTTACCTGCAGCTGTTTCATGGCTTTCTGTGCCACCTCTGGACTTTTGTACTGCACGAATCCATAACCCATCGATAACATTTCACCTAAACAAGCAGAAACACAGATTACAATGTGGCGAGAGTCTCAAACAGACCAAAAGACATGTGCTAAAATGATGTCCAACTCAACCTGTTTTACTTCTCTTCTTGGAAATAGTGCAGGACTTCACCGTGCCACATTTAGAAAAAGTCTGGGGAAAAAATACAGCCGTTTAAAGGAGAGGATAGCCTTTAGTGTCACTACAACATTACAATGAGATGGTTAATAATGGTTAAAAAAATTGGTTAAACTACTGGTAATATTGGTTAGTTTAGTAGTCAGTGGATAAGACTTGTCATAAATGCGTGAGTGAGACACAAATCAGGGTGTGTGTGACCGGGAAAGGTTGAATTCTTGTGTTTCAGGGCATTAATAGACTGACAGATGTTTAGGCCTCTTTATCCATCTGTCCATATGCGTCCAGACTTTATAGTGTTTATAGGCACATGCATTTTGGCCAAATGCCTCGGAAAGCCTCGTCTGACTGGCTCTTCAGAGATGCTTCCAGATGTGAAACAGGAGGAATCACATGAGAAAGTGTCTGCGACAGATGTCTGCTGTCACGCGGTTGAGCTCACCTGCCGTAGAGTTTCCTCCGAGGTGCTGAAGTTGAGATTTTTGATGAAAAGAGTAGATCCAGGTAAACTATCTTCCTCTTCCTCCTCATCCTCCTCTTCCTTTAGCTCTGGGTTTTTTGAGTGTGTGTTCTCAGGTGCAGCTTTTGTAGATGGGAGTTTTGCAAAATACAAAGTACAGATGAAATGTTTTTACATGAAGGCAAAAAATGTTACATGTAAAATATGTTATACGTATTACCATCATAAAAGACACATTGGCAGCAGATACTGATTGTGTAACATTTGATCATTTTATTAGAAATGAATTGAAAAGATTTTTTAATTAACTTAAAACAATTCCAAGAATACAATGTCATTATGTTTACTTGTAAATGCCTCATTCCCGCCTCATATAAATATATATTTACAGTATATGACCAAAATCAAAAACCCAAATGTGAATTCCGTATGAACCTAATTATAAATAACTATCATGTTTCCATTAGACGAATTGGCTAGTTTAAATGTAGGAGCTTTAAATGAAGCATGTAATATAAAATGACATGTAAAAATAAAAAAGTATTTAATAGAAGAAAAAGAGATTGTACCTGCTTTAGGAGCTGCAGAAGTGGTGAAGACGGCAACAGGAGCCCATTCCAGATACAACGGAACATGTTGGAACTGAAGAGACAATGTTGAGATTATAAGACAGTTGGGATAATCTACAGTATATGACAGCAAATGATTGTACCTACATAACTGCTAAATATAATTTATGTATGTGACTTCTTCACAGCAGTCACATACATAAATTATATTTATGTATAATTCCAGGCAGAACACACATTCACATTTTTTCTAGGATAAATGCAAATTCTTCCTGGCTTTAGAATCCATAGCATCATAGTTTTGTTGTTATGAAGATCTTTAGTCTGTTTTGTCAAGAAAATACTGTATGTACAGAAATGTGAATGTAGATAGATGAAAACAGACACCTATAGATGGATAAACAGACGAACAGAGAAAGATATACAGACAGATACCCATAGATAGATAAACAGCGAGACAGACATATAAATATACATATAAATAGATGAATGGTTAGATAGATCCAGACAGACCAACAGCCAGTCTGAGAGACAAACAGACCATCAGAGAGGAAGATTTACAGACTGATAAAATAAAAAAAACAGACCTACAGACAGATGCCCGTATATAGATAGACAGAAAGACAGAGAGAAATAGACAGCCAGGTAGAGAGAGAGACAGACAGAAATAATACAAATAGAAAGACAAACAGACCAATGGATGAAAAGACAGACAGTCTGACAGATACCCCTGGACAGAAAACAGAGATAAAATATACAGACAGACAAACAGAAAGATAGAGAGAGTGATGGATTGACAAATCCAGCCAATATACCTTGGTATAAGCGAGTTTCATAAAGGCCCGTTTGGCTTCGGTCGTCTCCAGGAACTCCACTATGGCGGTGAGACCTGAAGGGGGCAGCAGAACTCTTCCCAGAGATCCATGGGGGGAAAACAGGTTCTCGATGTCTTTGGCTTCAATCCCTGACGGCAGATTCTTCACCAGGATCACAGATTTACTGCGCTGACCGGACGCCTGCAATCAAACGAAACCCACAAAAACTAAATCAGTATTTCATGCTAAATATACCCTAAAACCTCTAAGAGAAGGCCACCAGGATGGAAGGGTTGAAAAAGAGAAGGCCATGGCTTTCTTATAGAGGTTTTAGGGTCATGTAATAACATGTCCTGAGCTGGGCCAAGGGGAAGTGGTAGGAGCCACACAGATGCCAACTTCAGGGGCCCAACATTTATTATTGACAAAAACAAGAACTTTTACAAAAAAATTAATAAGAAGAAAAATCTCCTCAAAGCAGTTAAACTGGCTGTTAACGTGCCTTATGTTCAAACCAGCTCTACCTCCTCCGTACAGGAAGAAAGGTTAACATACACGTTTAACGCCGTCGGTTCAACTGTCCAGCGAGTTCCATCCAACCCTCTCTATCAGAAATGAACTGGCTTTTATCAGTTTCCTGCCTAAACAGATTGAGCTAAACCACATTATCTGATCTGGAGTGGGATCTAGAAAATAAAAAAACAAAAAAAACCTTACATAATTTACATGAACATAAACCCGAATCTTAACAACTCTCAAGTTAAAGTTCAAGTTCATTTGTATAGCGCTTTTCTTAGTCCGAGACCAACGCAAAGACGCTAAATAAGTTTGAATGAGGCAAATCACTACAGAATACATATCTTCAAAAGAAAAAAAAAAAACAAGAAAAAGAAAATCACCATCACCCATTACCAAAAATGGAATCAGCCCAAACATTTAAAATAGCTGATAGAAGGGCCATTACCCAGAAAATTTAATACATTTAATTAAAAAAAAAAAAATAGGAAGTGGCACGTCTGCTGGATTTCTAACATTTTCTAACGCAATTATTATAACCATATGGATGTATTTCTTTGACCTGCAATTTGAGAAACTGTAACAAACGTAAAAAAGTGAACACTTGGAACATTAAACGGTTACTGTGATGGTCCTCGTCAGGTTGAAAGTTTGTGGTGTGCGGTACCTGGCTGAACGAGTCCAAAGACACGCCGTTGTCCAGGAGAAACTGTCTGGTTTCCTCTACGATCTCCGTCTCCCCAAGAGCCAATCGCACCGCTAGACTGCCACTAAACTCCTGTAGACCAATGAAAAGCCGCCGTCACTCGAGTTGGTTCTCAAACAGCTAACGTCAAGCACAATGACAAACACTCACCGGATCCAGGACTTGACTTTTAGTGGTGTTGTATTTCTGAGCGACGGCGTCAGCTACAGCACTCGTCCCCATAAACAGCGAGTTCCAGTTGTGAGAGCTGCGTGTGAAGCGGGAAGCGAACGTGATGGACCACGGTTCTTAATTCTTGAGCCTTCCTCAACTGACCTTCCACTGGCGGCTTTGTCTTTAGCTTCCTTCTGCCTCTTATAGGAGGATGAGCCTGGAGCATCAGGACCCTGATCTGGAACGATCTTCTTCATCCTTGATGCCAACACATGCAGCATCCTTCCCTGGACGGTCCAAACTGGTGTGAGCCACAATCCAAGCGCACACAGAGACCGCAAAGACAAATTTGCTTTTAAATTAACATCAATACCTGGAAAATGTGTCCATCAAGCTGAGCTAAAGCAGAGACGGCATTTTCTGGAACCATGTATGTCACAAACGCAAAGCCCTTGGGTTTCTTAGTCAGGCCATCAATGGGGAAATGGATTTCAGAGAGAGGACCTAGTGGAAACACACACACACAGAAGCATTTTAAACACATCAAAGGCATTTAAAATATATTGTAGGAAGATTCAGTTTGTGAATTTAGAGATCCCAATCCTCACCGTGTTTGGTGAAAAGTTCATTCAGATCATCTTCTGTGCACGTGTAGGGTAGATTTCTGATGAAGAGTCGTCCCGATTCAGCCACATCCTCCTCTTCCTCATCGTCTTTCAACTCGCGTACAAACTTTCTCTCTTTGTGACTTTCCTTGTTCCAGCTTTTGTCCTTTTTAAAGTTTTTGACTCTAAACACTTCTATATAGCGCCCCCCTGTGGGAATACATGGAAAATGTCCAAAAAACACATTAAAAAAAATATAATACATGCATATTATAATTATTATTATAATGATTGCTGGATAATTATTGAATCTAATAATAAACAGACTGTACCTATGTAATCTTTGTTCAAGCGAAGGGCTCGCTCGATCTCTGCCTCTGACCGCAAGTCCACGTACACGTAACCTAAAAATAGAATAGCAGTTTATTGTCCGTACATCTTAACATTCGACTCCATCTTAACACCATTAACAAACATTGAGCGATGTTTTTTACCTGATCTTCGCCCATCCTGGTCTTTACTAAAGCGAATGGCAACCGGTTTCAATGGCAGCATAAATTCCCGGATTTGTAGCTGTATTACAAGTCAGGAAGAGGAAAAACTTACCATACACATCTATAGAAACTTAAGAATATAGCAGAAATAATAAACCTAATACTGTACAGCAAAACAATAAACCACTATTACACACTTAAACCAATGTTTCTAAAATTCAATAAATATAAAATTTATCTGCTTTATTATAAATCTGATTATTGGGATCAAAAGACAGATTATGGTCAGTTGTGGTCAATAATTATCATACTGTTTGTAGATGTTTTTTTTTTTTTTAGAAAAAGTTGTCAAGTTCAAAATTCGATTCGAATTGAAAAGTTTGATCATATAACAATCCCTTCCCTCGTACACAAAAATCGTATAATATAATGGAATGGAATGAAGTTTGTATGTTGATAATCGTATCAATACTACAAAAATCGATGTTCACAAAAACAAATTCAAAAGATGTAAAATTACGTGGACTAGTGATGAGATTCTTATTTAAAGTGCTGTTGCAAGTTAAGGTCTCATTAGAACACTGTTGCTCTAAGTTGAGTGTTAAGTTGTATACATTCTTTACTCAAATATATTTTTATGAAATTCTGAAATCTTGCGAGTTTTACTACGCAGCCGGTTCTCACCTCTTTAACGGTGAAGGGAACACCTCGCAGCTTCACTGTGAATTCTGTGCTGGGCTCCATCTACACCAGACCAGAGCAAAAGCTTTACTCCAGTTCTCTTCTCCTCATCAGACTCACACTCACCGTGTTCTTGCTTCTGGCCTTCTCTCCGCTCTCATATGCACTGTCTATGTGTTGGGAAGATGAATCCTCTTCATCCTCCTCCTCCTCCTCTTCTTCTTCTTCTTCTTTCTCTTCAACAGGACCGTCCTCTTTATCATCTGTCCCATCCAATATTTCTGAGTTTTGCACCATTTTGGAGCGAAGATAATCCATGTCGGACATGTCTTTCTTCAAGGCGTCTTTACTAGCATCTGGTGAGCAATCAAAAACAAAAACTGAAGACGAAACTGTAATTATTTTGTTTTCTTTAAGCGTTCAAACTCTATAATAAAAAAATTCCATCCACAAAAAGAGAAATTACCGCTTTGAATGATCAGGACTGACCTTGCTTTTGCTCTTCATCATCCTCTTCCTCCTCAGCGCCACTAAACTCTTCCGACTCATCCGAGTCAAAGTTCAAGTAGTCGTCCTTAACAGGCTCCTTTTTCTTTTTCTTCTCCTCCTCATTTTCTTTTAAACCAGTAGCAGCTTCCACAGAGTCGTTGGCCCACGTGGGAACTTGATTACGTTTTTGATGCACAGCAAGGAACTCGTGAAACTTCTGGTCTTCTTCAAGCTGAGGACCAAACAAAAAAGCAAAAGACTTTTCACGTTTTTCCAATTTCAGAGATGCTTTTAACCAAAGCGATGTCTAAAAAGAGACAGAGCAATGTCATTGAGCAAGACACTGAACCTGATCTAGATACTAAAGTTAAGGTTTCTGATAGACAGACAGACAGACAGAGAGAATGTTTGTAAGGTGAGTGTAACACTTACGTCACCGATGACATTTAAAGGCTTTTTCGTTTTCTTCTCCTGTAGAAATACAGTAACTGAATCTCAATCAAATTCAATTTATAAAGTACAATAACACAATTACTAATTTAATTATGTCAGCAACAAAAACTAAAAACCTAATACATGAGCACATTAATTGCCAATTTAACATTTAAATCACCTGAATAAGTTAATTCTGGTAACAAAATATTAGTACTGTAATATGATTTACAAAAAAATACTGTATTTTTTGGACTCCAAGGCGCACTCAAATTGCTTAACCAGATTCGGAACCTTATAATCAGTAAAGTGTGCTTATAGGTGTTTATTAACGTAATAGTAACATACGGTAAAAATAAACAGAACATAAATCACCAATGGATTGCTAAAAAAAATATATATACACCAGTATATGGGTAATAACAAACCTGGTCCTTTTGTTCACGAGACTTTGGCTCTTTCGCCTCTGAAGCTGCTTGTTGTGAGTGTTTGCTCCAGGGTCTGGCTTTGTTTGGGTCGCCAAAATCTGTGCACAACTCCACCTTACACACAAAGCAGATCAACAACAACCAGTTCAGAACCAAGCAAGTTCTATTCTTCTAATACGGTTGTCCTGGTCCAAATGGTGAAATCAAGATCAATTCAGAAACTTCACCACTGACAATCTGATATGTGCATGTTTCTGTGTGTCTCATTTGTGCACAGCAACCTTGGGTTTCTGAAAGGTGCTATATAAATGCAAAGTACAAATAAACGAATAAAGTAAGTGTGATAGTCAATATGTGAAACCAAGGAGATCCTGGTCCGTTCCGTGGCTCGTTTCACAGTGTGTCCTGAAGAAGTATTATAGATATTATAGATAGATCGTCTACCCGATATTTGGAAAGACGATTGTATTAAACTGCAACTTTTCTCAACCAATAAAAATAGCTCTAATGAAAGTATTGATATTATTTCTATAAAATTTCTCACAATAAGTGAAGAAATTGGTGTTAAAAAATAAACACACGCGGGAGGGCAAAATACGTCGTAGGAGAGAGTCCGTGGAAATAAATAATTTGTAGATCTAATGATTCTTATCTAACAACAAAGTTAGATAAAGTTGTTCTTGTGTGAACGAAAAAGTGTCTACAGCAAAAGCGTGTTTGGCTTCGTGAAGTGAACATGTTTCGGATCACGAACTTTAGTGTGAAAGCACAATACAAGTCTGCCCATTTCTAAAATATCGCTATCATCAACTGTTTAACGATTTTTACGCCGGTGTGAAAGGAGCTTACAGTGACTCTGGACGTGTCCACAAAGCTCCTGTTAAAATGGACCAGAGCTTTTTTCGCATCTTCTTCACTTTTGAATCCCACGAATCCAAACTTGCGGAATTTTCCGGCTTTGGTGAACTTCAGAACACTGTCTGTGAGAGTCCCGAAGTCAGAAAACATCTGCCGGAAGCGATCTTCTTTCATCTGGATACACACAAGACATCACAATCCGTGTACTATTATTACAACGCTACATGTCACATTTCTTATGAGGAAAACATTCGTCGAAGACATGTGTTAAACCGCAGCTTAACAACAGCGACATAAAACCACTCACCCCATTTGGGAGATTTTTCACTATTAATCTCGACATTTCTAGACTTTTAGATGAGAATACTTTGTGAAAAATCGAAATGTTTTTTTACAGGCAGCACAAGCGTGGAGCTTCTCAGTGCGTCGCCATTTTTGTTGATGACGTCAAAGTCGTCGTCAGCCGTGAGTATGGCGTCCTCTTGTGGCAAGCAATGGAATGACTGGAGGTGAGCTCCGATGAAAAGTATTGTTGGTAAAGTTCGAATTTTTAGTAATTGATCGTTACATGATTTATAAGTGATATAAATTATTTCTATAGCTAATATATGTTGTAGTCTAAAGTGATATTCTGATATTCGAATATGATGCTACAATCACTGTAGGTACTGAATAATACTACTACGAATAATAATAATTTTTTTTTTATTGAAACCTTTTGGGTACTTTTTTGCCCTCATTTTATACTAGACACATTTTAATTGTTCCGTTCCGTCTTCTGCCGCTTATCCGGGTCACATTTTAATTGTGTGTGTTCTTTTCCTTATGTTGCACCAAACGGAGTAGTATTCTTAATTTCGTTTTAACCATGTGATGCAATGACAATGGCATTCTATTCTATAATAATACTATAAATAATAATAATAATAATAATAATAACAATTATTACTATTATTGTTAATATTATCATTATTAAAATCTCTGTCTCTCTCTCTCTCTCTCTCATTGGCATCAACTCCCCGTGACCCAGGAATAGAAAATGATTGTGTGGCAAGTTGCTGTCATGGCAGCAATGTGCCAGTCTGTTGACCTGAATAGAAAGCATCCAGGTCTGAGCCACCTGACTACCCCACTGGAGCATTAGCCTCCTCACCAGCAGATTGTGGAGCAGTTTCTTCCCCCGGGCCACAAGACTCTTCCGCACCGGGCGAAGCTGAGGGCACGAGAACAGACTCACACACACACACCAACTTCTGAACCTGCTGTTCTGCACTAATCTAATAATATCACTTTATGTTCACAATCTGCCGCTTTACATTTTTGTACATGTAGTCGTTTTGTACATTTTTCATTTCATGTCCACAAAATCAAGTCCAATTGAAGTGGCTCAGAGAGTCTGTGACAATGTAACCCTGACTTTTTTTTTGTTGCTTTTTTTACTTTTATGTTGAGTCCTTTTCACTTGTTTTTAAATTCTAATATAAGTCTAAAAAAATTCTTAAAAAAAGTCTCAAGTCTTAAAACAATTAAGTCTCATTATTTTAACATTTGTTTATGTACAGTGTTGTTAATTTATGCTTGTTTATTTTCAAATTTTTTGTCCATACAATTGTGTGTGTGTGTGTATATATATACACACGTATATGGATATATATATATATATATATCCATGGATATAAATAAATAAATAAATAAATATATTCCTTTAAATGTTATATCTGCTTTTCTGCAATGCAAATTTTCAGCTGTGTGACAAATAAAGGCAGTTTCATTTAAAAAAAAAAATATGAATACACAAAGAAAATGTACTAGAATAATTTCATTAAGTATGCTTAATTACATTTTATTTAATTACATTATTTTAAACTTCAAAATGTTGTATTTTTCAGAAACTTTAAATAACGCAGAGATTAGAGAGAAGGTATGATAGTTTAATGCGCCACAAGAGAACGTGAATGTGATTGTTGTGACCCTGTCGAGAAGATAGAATCGAAATACGTGATAATGATTGGAAACGAAAGTACATTGTATGCGTGTGTGTGTGTGTGTGTGTGTGTGTGTGAGAGAGAGAGAATAAAAACATGATAACCAACCCCCTCCTTAACATAATCAACCAAGACAACAGCAGAAATATATCAGTCAAACAATTGAATTCCGCAAAAAGAACGGTACAAAATATTTTAATACTATGCCATACACAACTTTCATACTGTACATTATTTTTACAAGCACAGAAAATAAATACAAAACAAAAATAAATATTAAATAAAAAAAGAGCCTGATATTAGATGAGAAAATATCTAGTACTTTCAAAACATATCAAATGTCAGTCCGGTTTTGAAAGAAGACAGACAAGTTTACGTTTAGTACTAGGTTTAGAGTTACATCAGATCTTAAATCTGAAGTCAGCACTAAGGAATAAACCGCATTACCCAAGATCCCCCAGGTTTCTATCATTGTACCCGTGACAGTACCCGTGTGTAAAGTACTCAGACCCGAGGACGTCAGTGAGGCGTTTACTCCAGTACTGCCACTCAATATGGCTTCATAAATCAGCAGACAGAGTCCGTCTGATATCGGATTGCTTTACAACTCTATGGAAAAATCCTCAACATTTCACCTCCAAAAAGTCAAGTGATCTTATTCCCAAAAGGGAGTATAGTCATTAAAGAAGGCCGCTTCCGAGCCTGCTCCTAAAGTCCATGTTTGGCTTGCACAATTCCCAGTCAATTCCCAGCAGTGTCGCTACTTCCAGTAGGATGGTCACACAGCGAATAGATCCAGGGTCCCTGTCGGGTCCTGTAGGCCGAGAATGCTGTAAGCAATTTTCTTCTGATGACCTGGCAACCGCACACCGATGTTCTCAATATCTCTGGAGACAGAATCATAAAATCGATTAGAAAAAAAACCCTAGTGTGACAATGACTGTCTTAATTCTATTCTTCATCCATTACGGAACCTGGTTTGTATACTTACTCAATTTTTAAGCACAGCACCTGTTCCATGGATTTAATGCCAGCGAGGGCAAAGGTTTCTCTGTATTGCGCCATCTTGATGGATCCCAGCCACTCGTCGACTGACCTGAAGGGGGCGCCATCGTTCCCACTTGTGCTTGGGAGGCGAATGGAGAGGCTGAGCAAAGCGTGAACAGGACACATTATTACACGAAGCCAAATAAGCAAAGAAAAACTGTTCACAAGAATCTAGTCGTGTAGAACTAGTTACCGTGGATCGATGCTAGCAATGGCCGACAGAGATTCTGGATTATGAAGCAACTTCTCAAGCAGATTGACAATATCAACGAAGCGTGGCCTTTTGGACCGGTCCTGGACCCAGCACTGCAGCATCAGCTGATTGACCGCTGATGGACATCCCATAGGAGCCGGCAACCTGAAGCCCTCGTTTATGGATTTCATTACCTGATAATGAAAGAGTGAATGAAGAAGGTTGTCTTATTTCGGTTGTCAGAGATTTATAGGACACAAATTTGAAGTTGCATCATAAACTCAATATTACTTTATACAACATATTTATTTTATATACTTGTGATTTTATAATATTCTCTTAGCTCGCTTTGGTCTATGTTTCTGTGGTATATGTCTGTTTTTACCATTTGGTTTTATAATTATTATATGGATTTATATACTTGAGTGTTTAGAAAGGTGCCATCAAATAAAATGTATTATTATTATTATTATTTACCTTGTTGAACTTATATTACAGATCTATAATTTTTTTACTTCACTACTGGAAATTAAGCCCACATCAATTGATGTTGCATCAGTGTTTGTGTGTGTGTGTGTGTGTGTGTGTGTGTGTGTGTGTTCTGACACACAAATGATTTTTAAGCATGTATAGTTTTATACCTCATGGTTGCTCATGTCCCAGTAGGGTCTCTCTCCGTATGACATCACTTCCCACATGACAATGCCAAAACTCCACACATCACTGGCTGAGGTAAACTTCCTGTAGGTTATGGCCTCTGGCGCGGTCCAACGAATAGGAATCTTGCCTCCCTAAAAAAAAAAAATAAAAAAAAAAAGAGTAAATTAATATGTTTACATAAAACATTTCCAAATAAATTAAACAAAAATATATTCATTAAAAAAGTTATTCCCTTTTTCAATGACTTTTCTATGGACAATTTTTTGTTCATAATTGTATGGAATGTTATTAGGTATAATAGTATAGTTTATTATGTTTGCATTATTTTACTTTATATATTTGTATAGATTGTAATTGTTTGGATTAATATTTAGTTCTAAAATATTTGAATTACTTATGCATGGATTATTTTTTGTTAGTATTGTATGACATATTATTGTTTGGATTAATATTTAGCTCATAATTGTATGAATTATTATTGAGTTAAATATTTTATGGAGTATTACTGCTTGTATAATTTTTTAGATCATAACTTTATGGATTACGGCATTTTTAGTTCATAATTGCAAATACATTAATTTTGATTCCCTTTTTTAGATTAGATTAGATTCAAGTTTATTGTCATTACACATGTACAGGTACAAGGCAACGAAATGCAAGGGTTGGGTTTACTTTGTTTTTTTTTGGCTTAAAAGGTTGGAGAAGACTTGCAATTTCTCCGTGTACTCACAGTAGTGGTGTAGGTTCCCTCAGGAAAGTCTTCCAGCACTCTCGACAAGCCAAAGTCAGAGACTTTACACTCTAAGTTACTATTAACCAGAACATTGCGAGCTGCCAGATCCCGATGGACGTAGTTCATGTCTGAGAGGTACTTCATTCCAGCAGAGACACCGCTGAGCATTCCCACAAGCTGGTAAGAGGAAAAATCTCCATCGTGGTCCTAGGGAGCATGAAATAACAATTCAGTGATAGAACCCAAAACCAGCTGAAGATCACTTTTTTGTCCCCTATTTGTTTCCTAGCCTCAGTCACATTTCTGCTGCTCACAAGTCTTTGTTTACATTGAACACATTGTTCGGTTCATACATCTGCTTTGTGACAGTTATTGTGTTCAACAGTGAAAAGTGCATTTACAATTGCAGTTACACATACTGTGACATGTTTGTGAAATTATATATCGTTAATACTCACCATATCAACAATTATCAAACTACGTAATTTCATTTTTTCATAAAGTTTTTTTTTTGTTTCACTTTTTTTTTGCGTATTTTAAACCTTGTAAAATACGTTTTCAATCCTGATGGAAATTGTTTTTGTGAATAAATTAATAATACAAATAATTTATTATAAAAAAAAACAGGCTAGAGAAAAAAAAAGCAAAAAATAATACAGCTTTTTGATAATTATTGTTTTTATGAAAGGCTCAAGCCCAATCGGAGCGGTTCTGCCGTTTTAAACACTCGATTGGCAAGATTACTGACCCATCTGAGAAAAAAACATTACAGTCCATTGATCAAACAACACAATGTCCGGTCTAGTACATGTTTAAGTCTATTTTAGGCAGTGAAAATCCTGGTCAACAAAGCCAATTGTTGGAGATTAGGGCAAAAAGAAAACTATGAGTTAATGGGAGTGGAGAAATAGATTTCGCCAAGTGATATAAAAACCTTGCCAGTGTGACTCACACTTTAGGAGTTACAGGACAATTCCCACGAATAAAATACTCTTATTAGAACATAAATCTAAATGCAATGAAATTAAACAACACGAACCCTCAAATAATGATCCAGGGCTCCATTCTCCATGTACTCCGTAATAATCATGGCATGTTTGACTGAAATAAAGAAAAAAAAAAATGTGGTCAAAAAACAACAAAAAGAACAAATGAGGTGAAACTTGAACAAAATAGTGTCTGCCTACACTTAGTCACGACTCCTTCCAAGCGTATGATGTTTTTGTGCGAAAACTGTCCCATGATGCTGGCCTCGCTCAGAAAGTCCTGCCGTTGCTTCTCGGTGTATCCTGGTTTCAGGGTCTTGATCGCTACGGCAACTTCACTGTGTCCGGGAACCTTCAGAGAGCCACGGAAGACCTCTCCGAATTCTCCTGCGGGACATCACATCTGATTGGTCAGTTTCAGAAACACGGGGAAATCGCAACGGCAAATGTATTTCCAGTTTGACCCACCTGCACCAATGACCTTCTGCTTGGTGAGGTGACCGGGGTGAATCTCGCTGGCAAACTTCAGGACAGCGGCGCAGGGGTCTTCATATGTGTGAGGGTCGATGTAGGTCTTCAGTGGAAGGAGTTTCTCTAAATGGAAAAGGTTTTATTACTACACAATTCGACATTTTAAATTTGTATATAAAAATGTATAATTACGTGCAGAAATCATACCTGGGCAAGAAAAATAGTCGCCATCTACTGTGCGTCGGACATGGGAATTCATCCTCCTGATGAAAAAAAAAAAAACACAAAATAAAATCAACACATTATAGATCTAAACGAGGTGCAATTTGCCTATCTCAAAAGAGAATGATTGCAGATCAAAGCTGGAATGTAAACAGTGTGGCAAAGTGGCGGCGGCGAAATGAGCTAATCCAGCCCTGCGGTCAGGAACGAGATCGAACGTGATGATAAAGTGGAAAGAAAAGTGAGATCGGAGTCTTTCGAACCTTTTGTGCAGCAGCAAAATGACCACCACAATCAGCAGCATGGCTCCGCCCCCAGCGATGGCTGCCACGACAACCATGGAGTTGTTCTGGGTTTCAGATTCGGCTAAAGATAGAACAGGAAGACTTCAGCCTTCTCACGCTCACAAACATCAACATTCCGCCCACAGCCTGTTGCCAATGCATTTTGCGCTGCGCAAATGACGCACTTTCAGACAAGCCATCGCAAGAACGCAAGATCGCCCACACGTGAGATGCCCACTATCACTCACCCAGTGCCAGGGTCTCGAATTCCAGTTCTGCACTGTGACTGCTGGGATGACCTTCTGCTGTGAGGGTGTGAACCCGAAACACGTAGGTGGTGCCGGGTAAGAGCTTGTTGATCTGGACCGAGTTTTTCTCCAAAAGCAGAACGTTGTAGGTGGTGACGTCCAGCTCTCCAGGATCCTTTTGTGAAACAATGAGGAGAGGAAATGTAGAGTTTGTTCTGAGCTGATGGAGGAGGATGTGTGAGCGAGTCACGGAGAGACAGCGGGTTACGCCAGTCAAATGAGTCCGGAAAGTGAACGTCAAACCAAATGATGTCGTTTTTACATTTTCCCCATTCTAGTCATTTTTACTTTAGTGGTTTACATCACATGGTTTTATTAAGATGAGCGTAAAAATAATATTCTAGTCCAGGGGTCGGGAACCTTTTTGGCTGAGAGAGCCATAAACACGGCATATTGGTAAAAATGAAATCCAAAAGAGCCATACCTGTTTAAAACCAAATACAAGTAAATCTATGGATATTTGTAAAACCAATATGAAATACAGGACAACAAGTCCTTCAACTGGCTTCGATAACGCTGTTATTATATGTAAAATGTCTTCATACCCGTGTGGCTCGTTTTCAACTTTTAACTCTGACAAAACAAACGTGCGGTCACGACCAGAAATTGGGAGGGCATCCATTTAAACTTGAATTTATTTTACAACTTTTAACTTATTTTACCACATGCTAAGCGATTAACTCATCTCACACAAACACGCGGCTTGGAAAACTGCAAAAGAAATACGTCTAGCAAACACACGCGATGCCCGGTGTTTGTACAGCGACACACAGGCACCGCGCGTGCACGCGACTGGAACGCAACGGTTTCCGCTATTAGGTAGCGAACTACTGAATATTAAAAGAAGGACGGGGACGTTATTGTCCTGACGTCACGACAACGTTACGCATTATCCAATAGAAAACATGGTGTTGTCTGGAGGAAAGCTGTGATTGGCTCTATGGCAGGCAACCAGGAAATTAATGAATTGAAATACCGGCGAACGTTTTAAATGTTTTCCGTTATTATGTATTTTTAAAGCTTTATCTAAGAGCCATATGCAGCCACCAGAAGAGCCATATATGACTCGCGAGACATAGGTTCCCGAACCCTGTTCTAGTCATTTATCATTTTTGCTTCCACTTGAGCTCGATTTTGTCAAATATTGTTTGGCTTTATAACCCACAGAGCGACATTCATCCAATATATTCACCTTCTTGCGGTACATGAGCTCATAGCGAGGGGAGACGTGATTGGGCTGGTGGTCCACGACCCAGGACAAATTCAAGCTGTCGGTGGTTCGGTCTTCCACTCTCAGGTACAACACCCGGGGACCATCTGATTTAAGAAATAAAAATACACCTTCTTTTAGTAAATATATAAAAAACAATACGTACAACTAAATGTTTTAATGACCATGCTGCCTAAATATCGAGACATAAAATATGAATTGTCCTTTTTTTTGACAATTGTCTAAAGAATGAACACAATAACAAAATTGAAAAATTAATAAAAGGAGTTCTGGATTTTGATTAGAAAATAAAACATGTTTTCCAGAATTGCTTATATAAATTTGTATACACAAATCTATACATAACATAACGTAAAGTGTGGTCAGTTTCTCAATATGCCCACCAGGAACTGCATTGAAATTGTGTTCTGGATGTAACCATCCAGTGAAGTGACAACACACACACACACACACACTCACAAAGCAGTGGGCAGCCTGCAGTTGTGATATTGCTTAAAAACACTCAGCGGACTGGGATTCGAACCTGCAACACCTGGGTGTCAAGTCCAACTCCAACCACTGGACCACAACTGCCAATATTTTGTACAGTATATAAAAATAACCCATGCGTTTATAGAAATAACGTATATTTTCTGTATACATACATAGAGTATTGACATAAACCAATTTTTGCATTAGTATTACACACACACACACACACACACACACACAATATTATCGTTATAGGTCATTATTCACGTCTGACCTGTAAAGTGAAGCACCGTGGTGACGCTGGCTGTTGCTTTCCGCAGACTGAACGGAGAGACGCCGTTCTGTGCTTCCACTGTAAACGTGTAGTTAATATGAGGCTCCAGCTCGCTAACCACAACCTCAGGGTCTCTCAAGGCAGTGTGGCCCGGATCAAAGCGCACCCTCCCGCCACACGCGCCACACAGGCCACCATCACAGCGCTGGCAGGAAACACTGTAGGTGGTGTCGCTTCTGCCACCGGTGTCTGCAGGGGGGCGCCAGATCAGCCGCAAACTCCCCGCGGTCAGGAGGGGGGCGTAAACCAGGTCCTGGGGTGGGCTGGGCAGAGCTAAAGACACAAGCATTGTCAAGGTAAATACACATCCTTTTGGGAGGGTGTGAATTTATTTCTGTATTTATTTATATACATACACATACCGTATTTATGCAATTACAAGCACCACGGGAATATAAGAACACGTAGTATTTGAACTTAGCAGATGTAAGCCCCGCCCCCTACCCCACCACACACAGTTTTTGAGCTTCTAAATTTGACCAAAAAAAAAAAAATGTGTTTTATTTGTGTAAATACTTTAAATATTTGTTTGATACAATATCAACTTGATTGCATTACATTTTGCCATTAATTTTACAGATTACATTTTACGGCTACACATTACCAAGGATTTACAAACTGTAATGAAACTTGGCGGAATTGCATTTTGAGGGTAATTCTTGCCTTTAATTGTGAGTCTATTTCACTTTATTGCGGAAATGCGTTTTTTTTCCCCTCAAAAAGTCTTTGAAAAATAACAACTGCAATGCCTGGGAGCTTATAAACTGCCTGCTTGAAAGTTCAAACACCAAATTAAACTAAAACTACCATCTCAGAACACTTTCATTATCATTTCAACGTCATCGTATGACTCTAGTCGTTTATGCCCGTTTCTCTCTAGTTCCCAAGCTGATATCATTCAACTTTTCACACAGATGCAAACATTTAACAAACAAAAAAAAACTAAAACAAAGACTAAATATGTTTAAACGCTCTAGCGATCAATGTTAAGAGCATTGAAATGATTTAACTTTTTTTTTTAAACTAATGAAGAAACATAAATATTAAAAATGGAGAACACCATTTTCACTATGGCCTACAACAAACAGTGAAATACATAAATTTTATATATACAAAAATTAGATAAAGTTTAATTGATTTGAAATACAAAAAAAAAACCTGAATCGTGGGAAACAGAGTTTTTGGCTTTGGCAAATTAGAAGTTTAATTACTATTAATGTAATGCTTAACTTTCATACACTTAATTCATATGTGTGACTGTTTTCTGTATCTATCTCTCTCTCTCTATTTAACTCTCTATCCAACTATCCACCCATCTATCCATCCATCCATTATTCGTTTACATAATGTACATTTAGAATGCCAAAATGTAGCATTGTAGATTTTTTTAATGTATCCTTTTTTTCAACACCATGTCACCGAGAGCTATGAGCCACCCATGAAATTGGATTCCAAGGTACGTATGTTGAACAATGACATAAAAAAAATATTCTAAATCTTAATCTACTGGAAACATGCTCACCAGAACAAGCAGCAGCGTTGGAGTCGGTCGGTGCCCGGTAGAAACCCGCCAGGCAAGGGCACAGGAGGGCGCCGTGTCCAGAGCGCTGGGTGTTTTCAGGGCATGTCTGGCAAGGCTGGCTGGAATCCGTGCTCTTGTAGTATCCAGGCTCACAAGCTAAAGAAAAGAAGACAGAGCAACACATGTAAACATCAGGAACTGAAAAGAGACCTCAGGTCTACAAACAGTGATCTTTCAGCATGCCACAAAAGAGCAGAACCAAAACCAGGGCGACGTCAGGCCCAGCACAATAGACATTCAAACCTTCACAAAGCTAGAAAGTGATAATTGAGCAACACTGTACAGCAATACCCGGAAGACAGCCATCTAATTGTAATCAGAACCAGTCCAACAGGCTTTGCGCTTTTCTATAGTCTATAGGGGGAAAAAAACTTGAAATAAAAACAGGTGATCTACACCGGCCACATGTGGATGTCCGTTGGACAAAACAGGATGCTGGAATTGCAAGCATCAATATAAGGCCTTTGACCTCCTCTTCTCCTTTCCTTCCTCTGCCGAAGGATGAGGACGTGCTCCACAAACACAAAGGGAAGAAACTCCGGAAACTTGGAATGGAATCTCGGGGTGGGTGGAGAGCATCAAGGGGGTTGGTGATATAGCAGTCTCGCACAAAAGCAATGATTTTGAATCGACTGGGTAATTCAAAGACGTAGGTCTCTGATATGTGTACTTCTAATGGGCATGAGAAACTCACTGGCTTGAAAAATCAGTGTGAATATAGATTCCACAAAGCCGGAGAAGTTCCTTTGAAAGGAGTATGTCCCCCCTGGGGCCCGTCTCTCAGTGCTTACCTCAAACAAAGGGCCGAGTTTCAGATTGACGACCGGTGGGAGGTGTGCGAGCAGGAGCGTGAATGGGTGCGTAAGGATTGCTGACAGAAGTTCTCCCACCGGGATTTTACTCTTGGTTTTGTGTGTTTGCCTGGTGCACAAGGGTGGATGGAGATAAAAGGGGGTGTTTGGGAGAAAAGACCCTCTTTGTGTGTTTTATTCCAAGCCGGAGAACGCAACACTCCTTCTCTGTTCCTTTAATCATCGGGTTTTTTGTGTGGCGAATGCGGACACGTCCGAACTATTGCCAGCGCAGAGGCGGTCAGAAATGAGCAACAGGCCGAGTCTGTACGAATTTAGCGACATTTAGTGACTGTTTTCTGACTCACTTATGGCATCACGGACGAGTCAGGCCGACAGATTTCAACTATTTCTAGACCAACGCAAGTGAGAGGTCACAAGGCGAGCGGATTAAAAGCGTGTGAAAGAGTGACTGCTGGACATTTTTGCCCACTCATAATCTCCCAGTGTTCCCACGTTGGCTGAAATATCACAGAATAAATGATTGGCAGGGATGTCGAGACTCCCAATCAGTGGCTTATGAGCACAATGGGCGACAGGAGTAAATGCCCTTTGGGTGAAAAGGTCAACGGTTAGAATGTCAGTTTCGCCAACATCGTAATCTCGCACAAATGCTGCTTTTCAGATTTGACAAAAACGCACGACCGCTTCATGAAGAAAAGCATTGGCATCGGCGCAAAGACGTGTCACGTTTCAAAAGACGTTTAAAAAGTTGTTTTCCTGGTGCCTAGTCGGTTCAGTGCTGTGTTTGCAACCATGTTTTGGGCTCAATGTCAAGGAAAAGCAAAGAATTGTTTCAATATTTGCTTGTAATTAAATAGAAAGCATCCACGAGTGTGAAAAGTTGACTGTACTCCTTATAATCAGGGAAAAAAACTTGTTATTAAATGTTTATTAAAGAGCTAATAATGCTGTGCGCCTTGTTGTTGTACAACTAGGGAATGCCATTTAAATATTTCAGTATCAACTACTTAGAAGAAAAACTGATTAATTTTCAGTATTTAATCGATTTAAGATCAATCCAGATGTTACTCTAAGCAGTTCACAATCATATAAATATGGACTATTATTTAAATAATTTACAAAATAATTAATAACTAATTAATGCTGAACAAATTAGTTTGTTATTCTTCGGATCAAAAAACAAATCAAACCAGATGGTAATCCGAGTGCTTTACCGTGGTATAAATACGACTGCGTAAGAAACACATTTAAGTTTCATATTTCTCCGGCCAACTTATCATTAAGACCCCTTCCCCCAGTCCTGCTCAGAAACCCACCACAATTGTCCCCAACAAGAACTGGCAGGTGGCGATAAGCCGAACCGAACGGCAGTCACGTAGAAAGCCACTCGTAAAACTCCCATGAAAACAATGACAACTGTGACTTCATTGTTCAAGATGCTGTTTGGGGTTAAGAACCCTCCTTTACATTCAATGCTCTGAGGCATCTTTTCAATCTACGTGAAGAACGCAGCCTCCCCCGACTGGATCAAGAGGCTGTTAACAACCCTGTCCTTTCAAGTGATGAGTGGATGAAGAAATTACAGAGTGAAACAATCATTCACTGGGGGAAAAAAACCCCGTCTTTGTCACAATCCGAGTGAAAAAGAAACAGAGGTCGGGATGTTCAGACATGTCCTTCTCATTCCTGGAGCATGTCATCACAAAGTCAACAAGATAGCGGTCTCCATTACATCTCTCCCATGAGCCATTTCATCGGGTCATCGTTCATCACACTTCCTCAAACGGTGTCAAAACATTTAGCGCGTCTCCTGGAAACTACACTTTGAAGGAAACGTTTGGAATCTGCCCTTTTCGCAGACCTTGGAAGCCTTCAGAAGATCTGAACGAGCTTTATGTTCTTCAATGTCCGCTTCAGGTGCGAGTTCCTCTAGCGCTGCCAGGAGCCCGGGGTTTCGGGCATTCCAGAAATTGCCCTTCCTGTAGAATTTGCTGGGAAATTCAAACAAATGTTTCTTTAGGTTGACCTGTAATTTGTTTGCCAAAGAACCTCGGATTTCTTTGTTATCTGATCAGAACGGGCTAGATTTACAGCATTAAAAGCCCATGATTCTAAGGTTGCGTGCCTACACAAACCACATGTTCCCACACATACAAAAGGTGTCCGGAGAGGTCTAACCCAACCCTTAAATTACACAGATGACTATCCCAGACGGTCTTTGGGCATGACAAACCTTCTCTGTAATCTGCGGTGAGCAGCTGCCATGGTAACGGACATACACACAGAGTGGCTCAGGTAATGGTAGCTCTGCCTATTGAGTCATATCAGCTGTTAGAGGCGATGGGAAAAGTGTAACGTGACCTGAGGGGAATTCTGCTGGAGAAGAATCTACAGTCAAATAGTTTTGATTTCATTGAAATGGTAAATTACAAAGGCCACATGTTTTATAAGTTTGCACGACGCTTTTAAATTCTTCAAATGCATAGTCATGAACACGCACGGATTCCAATGTGCAGAATATATGAGGCCTTACGATGACTTCCATATATATTACATTTTTAGAAAATGCTTCAATTGCAACTACTGTACTGAGATAAGCAGTTTTTCATTATATATATATATATATATAATATATAATGTTAGAAAAATACATTAAATTTAACCCCGTAATATTTTTAAATAAAATTTTTTTATATAGGTTATATACAATAACATGATAACATGCAAAAAATATCAAAATATTTAACCTAACATTTATAATCAAATTTTTTGAGAATATAAAATCAAACAAACTTTATTAGTCCCCAAGAGGCAATTCAGCAGCTTGTCAGCTGTATAAGAACCAAGAAGTGTCGTAAATAAATAATTAAAAGGAAAAAAATAAGTATTAGCAAAGAAGTAAATAAGATAGCCAAAAACAATGTTATTGTACGCCGTAAACACATTGGACATACAATGTTGTTACCAATATTGGATATATAGTAGTTGAGAGTAGCATGGCGTTTCATAAAGTATAAACAGCAATGACTACAAAACAACAACAGAAACTGATTAAAAAAAAAAAAAGCTTTTCCAATCAAAACACATTGAATTCATGACTATGTTTATAATTTTGATGTTTGTAAAAGTGCATTAATGTGTTTGTTCCCCTTTTCTAAATAAGTGTATTTACTTATAGTCTGCTGCAACAGGCACAGCACCTGTCCAATTTTTGTTTAAAGTACACAAAATATTTCAAAATATATTCTTCAAAAAATCCTGATCCAACAAATCCGTTATTCTTCTATTTAAGATCAATCCAGATTTTAATCAAAGCGCTTTACTTGCAAATGAAGCATTAACCTTTGGACAATCTCGAGGTATCTATAAATGCAAATATGTCCACTGTTAATAAGTACACATACACGCCTTTGTAACCCAGTATCTTCAACACTTCCTTCCTGAAGCGTTAAACACACAAGAAGAAATAACACACCGGCAGGTGAGAGGGTGTGGACACGGCTGACATTCCAGTTGACTTAAGTAATATTTCTGGCTCCTCGCAAACTTCTCAGACAGCTTGGTGCATAGCAACCACAAAAATCTCCCAAGCCTCCCAAAACACACCCTCACCCAACAACACACATACCATCTGCCCACCCACAAAGATCTCCAGTTGTTCACAAAATTGTCTTCATTGTTTGAGACACAAGTCAATTGGGAAATTGGTGTAAGAGATGTAATTAGCTAATCTAGGTAATTAGAATCTGTGGTTGTTAACAGGTGACAAAAAATGTTCTGCCCCCACACACACACACACACACACACACACACACCAAGGTAAACTGAGTGGTCTAATAAAAATGTAAAATTATTTCTAATGATTTTCTCAAGTTACATATTCAGCCCCTCCACCAAGTAAATGGATCAGTCTAAGAACACGATAAATGATTTCTAATAATCTTTTTAACATCCCCGCCCCAGTTTGTGATGTGATTTCTAGTCATTTTAATAACATGTTCTGTCTACCCCATAAACGGAGCAGAATACAATTGTATGGATTTTGTACATAAAAAAATGACCAAAAAAAAACAACAATAGTATTAATCATAAATCGAATAGAACATTCTACATGACCTCAAAAAAAAAAAACGTGTGTCTCCTAAAGGAAAAATTGATTATTATTTTAGCACAAATAAAACATTTTAGTGCTCATTGAAATTCTCAAAAAACTCAAAATACTCAAAAAAAATTAAAATGATTAGGTAAAAAAAGACTCACCTCTGCAAGTGTCCCCGACAGCTTGGTAGCCGGCTCGACAGAGACACTGGCCCACAGGAACCACCCACTCTCCGTCAGCAGTGCAGTACATTCGAGGGGCAGCTTCACCAACCACCACTGCGTCCTTCACACAGGTGCCCTCCACCTCCACCAGAGCGCCTGATGCCACCTGCTCTGGGAAGGCAGCCAAGCTTCTCATGGTGGCAGGACAGGTGGTGTAATACACCCTTAACCCCAAGAGAGCAACACAGCCTCCCAAATCCTGGAAAGCTAGGTAGAAACCTCTCCTGGAGATCGGCCCGATGCTACGCGTCTCAATATTCACCCGCAGATCGGATCGTCCCCCTCCACGATCAGCTGTCACTTCATCTGGTGCCACAGTCGCTACCTTTCGGAACTGGCCTTTGCGAAAATTTGTGCCGACATCTGTGTCGGTTTCGGAGAGGAAAAGGCCGAAGGTCTCGCGGCAAGATGGCGACGAGCCTCCAAAAGAGTTGCAGTCTCGGACAACAAAGCGGAGTTCCACAGAAACGCGAGAAACGTCGGGCCTTCGCTGAATAAAGGTGGTGCGAAGCCAGTTGTCCTGCTCGGTGTCGCTGGCGACGTTGCACACGCTGTATGTGTAAAGAAGAGAGCCATTCACGACCGTCTGAACAACTTCCCACTGAAAGAGATCAGAGAACAACGAGAAAAAGCAAGTTTATATATTAAACCTTGTGAAGGGGATAGCAATAGGATATGACAATTACACACACACACATGAACAACAAGTTCAACATACCATATGTCTTTGAACGACAAGGCGCAATTCATTTTCGAAAGTGCGTCATTAATAAATAAATATTTTGTAATTTTTTTTTATTTTGTAAAAGTGTGATGCTCTTTTTTTCTAGATTTTACGGCTTGCATTCGATTTTAGAAACATTTCAGGGGAATTTAAGTGAACAAAAGAGAGAAAAAAAACGGCTTTTCACGCCCCACAATCACGGACTTTCTATTGACTCAGCTTTTTTTTGTAAAAAGAATTGAAATAGCATGCAAAATAAGCATGACCTCAAAAGGCTTATTTGGATACGGCAGCTGAGCAGCAAAGAATGATGGGACTCTCCTCCAGAATACTAATTAAACTCTTTAGCAGGCAAGCAGGCATGATCAAGGAAGTGTTTGGACACTCATGCTGTATCATTTGAATGAGCAACTAAGAAAGAAAACTACAAAAAACTAAAGAAGAAAAAAAGAATCGAAGAGAACTCTTGGTTTCCCAGATTATTTGTTTAAACATTTGATCATAATCTATGGGAAGAGTAAAGACAGACAGATGTACACAGACAGCCAGACAAAAAAACTTAAATTAAAAAAGCTGAATTTAAAGCGGTGACTTTTAGAGATAGATAGAGGAAAAACTCGGGCAAGTTTCACTTTTAATGGCTTTCAAATGATCCGAGGAAGTGACTCAGTTTTATAGCCATGTAGCCACGGACGGTTGACTCATGTAACAGTGTAAATAGATTCGTTTTCTTTTCTGTTATCTTGAGTAAAGACTTTGACTTTTCTTATGGAATCAGTACTTATGCTGCTGTAATTCTGAAATTTGTGACAAATCGTTCTTTATTTCTTTCAATAAATAAATAAATAAATGGAATATGATTTAGAAATTTAAAAACTCACCCCTTCTTCATTTGGCCATGCCAACCAGCCCAACTCACTTCCAGCAGCCTTCATATCAAGCAGCACATCTAAAAATACAGTTACAGTATTAGAAAGATTTAATTGAAGTCAGATATTGAATAGCAGGAGTAATCAAAGCAACAAAAATCTTTGTAACAAAAATGTCCCAATCACAATATATCACTACAACTCGGCACAATATTGATAAAATCAAAATATTTAAACGTTTACTGCATTCCTCACTAAGCTTACTTGAAAGTTTTAAAATGTTCGCATCTGACACAAATATGTCAAGTATGTAGGTTATATACGTACATGAAGTCTACGTTAAAACAAATGTCTCTCTTTAGTAATAACTGATAGTCGCAAAATCAATCCACAACACAAAAAAGCACAATAAAAGTTCGAATTTTCTATAAAAGTTGAAGCATCCGTTTCTGAAATCGAGCCGACTCATTACAACGTGCTATAAAAAGATTTAAAAGGAAAAATACTTACGCTCTTTAGATTCGGTGACAATAAATACACGGTTAAAAAATAAATACAGGAGCAAGGAACGAATCGGCGTGCTGTGGTAATCCATCGCGTTTGTCAAACTAAACTTTTCGGTCCTTGCGAAACTCCAGCTACTTCAGCACGCGCACGAGAAACTCTCGAAGTGATTGAACCAAGTCTCATTCATGGATATGGGGAGGCTGGTGACTCCTCCCCTTGGAATGCTACCGTATATGGTAAGAAGAGGCGTGGCCTGAGACGCGTGGGCGCTTTGAGTGACAGCCCCCCACACCTGTTCAATGAGTTTCGGATGTTTGCCTGCGTTCGTTTGCACAATAGTAATTTTAGACGATTGGCCACGGTATCAGTTCAAAGACTGAACCTTTAGAACTTCTTTCCTTTAAAGATCATTTCCAGGTATTGATTTTACACACCACAATCACAATTAGGTATTATTAAAAAAAAAAAAAAAAAAAAAGAAAAGAAAAAAGTTCATCGTGAAATTTCATAATCAAACGTTATGTAATTTTATTTTATAATAGGTGTATTACCGTTTGAAGATCTTAGGGAAACGATTAAAGAGTAAATTGCTGTTATTCCGTGATTTAGCGAAATTGTAGTCACGCCCAGCTCATTATAAAAAGAGTTGAATATCACACTGATATTAGAACTAGATGCTGCATTTTCAGTCACCGTACAGAGGTTTTTCCATAGACGTTTTTTTTTTTACACTTTTTATCCATCAGGAGCAAAATACTCCAAATCGCTAGCAATCTACAACCACCATTTTATTCCCATGACAAGCGATAGAAGGGTCAAGTGGACGTGCCTTAGCTGAATGAAAACTGCTTAATGACTTAAAGGAGTATGAATATGTAGAAAGTGGAAGGCAGCAAACAAAAGCATCGCCGAGCAACGTAGAGGAATTCTAGTGTCGAGTCTCCTTTGTGCCGCAGTCTGTCAGAGTTCCTTGACCTGGGAGTCAAACACAAGCTGACTTCTTCTCAAGAGCTTTAGAAGCTGCCTGCATTGTGAGAAATGCAATGAATATTCATCAGACAGACAATGAATAAAACACCACAGCTTTATTTCGGAACAAACTTAACCAGGGATTTTTATAATGTCATGCCAAAAAAATTGTGAATTAGTAAATGTCTTTTACTGCATCCCTGACCAAGTGAGTGCCTATGTCTGATCACAAATATACCGGTAATGTAATTAGTAATCAGTAATCTGTATAAAAATCATTCATATATTTCCCTCCCAATTGGAAAAAAATGCAAAAAATATCTACCTCCCTAATTGTGATTTTTAACGACTGTCATTTATATTAAGGTCACATAAAAACACTTTAGACACGGTGCATGTATTTTTAACCTTAGAGCAAAGCCAAACTTTGGCTGAATGAAAAAAAAAAGTGTGACTTTCTCACAAGTTATGATTCATAACGCATTGTACACTGAGTTTTTCGTAAATTGCTGCTTGTCATCTGACAAACCAAGTCTTTGTGGAGCATGCCAGGTTTTTCCTTCTTCCCCCCTTCTCTTTAGCTTTAGAATAATTCTTGTCTGGAACAATTTTCGAAGCAAGTCCTCGACCACACAAAATAGATGATTAATGGCTGTGCTCTGTTTGGTGTTTCAGCGCGGGCCACTCGTGTTCCGAGGAACATTTGTCTCCAGCAAACAAGGAGCCGGGGCCATTGAGATGGGCTCACAATGCCGGGGTCCCTTTTCATTCAAGGGCCATGTGTGTTGCAGGAGGCTTGAATGATCTGCTGCACTCCCATTATCCCTCTCCACCTCTCCACCCTGCTCCACACGGCCCTCAGCACAAAGCACTTCACGCCAGGGGGTTGGCCAGTGACTCTGGGGGTCACAGCTCTGCAGTGAGACCACTGCTGCAGGGTCATTCAACTCTTCCTCCCCTCCACTCCCACTTGTCATCCCCATCACCACCTCTTGCCAGAAAACGCAAATACGGAGGCGACCCTCCATTGTGGCCTGCGTCGAGTCTGTCTGCTCCTCAAAAGCTTTGTTAACGCTACCAAATCTCCGCTGATCCATTTACTGGGGGTGACGGAAGAGCTGTCCCCGGCTATTAGCCAGCGGCATATGGCCCGTTCTTAACAAATTATTAATGCAAAGTTAACTAAACTAATCCTGTAAGTGAGTTATAAACGCCTTTTTAACCCTTCAGCTGAAACGTGGCTTGAAAAGTGTATAGTGTACCGACACACTTCATAACCTTTCATTGGATTAGGCCGCAAATCACCAATGGAGGTGTCAAATAAAAATGCCACGAGCCTCAGCAGATACAGAGTCGCAAAACAATTAAGCATCTCAATATAAGACAACACAAGCAAGCTGCGCTATTTTCTGGTTGTTAGTGATCATTTAGAATTACATCATGAATGAAGGTGAGTGACAGTGAAAAATGATGAAATGATGAAAGAAAAAACATTGATGATAACTAGAATGATGGAAAAAAAGTGTCTATCTATCTATCTATGATATATTTATCTCTATTTTCTGTCTGTCGCATTTTTCACTTTCGCATTCATCCACCTATTTGTATTCTGATCAATCTATCTATATCATTATCTTCCAGCATATTTTATCTTCCTATATATTTATCCATTGGCCTGTTTGTTTAAATGTTTTTGTTTTTTATTCTCTATCTATCTATCTATCTATCTATCATCTATCTATCTATCTATCTATCTATCTATCTATCTATCTATCTATCTATCTATCTATCTATCTACCTACCTATCTATCTATCTATCTATCTATCTATCTATCTGTCTGTCTATCTATCTATCTATGATATTTTTATCTCTTTTTTTCTGTCTGTCGCATTTTTTCACTTCCACATTCATCCACCTATCTGTATTCTGATCAATCTATCTATATCATTATTTTCCAACATATTTTATCTTCCAATATATTTATATTATTTATATATCTTCCTATATAATTATCTATTGGCCTGTTTGTTGAAATATTTTTCTTTTTCTTATTTATTTATCTATCTATCTATCTATCTATCTATCTATCTATCTATCTATCTATCTATCTATCTATCTATCTATCTATCTATCTATCTATCTATCTATCTATCTATCTATCTATCTACCTAACATACATACAAATATAAAAATACTCGTATTACCATATTACCACCACAAGAAAAGTTCCTTTCATTTACAAGGATTTATTTTGAGACAAACTGCTTGACTGTGATCAACCAGCGGACTAACAAGTCCATTCACTTCTTTAATCTAGTTCTATTGAGTTCTCAGGCAGCAGGCCGGGCTTTTAAATGAGTCATTCCTAAGACACGAGGATGATAGATGTAATGTGTGCTGGAGAACAGCCCTTATAAAGAGGATGGCACACATTCATATGCACGTGTTTGTGTGCTCAGCCTGATTGGAATGTCGGGCTGGAGGAAGAACAAAGGACTTAAGCGGGAACAAAGCACTTAAAACTTAGGGAAATGAAGCATGTGGTGGTGTGGCAGAGGGCAGGGTGATGGGACGAACACGGACGGATGTAAGAAGTGTGAGAGAACTTGCGCACAACAAGCCCCCCTGGTGCCGACGCCATTCTTACCTCCAGCTCTTTGACACACGCAAACTCACATCCCACGACAGCTGAGACCCCCAGGATTTCACTCTCTCGCAAACCTGCTGCACCAGAAGCACTTGTCACACAAACAGGAGCTTCTGTCACCTACTTTACACTTTACATCCCACTTAGACCTCAACGGCTGGACTCACTGGGAGGCTTGTTCTGGTGTGGTCTCAGCTGTGAGAACATCCAGGTGAAAACTTCAAAAAGTATGAGACAGTGAGTTTGTCTAGATGGCCACTAAGGACCGTATCGAAATGACTCTTCCTCTCTGAAGTTGCTGGACCAGCCAGACCGGGATTCGAACCGGAAATGCTTAGGTGGCAGTTTCAACTCCACACCGCTCGATGACACTGGCACTTTATATCACTTTTTATAAAACATAAAACAGGTGACATGCTGGCGTAGTGTTTAATGCTGTCATTTCATGGTGAGGGTTAGTTAGTCAACCACAGCCGGACAATGCACAGGTCATTTCTTGGTGTTGCAGATGCAGTGAATCAGTGCAGCCAGATTGACCAGATTCAGATATCTTTGAATCAATCATTTCCTCAGACAATTACATCATGGAAACCTTGTACTGCTAACTTCTTAGCCAAGCTGTTTAATGACCGAAGCTCTGAAAAATGTAAGAAATGTAATGTGTCGTTTTAAAGCCACTGGTTTGGCATTCAAAAAATGTACAGGTACTTTCTGATTGTCTGGTTAGCATTAAGTGTATGAAATTCACAGTATGCAAATCTTTGCGATTTTGAAAATGTATGCACATTTCAAGTAAACAAGTACAGAACCGCAATAAATAACTACTTATTATGCAAGGTCAATATTTATACTTAATAATAATAATAATACCACTATCAATATGTTATTGTGTGTTTTTGCTGCTTATTTACAGCCATTCATAAAATATATGAGTATTTTATAAATATATAAAAATAAACATGAGCACAAATGCTAATAATCCGTTTGCATGCCAAATTAATTACTAAAAAATAATATTATTATGATAAAAAAACTCCTAAAAACAAATATGTCTTTTAATCAGTAAAATAATCAATACATGTGATTACAACTGATTTATTATAAATCTAAAACTTTTTATAATTAATGTATATATGGTAATTACATATGTATAATAATAACAACAACTAACTATTAATAATAATTATTAATTATTCATATTTATGTTATACTGTAGTGTAACACGACACAGATATCTCGTAACCGAAGCTGTATTAATAAAATATATCCCAAAGACTAACTTCAGTGGTCCGTTACATTCCACGGTGAACTTTTCACACCAGGTTGACACATGAGTGGGTTGGAGGGTGGGGGTCAGTACCGTCCCTTCACGTTTCCGGAGGTTAATGGATTTTTTTTTTCTTTCTCGTTTCCGGCAATGAAAAATCTGGGCGTTTGTAAAGATAATAGGTGCACATGTGAACACAGATAAGGAGATTATATACACAAGTTAAACCCAAAACCCACTGATCAATGCTCCGTTTGATGCAATTTTATACAAAACTTACCCTTCTAATCGGAGAACAATAAGTTAATAATAACGAATTAACAAATCAAATACGTATACTGTATATACGTAATTGTTTTAGTGTAGTTGTTTTTTAAAAACGTTTAATGGTTTCTTCATGATCATTTAATTCGACACATCCTGTCTATTACTGCCCCCGTCTGGTCAATAACGTAACCAGCAGATCACAAACAGTTAACTGATCAAGGAAATATATTAAATATACGTATGGGTACACTGTACTATGTTTGATCACAAACACTCATTGAAGTACAGCGGCGAATCTGTCACGTGACGTGATCTGCTTGAACCCGGAGTCAAATCCTGTACTTTGAACGTGTCAGCGAAATTTAATATTTTGTTTCAGGTGCCCGCCGTCTCAAACGTCTTCGCGAGAACCGGTGTAGTTTTATTTGTCGGCGCATTTGCATATCCATAGCACATTATTTGAAGGTGTTTAGACGAACTCCTTATGCTATAAGAAAACTAGCTATGTTGTGCACGAAAAATGATTTCTAGCTAGCGTTTTGTACCGAAACCACAAGACCAAACTCTCGCTCGGTCACGTGATCTACTGGAATCGCTTGTTTGGAGTTCCATGTCGCTCTCCGTCGGTCCACGCTGCTCGCGCTGTCATCACTCTGTCCAGAGGTGAATCGGTGAGTGTCCCCATCTAATTCTGCTTTAACACCGTCACGTAAAGTCTTCTTTATGTCTGAAATTGGACACGAATCGTGCGTTAATATGAACAGTATTTGTATTAAACGAGTAAAGCTTTAGATGCTAGAACAGGTGCCAGTTGAATCCGATGATTTAATTCTTTCTCCACTCAAAGTTCTTTGTTGTTCGTCATTTTTATTATTATTTTTTTTATAAAGGAAATAAAATTGCACTTGGTTAACGTTAATGTTTGCGAAGATAAGGGTGGATATTTCAGGTGTTCTATATAAATCAAAATTGTATACACGATGCAATAATTTAAAAAAAGTTAAGTAAAAAAACACGTCATTGTTTACAATGAAGAACAAAATTAACATTTAAAATTTTCAACGACTAGCGGTTTGATTCTGTCATTGTTTTCCCAGTATTTTTTTTCTTCATACATTTTTATATTTTATATTTTGAATTACATCTTTTATATACATATTATTTAAGAAGTAAAAAAAAAATAAAAGTGTAAATTATACTTTTTATATCTCAGTTTATGCTATGGCACTTTTTTTATCATTTGGAAAAATAAACACAGATTACAAAAAAACATAATGAATAACAATGACCTTCAAGACGAGATGGTTTTTCTAACAAGATGTTGTGCATCTAGTTATCACAATGTACATTAATTCTTAAACACCTTTTAAACATCAGTGCAATAAAAATATATGTACATTTAAACACTTTAATGTCATTATTTTCACACTGATCCAATAAATCACACTTATTTTTACATAACAATGTACATAAAATGTAGTGTTGGCATTAAAATTGCATTACTTGTCCTGTTCATTTTTGTCCTTAATCTCAAACTTTTAAATAAGCAAAACATCAACTGAAGATTTTTAGGATAGACTTTCTGAAGAACATGTAGACTTTAAAAACAGAACTTTTATTTCTGAATGGTTAGCCACCAATCCAGAGTGTGTTCTACCTCAGAGATACTGAGATTGGCTCCAGCTCCCTTTGACCCAGAAATGGAGTAAGTGGTAAAAAAGCGTGGAATGAATTCAGTGGCTTTTGGAAAAAAAGACCCTCTGCTGCCCTCATCTGTTACTTTTCAACAACTGTGTTGATAATGAACATCCTGAACGACATCATCATTAAATGTTAAACAAACCCAAACAAGCAAAACATTAATCAATGTGTATTTTGTATACAACAATACAATGAATTGTATGCATAATTGAGCTCAGCCTTTTGGTCCAGAAAAGTTGTTATCAATCTTCACAACTTTTCTTCTACAAAATCAAGTTTAGAGAGTAAACAACAGTGAAGTGTGTGTGTAGGAAAATCACCATTTGCCTGTACAATATTAGTTTAGCCCTTATAGAACAACTTTATGATGCACAATCGCTTTTTCGCTCAATCGCTCCAAAATTGTACACAATATAATATTTTGCTCTTTGTATATGTATATATCCGTTTTTGTCTTTCCAGGGTTGAAGCGCGGATATAAAATGCTGTGGACCAGATGGGGACTGCTAATCCTGGGCACAGTTTTCTGGCAGAGAGGCTACGCAGAAGAGGTTAAGCCTGGCCTTGGGCATGTTTCTGTGGTAGTTGTGGGTGGAACCGGAGATTTGGCCAGGAAGTACCTGTGGCAAGGTTTTTTCCAGCTCTATGCTGACCAAGTGGGCAAGGGACACACCTTCTCGTTCTATGGCGGGGGTCTTTCGCCTTCAGAGAAGGGCACTCCACTGCTATCGGAGATTTTGAAGGAGCTGACTTGCCCACCTGAGCTTTCTGAGGAGCGCTGCGCACTGGTCAGAGATCAGTTCCTGCATCTCTCACAGTATCACCAGTTAAAAACAGCGGAGCACTATGAGACTCTCAGCCAGCAGATCCAGAAGCAGGTGGAACAGGAAGGCATGGCTGAAGCCGGAAGGCTCTTCTACTTATCTGTACCAGCTTTCTCCTATGCAGACATTGCAGAGAAGATCAACACCACCTGTCGGCCCGTTGCAAATGCCTGGGTGAGGGTGGTACTGGAGAAGCCCTTCGGTCATGACTTTGGTAGTGCCCAGTCTCTTTACAAACAACTGTCAAGCCAACTGAAGGAAGAGGAGATGTTTAGAATCGACCACTATTTAGGGAAGCAGGTAAATTATTTTGATTATCGAAAATGAATTAAAATAATTTGTGTGACGTATAGACTATTGCATTATATAAATTGTATGAGTACAATATATGTATATGGCAATTAATATATCAATTACAATGACCATCCGCGATTGTTGATGACACTTCATAAGTGAAGCGAAAGAAGTAAGAACGTTTTTGAATCAGTTCCTGTTTTTGTTTGTAGACAGTTTTTCCTCTAAAGACTTTGAAAGAAACGTTTAAAGTCTTACCTTATATCACTTGATGTAAAACGCATTTGACAGAATGCCTAGGCAAAGTACGCAATGACACGCTCTACCTATAGGCAACTAAATATTTAGTGTTTTCTCAAAAGTAAGACTGTGTCTGGTTTCATAGATTTTATTTTCTCCATAAGGATCTCATTCATCAGAAAAAAAAAGATAAAATATGTGAATGTGACATTTAGTTTAGAATTTAGCTTTTAAGATTAGTACTTTACTTAGAATTACTCTTCACACTCTTGCTAAGAAGCAGTTGTGGCCTAGTGGTGGAGAGGGATGTGTGTGTGTGTGTGTGTGTGTGTGTGTGCGCGCGCTTCACATAATAACAACTGCAATTTTATTGTCACAAAAGGTTGTCACAAAGATATTACCCTTCAGGAGCGAGAACAAGAAATTTCTGGAGCCTATCTGGAACAAGCACCATATTGAGAGAATAGAAGTAGTATTGAAGGAAACCCTGAATGCCAAAGGTACCAGTGCTGCAGTACGAGCGAAGCCAAGACTTCACAAATATCATGTTAAATAAACTCGAAAGTCAAACAGTCTGTGTCATTTACTTACAGGGCGGATTCAGTTTTATGACAAGTATGGAGTGATCAGGGATGTCCTCCAGAACCACCTCACAGAGGTCATGACCCTGATGTTGATGAAGCTTCCTGCCAACCAGTCCAACAGTGATGAGATACTGCAAAACAAGCTGCGCTTTTTGTCGTCTCTTCAGTTTGCGGACAACAGCAATGCAGTCGTGGGTCAATACCAAGCTTACAATGGGGAGGTTCAGGAGGAGCTCAACAAGACCAAAGATCACATCAGCTTCACCCCTACATTTGCCGGTGAGGAACTCGCGCTTTCGCGTCTCCCATTAGGTTTTCCTCGACTAACGTGAGGCGGTTGTGTCCACAGGTGTGGTCATGCGCATCGACAGCGCTCAGTTCCAAGGCGTACCCGTGTTTATGACGTCAGGCAAGGCCCTTGACGAACGAGTCTCGTACGCGCGGGTGCTTTTCAAGAACCATGTGTTTTGCGTCCAGGCGTACACCAATGTTCAGTGCAAACCCAAACAGATTGTGTTTTTCCTGGGGCACGGGACTCTTCAGTATCCCGCCATTCTCGTGAGCAAGAACCTGTTCAAGCCTGACCTGGTGAGCACAGGCGACTGGAAGGAGGTGACGGAAGCCAAAGACGTGAAGGTCCTAGGGTTGCCACTTTCCGATTATCACGTCCAGTCCCCGGTTGTACCCAGAGAAGCTTACTGTGAGCTGATCTCGCAGGTTCTTGCAGGACGCAGGGAGAGCTTTATCAGCGCTGAGGGGCTTCTCGCTTCCTGGGCCTTTTGGACTCCTCTACTGGAGAGTCTGAATCACGTCTTTCCACGACTATATCCTGGTGGCGAGGACAATAGCAACCTGCTGAACTTTCAGGTGCGGGGCCAGGAGGTTGCGTTCAGCCAAGAAGCTGTGGTCAATGTGATCCACCATGGTTCTCAGGAGAGCTTCCAGGTGATGCAAGGAAAATTCCGAAATTCTGAGATGGTGTCCGCATGGGCGCAGGAACTGGTGGAGCGCTTGGCTTCTGATCTTCTTCTGGCTGCTGATGAAGCCATACACAAAGACGGTCACTTCCACTTGGCGTTGTCTGGTGGTTCCAGTCCAGTCGCTCTTCTACGTACACTTGCCATGACTCTCTACACTTTCCCATGGCACGACACTCACATCTGGCAAGTGGATGAGCGATGCGTGCCACATACAGAATCAGGGTCCAACTTCAGGTCCATTCACGACCTTCTGCTTCAGCATGTCCGCATTCCCTACTTCAACATCCACCCCATGCCGGTGCAACTCACCCAGCGCTTATGCGTGGAGGAAGATGGAGGTGCTGTGTTGTATGAGAAGGAAATCAGGGAGCTCATCAATGGCTCCAGTTTCCACTACATCTTGCTGGGTGTGGGAGACGATGGCCACACGGCCTCGTTGTTCCCAGAAACTAGGTTGGACAATTTTGGGGAACGATTGGTAACCCTGACTGAGAGCCCAGTTAAACCTCACCAGAGGATGAGTCTCACGTTCAATGCCATCAACAAAGCCAGACAGATCGGAGTTCTAGTCATGGGGAAGAACAAGCATGAACTTGTCACTCAGCTGAGCCGAATTAAGGGCGAATCAAGCAGGTATCCCATCACCAAAGTGCAGCCAGAGACCGGGACCCTCACGTGGTACATTGATTATGAAGCCCTTTTAGGATAGTGGTTTAAATAGCAATATACTGTAGGTAGACACCAGGGTTGGTCCATAGGATGGACTTCTATCGGATGCTGGAATGCAAAATACAAAGAATCTACTGAAGCATCTGTCTCATCACCAAGTGTGATGAGCAAATGCAGTGAGAGTAATTTTATAAAATCGATTATGATCTCAGGAATCTCAGGAATGCTTTCTTTCCCACAATTGCAATCACTCAGACGTTCAAGACGTTGCTCCTCATTAAGCACCTTCATGTAAAAACGTATTATAGTTTGTTTTTACTTAAATAAGGCATTGAAAAGTAGGCACAAGTAGTATCTCAGATTGGTTTGTAAACCACAAATTTTTTGTCAAGGTTGTTGTGGCCAAAAGGTTTCAGGTTTTAGGGTCACGGTGGTAATTTCATGGTGGGATCCCAGTATGATATAAATGCAAGTGTGTGTGTGTGTGTTCACTTCACTGATGGGTCAGATTCAGAGCACAATTTCTGGCCAGTCTCCTCAATTCCCTTCTCGCATTTTTGTAATTATTTTTACAAATGATTATTTCCTGTTTGTGGTACTATTGATCATTCCACAATGCTGCTGTCTTTTGTCAAGATTTGTCGACAATTCTATCTGATGTTCTTTAGGGTTTCACAATTTGGTAAAAGATATAGCTTGTTTAAGAACAGCCATGATTGATTTACACCAATTTATCACCTTCTTCAATTATCCATAACACAGATTTTTGTGAATGTGTAGATTGAATGAAAAAAAAAATTGATTGAAAAAAATATGGGTTTACCTGTTTTTTTCAAAGGGAATTTTAATCAATGGTAATATAGTTTTATTACACAAATAACAAGAAAAAAATATTGGGGCCTTAAGATTTAGGGTTTTTGAAATGTGCCTTAATGTGCCATAACTATATTTAGACATATTTTTAGTATCACATTTTGCTGTGGTTAATTATTGCAATAAAACGGTTTTTACATTTTTTTTGGAGTGATGTCTCTTCAGTTTGTTTGTTCTTTATTCCATATTAAAGGTTCTCTAGAATTTTTTGTTTAAAATAATCACAAATATAAAAGAGAGGGAAACATTCTTTGAAAAACATTTTTAATCATTAAACAATAAAAATGAAAGAAACGGTATATAGCTTATATATGTTTACTATTAATAAATATAAGTACAGCTCCTCAAACATTATAACTGCAATTTATTTGCATAGTGCTATTAGTAAATACGAGCCTTCCTGAAACCCATCTGTCTAAAGCTGCAATTCACTGCTTTGTAAAAAAAAGAAAGGAGAAAAAAACCCCACTCAAACCATGTAAATAATTGATGAATCTTATCAGATGTCAGTAAAAACTGCTCAAATTCCCCCCATGAGGCCAGTGTCTCTGAGCCAGTGCGGATATAGTCTGACAATCAGACACATAATTCCTCGTAAAACAAAGAAAGCTTTGAAAAAATACAGAAAAAAACATCATTAAGATCTTTAAGATTATACTGGATAATATGAAAGATTATTATGGAGGGGAAATACTAAAACGTGTACAATCTCACCTGTTGATAGAATACAGGTCCAAGATGCTACCATAGAAAAGACATACAATTCTGGTGTGGTATTTGCCTATAAATAAGAAAAGGAAGGATACAAATGAAACAAAGAAAAGCATTTTAACGTATATCTTATATTGCTACTTGTTTAACTTTGGTTCCCTAATGGAAGACGTTCTGTCAGTGACTGACTGTGTGGAGAATTTTCAACAAGAAGAACTCAAATTATTTTGCTCATTTTATTGTATTTTTTTCTTTGTTTCATCTTCGTAGTTTTCCTTGTTTTCATTCATATTTTATCTTTATCTACCTATTTTTATCTTGTGTTTTTAATGTATCTCTTTCTCGCATGCACCCCACCCCAAAACCCACGTTTAAATGCTGGATAATTGTAAAAATATATTTCTTTGCATGTTGTATCATGTGTATATGACAATTGAAATTTGAATTTGATTTGATTTGAATTCCTGGGCCTATAAAAGAAGACGACTTCCTCAGAAGTGAGAGCGACTTGATACGTGTCTTTTACTCCCACCATCTGGGGTGAAAGGTCACGTATGCAAAGTTATTCAGCAGTTTTCTGTTATTCTCATTGACCTGCAGGAAACACCGAAGTGAATGAGACTCACTGACAGAATCCTTGTATCTATTAGATATAGAGAACCATTTGATCTGAAGTAGCTTACACATTGGCGTGTACATTGACGTATGCAATTTCCAAAGCACGAGTTGTAAGTGTTTGGCTTTGATACGAAGGAAAAAAATGAGATATGATCTTGAATCAGTGAGAACCCTACTAGCGTTAGGTAGTTTGACTTGCGACCAAAAGGTTTTAGGTTTTAGGGTCACTGGTAATTCCATGGTGGGACCCCACTATGATATAAATGCAACTGTGTGTGTGTGTGTGTGTGTGTGTGTGTGTTCACTTCACTGATGGGTCAGATTCAGAGCACAATTTCCTGGTTTCTACCAGACTTGACCAGTTTCCTCTATTTCCTTCTTACATTTCTGTCATTTTCAGTCAAAACAGCCATGATTGATTTATAGCAATATATCATCTTACTTCTCCAATTTTCCATAACACACATTCTTCTGAATGTGTAGATTGAATGAAAAAAAATAGATAGATTGAAAAAATATGGGTTTACCTGTTACCTGAAAGGGAATTTAAATTAATGGTAATATAGTTATATTATACAAATAACAAGAAAAAGATATTTGGGGCCTTAGGATTTAGGGTTTTTGAAATGTGCCTTTAATGTGCCATAACTATATTTACATATTTTTTTAGGATGACATTTTTTACATTTTTTGTAATTTCCAACTCACAAGTTGTAAGTGTTGTACGTTTTTGGCTTTGCTACGAATGAAAAAAATGTGATACGATCTTGAATCCCCCAACCACTTCCACTTCTCCAAAGAAAAAAAATACTATGACATGAAAAGAGATATGAACATGGCGTAAGTCAAAAGTAAAGGTACTAATGTAGAAGGTTATATGTGTGTATGTGTATATATATATCTCAATCAAACTCACACAGTGAGGTGCGGTCAGGGTGAGAACGACTGTACAGAGACCCTGGGCAAAAGAACACACCCCAAACGAGTGGTACACAGCCCTGATGCTCATGGGGACGGGGTCCGTAAGGGTCAGGGCTACAGCCAGTCCTGTCGGGCACAGAACAAGTGGATTAAACAAGTGGATTAACGTTATAGGCATGAAATGAACCTATGTGCTTTAACAGACACATACCGGTCGAAACAAAGGAGAAGACGATGAAGACAATTAGATTGTTTAACAGGGGTTTTTCACAATAGCGAGACGATTTCGGCCTGCAAACCAAAATAGCAAATTAATTTTTAAAACGAATCGTCAGCATTCAGGAGTTTTTATGAGCTTGCCTTGATAAGACGTAAAACTGTGGAGCCAGGAAAACAACCACAAAAATGAAAAGAACAATCTGACTGCCGAAAAGAAATGAAGATAAATTAAACATTTTACATACGTATATTAATCTGGTATTTGGTTACCATACAATTTTAATCTTTGGTCCTTCGGAAGCCACCTGCTGGTCTGAAAAGCAGCGTGGACCAAGAAGTGGTGCAGCATTGTCTAATAAAAGCAATCTTTATTAATAAAAATATATTTTTAGAACAGTACATTACAACATACAGTGTAGATAATTAACAAGGTTTACTGTAAACAAAATCTACATGTGTGTATATATCAATATCTGTTTATAAAGACTTAAAGAAGATTAAGAAACAACAGAATAGAACTTACCAGAAAGGTTTCGCCGATCTAGTTCAAACTAATGCTGAGAAGGCGAGAAGACAAGGGAGTCGAAAGGGTCACGTGCAGGGAATAAACGCCCCCTAGTGGTTAGTCTAAATTTGCCTAAGAGGGTTAATTAGAATCATTACGCTGGAGAATACGATTTTAATTAACGTTAAACAGAAAGTTTAAGGGTGGGTGATTAGGGCCACAGTGGGAAAGATTCCACTTTTAGTTTAAAAGTTGTACCATAGGAGACTTAAGACACGTACTTTATTATATAGTCCTTGAGGCTTTATTACATAATTCTTAAGTAGGCTAAATTTGATATTAAATTTTGCTTTTAATGGAAGCACAAAATTGTATGTACATACATATACATTAATGTCATGCATACATTTAGAGTATACAACGAGTATCTTAGATTCAGCTTTACTAAACTGTATTCAGTACTAGTTATACCAGGTTTACCATTATTATTGTATTGTATTATTATTAATCAAGCTGGTAGCATTGTATAATAGCTATAATGAACTATAATAACCTCTTATAAAGTCTTAATTAATGTTGGAGAAAATCTAGAAAGAGAATCAAGTCCCAATAAGAGGTCGCAGAAAAACAAAACTACTTTATAAACGTATAAACTGTTCATGAATTACAGTATCAGATAATCATATATTCATGCGTTTAGTATAAATTAACAGCAAATAACCTGTTTATTCGTGAGATTAATCATTTGATGCACATCATTAACAAACGTGTTACTAAGAATCGGACAACGAAATATGTTATTGATCATGAATCAAGTTATTATTCATGGATAGTTAATGATAAGGTGTAGTTATTATAAAGTGCTACCATCAAGCAGAGGTGATATACAAGAATGTGATTCGAAGATGTAATAGTAAGTTTCATTAATGCATCTTCATTATAATACATAATTTAGACATGTATAAATTATTATTTATTAGCAGAAGTTGCAAATACGTGTTATTAATATTATTACTAAAAATAGAAATATTTTATTACAATGTATTTCTTAATTTTTATAAAGCGTAATGGTTATAAAAATAATATATTCACATTTTAACAAATCATTATCACATTCCGTAACTGAAACAAAAGTCCCAGTTACAAAATTGCAAAACCAATTGATTCCAAAGCAAAAGTGTCTTTTGTGCTGCGCTGATCTGCAGGTCCTGTGAGACACGATTGCAATAAGAGCAAATGTTTCGCCACACAGCGGTCAAATGGAACCAGCTTCTCTGACCAATCCTCTAAAATGGATTGCTAGTCACCCCTGCCCCAAATTACCACACAGACCCAGTGAAACCACACAGCCTCGCCACTTCTCTCCATTCCACACTTATTAAATCCCCCTTTCAGCCCTGAACTAAAGAGACTGGGATAAACCACAGCAAGCATGGCTGTTAACTACAACGGAACCTGGGACATGGTGGAGAATGAAAACTTTGAGGGCTACATGATTGCTCTTGGTGAGTAAAGTCCATGGTTTGCTTATGTATGTGTGTGACTGTGTGTGTTTGTATGTTTTAGATGTTTTAATTGACTATAAACAATGCAATTTATATGTATATACAGTATATATATACTGTATATATGTCCACTGAGCATATATCGTGTGTATTATTAAATTAGTATTTTACTATACAGTATATTATTTTGTATTTAAAGAAGTATGTAATTACAAAATATTAAAAGCAGCATTATACACAGAAAAAAAGTATGAATGCAAATACATGATCCTGTATATGTAAAAACAATATTTACATTTTATATACACCCAATTTAGTTGCATTCCTTTATTTTATTTATGTGTAAAACATACACATAAATGAATTTTCTACATTAATTACTGTTAATATGAAAATACACACACTCAACAGTTATTGTAGATATTCTGTATATGTAAAATGTGTTCAACTGTGTTAATGTGTTTGTTTGAAAAACATATATGCTTATTATAATCACAATCTATCACAATGTGGATCTTCAATATTATTGGGTAAAATTGTTTGTGTGTGTGTGTGTAATTACAGCATGTGTTCTCTATAATACAGGGATTGATTTTGCCACCCGGAAAATAGCAGGGATGCTTAAACCTCAGAAAATAATTGAGCAAGACGGAGATTCTTTCACCATTAAAACACTGACGACTTTTCGAAACTACGCCTGCTCGTTTAAAATCGCAGAAGAGTTTGAGGAGTTCACCAAAGGCCTGGACAACCGAACGTGTCAGGTAGTTTCCAACCTTCCATTCAATCCCAGTATCTGAGTGTTTAAAGGTTGTGTGTCTAAATTGAGAAACACCGTTTTTATCTCTACAGACGACAGTCAACTGGGACGCCAACAAGTTAGTGTGTGTGCAGAAAGGAGAGAAGGAGAACCGAGGATGGACACACTGGATGGACGGAGACACGCTTTATCTTGTAGGCCTGGACTAAGAATTAAGCCAATGGGTTTTGTGTTTTTGACATCACATTTGATTCATATCGGTCTTGCCTTTTTTATTTTAAAGGAGCTGACATGTGAAAACCAGACCTGCAAGCAAACGTACAAGAGATCAGCGTGACCCTCCACTGCGCTTTTTATTCACTTAGTTTACACAGTGTGTCAGCGTAACACTGAGAATAAACACTGGAGATAATTGTGTTAAAGTGAACATTTTGTTGGTCACATTTTTGTGATCGATTTCAAATGAATGAGCATTTAAGATATATGTGTTTGTGGTTTGTACTGGAATCAAACACACTGTGTTTGGTGATTCAAACCTCTACTGATTAAGCCACAGGAAACTTACACGCGTATTTGCACGCCAGAATCTATACATAATTCATGACAAGAAATCTTAAAATGCTATTTACGCTGATTGAAAAAGTATGCTAATATGATAACGACACGTCTACTCCACACAAGGAAAATGGCTAAATCCCCGCCACACGTTGCGTTTCGCTATTTATGTTGATGATTCGATCCAATACGTTTTAAACAATGGCACGGTATCATATAAAAAATATATACGTACGGTACATAAACTTGCAAATAATACAAAAATATCGATTCACGTGAGATGAGACACTTCCACTCCACGCCGGTAGGAGCGCTAAATCCCCAATGACGTCACTATGCCGCGCTGAGAGGAACACGCATTTCGCGCAAATTTTAATTTCGGTGATTAATCTGTGAGTGAACATTCCCGCGATAGAGATGGAAGAGGACGAGGCAAAAAAACTGGTAAACCGCTTTACCACCAAACAATTGTCAGAAACACGTCGCTTTAGCACAAGTTTAAAGTCTTTAAAAACTGAGAATCAAATCACCAAAGAATGTCTGTTTCAGAAACTTAAAGCCGCCGTGCATTTTGCGGTGGGTCGGATGTGTCAGGACATCACCGCGGACCACGAGAAGCGGATCACCAAACAAACCATAGCCGCCATCGCAGAAACGGCGTTCAGGCAGTTAGGTGAGCTCTCGTGTCGTGATATACTCGAACAATGCTCTGTTTTTACTCTATACTGAAGTCTAGTAAACCATAATAAACTGTGACTAAAATGCAGCCTTAACATACAACGGTTTCTCTTGTCTTTAGATATCTTCGCCAAGGATCTGGAAGCGTTCGCAAGGTACATTTTACCTGACGAAGTCGTGGATTAATCGAATTGCAATCTGAATTTTGCTTTGCTCGGTGAAACAGACACGCCAAAAGACAAACGGTGACGGTGGAAGATGTGAAACTGACCGCCAGAAGAACAACAGCTCTGGTACAGTGTCTCCAGCGTTCAGGGGAAAAAATGTAGTTAAAATATATAATTAACGTCATTTACAGGTCTTGCAATTCACGACCAGTTTTGAAGCAGATAGGTTTATTTTCCAAAGTCAATTTTATTTTTGATGAATACAAATCTTCCCTGCTGCTCAATGATCTGGTGTTTGCAACTCAAATGTTGTGGGTTCAATTTTCAGGAAAACACACAAAGCCATGTCGATGTTTAAGCCAAGCATCTGCTAAAAGCAATATCATGTCCACTAACATTTTGAAATGAGGATTTATGCCAAAAAGGTTATTCTAAAACAAATACACATAGCATTTCTTTTCAGATCTTGCTTTTTCAGAAGCTTTTTACCACTTCTGAAGAATGTACGATACAGCTTTATTAATACCACAAAGGGGGGGGGGGGGGTGATCTAGTAAGACAAATCAACAAAAGTAGGCAGTGACAACAAAAAGCTAGAAGTGTAACGTGTAATTTCTACACCTTCCTAGTACAACTACATTCAACAAAAAAGTGAAGAACTGGCAGCAAACCACCAAGAGCAGAAAGTCAAGCGGAAAAAGAGCGCCGAAAAGAGGAAGAGTAAAGAACTGGCAACGGAAGAAAACGAGGATTGAGGAAAAAGACCTAAATGAATACACGTAGCATTTCATATGTATCTTTATTTTATAGACTGTGCAATAAACACCTGTAAACATGGACCGTGTACAGTAAAAACTACTGTATAAAATAGCAATACATTCATGTATTCTATTATGAGAATTGTGTGGCCACTAAATTGCAAAATAAACATCTTAAACATTAGATTATCTGGCTGTGTGGGTGCATTACCAGTGAATGGAAAACACTAGAACATGGTTCCGATCCGCTACGTTCGACATGTCAGTGGTCGTTACCGGAGACGCTAGTGCGGTAATGGTGAATCTCCATTACATCCTCCATCTTCCTCCATCCCCAAACAGGTTCGGTTGCAGGCAGCCATAATCCGAGCCCCTAAACGTGTGAATTCAATGAGTTTTCTTTTAAACATCAGCCGATAAACCAGAAACCTATTCAAATTAGTTTTATTGAATCACTCTCCTCATTTCACAAGTCATATAAAACTCCTTTAGAAACACAGAGGGAATTTCACAAACGTCCACGGCACTCAACATACAGGTCACACTTACACCATCACTCATGTTTCCCCCTCAGTGTCCACAGCAGATGTCATCCACAAAGTTCACTCTTACAGGTCAAGTTACAAGGAAATAAAACACACACACCAACAGCATTCAGATTGGATTATATAAGACATCATCATCATCATCATCACAACATTCCACTAACTAGTATGCACATTTCCAGTACACTAAAGGTGAAAAGCAAAATAGGGAGCCTGGGTCGACTGCGCAACACAATCCAAGTGATAATGAATGCAAAACAAAAGTCCGATAAACTGGAAGCTGCTCTCATTCACACGCTCACCAAACCCAGCCACCGCAGTCACATTTGGGCTGGTTCATCACACTCGCATGTGTTCGCTCGGCCGCCCCACACTCGTCCCTCTCGCTCTGCTCATTCGCAGCCTTCTCATTCGTCGCCATCACCAGTCGCACTCAAGGGTCGTTTTAAAAAAATAATTCTGCAGTTCTTGTCATTAAAAAAAAAAACAAACTGGACACCCACCGTGTCATCGAGCCGTGCGACGAGAGCATTTAGACATGGGGAGGAAGGTGACATATCATGACCTCAGCCACACTGTGCTGCCATTGAGGTTTCTCTGCCCACAGAAGTCAACTGCAGAAGAGACGTGTGAAGGCTTGATTCAAAAGGTTTCCATAAAACTGGAGTCAAATCAAAATAAAAACTTCAATATTGTCAGGTTTCAACCAGATTCTTTCCCAATGCATGTTGCGTTTCTCCAGAATGAATGAGTGCACATTAACAGTTCTCATGCATTAGCGGGGGATTCACAGGTCGGACATGCATTATAAGAATCCGCTTGAAATGCGATACTGGCATCAACCGAGACGAGACGACACAACAAACGGGGAAACGGAAGTCCAAATGCGAATACGTAAACACACCGCACTCCTAACACTAACTTAAATCATTATATAAAACACACCCCTCCCAGAATCCCTCGTCTCCAACTCCGGAACACACACACACACACACACACACACACACACGCGTCAACGGGCCTTTCTGAGAATACTTACCAAACACACTAGAAATACCAACACTTCAAATACAAAATCTCCACTTACATACCCCACCCTGACGACTTGGTCTCCATGTTAGAACCAAAGCTGGAGTTAAACCCACTGCCACCAGCGCTGGCGTTTGAGCCGGAGCCCCAGCCCAGCGCCGCAGAGTTCCCCGCGTAATTACTGTTGCCCGCCGCGTACGTCTGCGTCTGGTTCTGGTCTCGCGTGGAACCCGCTCCGGCCGGGCTCGTGCCAGACGTACCTGGCGGATTCTGCTGGGCCAACATTCCCATCATGCCCCAGCTGCTCTGGAGGGCGGCCTGGGCGGCGGCCATCATGGCGGGGTTGAGGTTGAAATTGCCAAAGTTGCCCACGTTTGCAGAGCTGCCGGCCATGTTGCTACGGCTGGGTGCGTAGCCCTGCCCCCCGTATCCGTTGCCGTAGCGCCCCGCCCTCTCCATCATCTGCCGGGTGTTGTTGTGTTTGGGATCGGCGTTGGAGATGTGCACGCTCACGCCTTTGATGATCAGATCCTCGCCGCACAGTGCTGAAGCCACCTGGATGGAAAGATAAAAAGGCTTTTCAAAACATTCCAAGAGTCCAAAGACACCATATGTGGGGAAAAGGTTCGAAAATTCTTTCTAAGTGTCGTTTGGTTGACCATATGTGGGGGGGAAAAGTCTGAAATTGTTCCAAGAGTCCAAAACGTTCAGATTTCCAAACGTCATCGAATTACCTGGTCGTCAGAGAAGGTGACGAAGGCAAAGGCCCTAAAAGGCTTGGGAATAAAGACGTCTGTGACTTCTCCGTACTGCATGAAGAACTGCCGGAGCTCATCGGCGGTCATGTCTTCTGTGCAGCGTCCCACAAACACCTTCCTGCTCCTCATCGGCTCATCTGGACCTTGCTGTTAGGACAGTCCGCTTTAGTTCCCACCACCAAGACAAGCCAAGCCAGTGACTGACCTTTGAGTTGGGCAGTTTGCAGTCACACCACCGGCCGTCGATCATGTGTCGTTGTACCATCACCTTGCACTGCGTCTCCATGTCGGCAAACCTCACAAACCCAAATCCCTTGGAATTGCCCGTCTTCACATCACGCTTCACCTGGAGAGAGCACACACATCTGAGACGCCTCGCTCCAATCTGAGAGCTTTACGGAAATGTGTGGAATCCGTAGAGTTATAAAACGTGACCAAAGCCACTCTTCACCTGCACCATTATCACTTCCCCAAACGTCGCAAAGTAATCTTTAAGATCTTGCTCTGTGGTTTTCCATGGCAAGCCCAGCACTATCAGGTCAGAGGTCTTCTGGTCCTCTCTCTTGATCTTTGTCGCGGACGACGCGTCGATTTCGTCCATTTTTCGCTTGTTGTCCGGCAGAACGCTTTCTTTAGGGGAAAAAACATGTTCGGAATTTCAGACAATTGCTTCAAATTATTCCTTCAAAAGACCCTAGACAAATTTACTGAAACAAATAACAAACTATTTAAAAAAAGGTTTAAAAGCACCACTGGTGGGCTTCCAGACTTATTTTTATTTGATTAACCAGGAAAAAATCTGTTATATGCTGTCACTCTTTTTGAACAAACCTGTTTCTTCAGTGTGTTTTTATTTGAGCAACGATGACTTTGTTCTTTTAAGAGAAACCATAGTTTTCCACTGACCTGACATACAGATGTGCTTTGTGGATATGAAAACTAGTTACTAACTAAAGAGTTTACTTTTCACAGTTGTTTTTATTTAACTATTGACTAAACATTCATAATAACAACATTCCAATCTTGTGCAGTCTAGAATTGTGTGCGCAGTGATGCGATTTTGTTAATATCTTCATAACACAACTGTGTTCTGCATTTAACTCACCCAGTGAAGTTACACACATAAACCCAATGCCTGGGAAGTACATCAACAGATTTTAAAAGACTGAAAATATGACCCAGCTGAATGTGTAAACTACTGCCTCCAAAAACTATTATTTTTTAGTTAAGAATGCCAAAGATTTTTCCTTTTACCCACCCAATAGCTGGTTTGAATCCCAGTTCAGTGGGTTCTACAACTTTGGCCCAGACACTACAACTTCACTGGATGGTTAAAAGCAGAGCACAATTTCGATACGGTCCCTAATGGCCATATGTACAAACTCGGACGCTTCGTGTAACTTTTAAAAGTAAGCGCATGACACAATTTTTGCACATTAAAAAAAAATGCCAAACCAATTCAATACGCACATTTTCAATACGCTAAAGGTCATTGTTTGCTTACAGTCACACATTTGGTAAACGTATGTCCTACCTTTCGGGTAATTGACCACGTAGACCAGATTTCCCCAGCCGGTCTCTGGGGCGTGTAGGACTCCGTCCACTACTCGCACCCCTCTCATGCACTGAGACACCGGGCTGCGGAAGCGCAGTCCACAAGCTCCAGGAAACTGTGCAAAAACGGTGGACAACTGCACCGTCCCGTCATCCTCCAAGGGGATCTCCATCGGCTCCTCGTTCTCCTCCTCCGCCACACGAATGTACATCTCATCCGTCATCTCTCCTTACTTGAGCTGCGGGGGAATAAACACAATCATCAGTGTTTTTATTCCTTTTGCAAACCTGTACCCGGGTTAACCTGATATGTCCTATTTCTGGACAGTGTCAATTAGACCCGAAAGCAGATTGACAGAACAACGAGCCAACAGAATCGACAACTAGACGCGAAGGCGCAATGTGATTGGACGAGAGGGTAACTCGAGCACGCCCATTTAATTCAGCGAGTCACTGTTTAATAACGAGAATAAACTGTAATTAACGTGCTGTTAATGAACGATGAGCTTTTAACTAACTCATTGTTAGACATACGCAGGATGTTAGCTTCTAAAAAGGCAAAACTACTTTGTTGTCTTATATGAGCGAAGTGGCTTTGATACCAAGCATTTACAGCACTAATAGAAACCGCATTTTTAACCGTTTAGCATATAAAACAGCGTTTAGAAAATGTAACGCAAAAAAAAACAAACATTTAACGAAAGCGATTCGATACATGACTACGAATCAAAATAACCGCCACTAGATGTAATAAGATATCAGTACAATGCGCGTGCATAAACACGCGTTCGATTTACGTTCACCAACGGCAAAGTATCTTCGCAAACAGTTTCTACAAACAGTTAGAAATACCCGACAAGTAGGTGTACAGTAATGTGTTATGTTGCGGTAATGTATATGATAAACGTTACCAAAAAAAACAAATGCTCGGATCCTGGTATCCCTTTGTTAGCACCAGCAGCGCTTTATTCCTCAAAATGATATTTCGTCCAAAACACCATATACAACGCCAGTTTCCAAGACTATATCTAACAACAAATCAAATAAACGTAATTTTTTCATTCGAAATAAACGCAAAATTCAATTTCATTCAACTCATGCAACTCTGTGTTTGCATCAAGATGGCAATACCTAAGTCATAAAGGAAATACGTCACTCAGGGACGAGTCCATTCTCGCGTTTTCACGGGGAGAGAACCACCATTGATAAGAATACTGGTTTTAATATCGGTGCGCCGCGTGTAGTAATTTAAACGGAATTGCTAAAGAATTCAAGATAAAGTAGTCTTACCTTTGATGTTCAACATTGTCCATTTATTTATTAGCGATAAAAACAAAAACAAAACTCGGCTCCTTTTGTTGTTAATGGTACGATCCCACAGCCCTAGCGGCCGAAGCAAGAATAACAACTATGTCATGCACACGGGTTTTTTTTTAATGCGACTGAAGATGTTATTAATCAGATGAAAAACGTTGGGATTATGTTAATGTATATTTTCCTTGGCATTATCATGTACTGAGATAGATTACCATTGTTTTTTTTTTTTTTTTTGCAAATACACATAGGACATGCGTCTTATATATATTTTTTTTTATTTAGCCACAAATGGAATATGACTTGAAAATATTATGAAATAGCCAGCCAGTGTAACAGATGCTTGATGTAATTACGGAATTGATTTTGTATTACGTAATTGAAATGTAAGCGCTTTTATTTCTGCATCTCACTCAAGCTTTGATACGACTAGGTATTTATTAAACAAATGTTATGTATTGATGTATTCACTTCCATAAAATATGTAACGTGTCCACAACAAGTACAACTTAAAAAAAGAGACGTGTTTTTTTTTTATCAATTTGTTTATATATTACAAAACAATAGAAATGCTACTGATAACAATATATGTTCACAGTCGCTGTTATGATACCACACTGAAATAATGTATATAAGTTAGACATAAAATGGCATATCTTAATAAATAAAAAAAAAAATAACATATTAATCTAACAAGTCACAATGCTTAACGGTTAAAAGTTGCATCATGATGAGCATTAAGTCGGAGCTTTTTTGTGTACAATTTCCATGGGCATGAGGCTGATGTGTGTTAATGTGCTTTCGCTGATCACCTCGCCGTCTCTCAGCAAGAATAAAGTGATACTCGGAAACTCGTTCAACACAATAATCAATAATCAGCTAGGCATCGAGTAGTAACACTGATAGTGTAGTGCAAGGTAGACAGCTGCATGTCGGCGTGTGTCTGTGAGCATGTGTCTCCACGAGCAGGTTGTGATGCTCAGCAGGATAACAAAAAGCAGCAAAAATAAATATCAAAAGAATTTATTTTTATCAGTATATAAAAGCTCTTTTTTTCATCTTTTTTTTTTTTTAATCCGTTTCACCAAGAGTCTGGGGAAAAAAGGCCTCGTGGAAAGTTCAAGGAACCAGTTGTTCCGTCATATTTTTCCGGAAACTTCACACCAGAGACTCCATGCTCTCAGCCGGGTTGGTTTCATCCGTAACAGCCATCCCTCCATTTTTGTCCATGTAGTTGAAGCCGAGTCTGAAGTCCTTACTGCCGACGAGGCTGAGCATGGCCTTATAAAGGTAGTGATAGTTCTCCTGAAAGAGGCAGAGAGAGAGAAACCAATCAATGCTCTAGTGCTCTGGAGTTTTTTTTCCTTCCCGGGAGAGGTCGTCGACCTCACTAGATTTGATCACCGACCAATAGCGGCGAAGTCTCGTGTCGTTTACTCACAATCTCGGTAAAAACACCAGGCCTCATGAGGTTAATCATCTTGGCCACTTGAAAGACATCCACAGCGCTCTCGTCCTCCAGTTGTTGGGAAAGGGTGGTCAGGGCACAGAACATTCCGGCAGAGACGGCTCCAAACCTGCCGCAGACATCCAGAGTCAGTGGAATTTTTTTACCCCGTTTAAAATCTAGGTTACTCACTCATCATGGACGATGGTGGGACCGTCTCTCGTCATGGCCTCTTCTTTGATAATGTTGATGAGCTCGAACGTGCTGCTGATCGACGCGTCATGATCCGGCCAGTTTGGACACTGGAAATGTCGGACCTCCAGGACATAATCATCCTGGAAAGAGAACGGTAAAAATAGAGGTTCAAGCCTTATGTCCACTTTTAATGTCCTTGATGGAATGAACCAGTATTATTAAAAATGTAGGTAAAAACTACTTTTGAACATTTATTAAAACATTTAATCATCGACCAATCAGATCCTTTAAAGATATTTCCATGATGTCCTAAGGTAGATAAGCTATAGATACTATGTATGTGCCCATTTCCACTGAAAAGCAGGGGTGTAACATACTTGAGTAAATTGACTTTATTACTTAAGTATTCTGGCTACTTTGTACTTGTACTTAGTATTAAAAAAAACCCAAGCAACTTGTACTCTTTACTTGACTACATTTTTTATTCAGTATTTACTCTTTACTCTGCTACATTTGAATATACACTTATATGTGCTTGTTACACTGTAATTGTGCTAAAAAAAATCTGCATCTTTTTAAATGTATGACTTTTACTCAAGTCTTCTTGGAATTGGTGACTTGAAACTTGTAATGGAGTCATTTTTACAGGTACTTTTACTCAAGTATGGTTTTCAGGCACTCTTTACGGCTCTGCTAAAAAGTGGCAAATATACTTGTTTCAACACATTAGAGAATAAAATTGATGTAAAAAATGTAAAGTAAATAAAACCAGGGTTTCCAGTAAGGCAGCGTGTTTTATTGTGATGGTCTGATGGGACAGATACCTGTGTGGCCTCCAGGATGAAGTCGTGGATGACGAGCTGTTCCTCATTAGACAAGCAGAGTCTGTCAGTATTAATGAGGGTGACCGTGAAGGCGACACAATTCATGGGCTCTTCTCTGCTCGGCCAGTACACAAATTCATCTTCTGTCTATTTAAAGCAATACAGGTCATGTGGTAAATCACATCTTATGTCACGTCACATCAAATCATTATATAAGTGAAGAGGCATCCATTTAA
>MU204204.1:19606195-19619623 GCA_017309775.1 Paedocypris sp. Pulau Singkep
TGGATTACTTTGTGATAGGTGAAAGCGTAGAGATCTCGGTTCACTTCGCTGTTCGTTTGGCTCCGCACGCCAAGGTTTTGGTAACGCAAACCCGTCACGTCGTCGTAATACTTAAGTGGGAAAACTATGGAATCAGATTAGTGCCGGTGTTCTAAAATTCTGTCCTACACATGAAGATTTCCTACATCGCGCTTTGCACACGCGCGATATACAATTGCGTCATGTTCTCGCTGGCTGTCAGGCCTTATTCCTGGCAAGTGACTTGACAGCCATCGTGAGCAGCTCCAGACGGGATCTAAAGGGGCTTTCACACTAGCTGGTTTAACCCTTTCCAACACACTGATCTCCGGACCCCCTAAACGGCCTCAAATGCCAACCGAGTCTGGTGCAGGTCTGAAGCGGTTCGTCTGAGGGACCGTTTGTGGTTGGATTACTTTGTGATAGGTGAAAGCGTAGAGATCTCGGTTCACTTCGCTGTTCGTTTGGCTCCGCACGCCAAGGTTTTGGTAACGCAAACCCGTCACGTCGTCGTAATACTTAAGTGGGAAAACTATGGAATCAGATTAGTGCCGGTGTTCTAAAATTCTGTCCTACACATGAAGATTTCCTACATCGCGCTTTGCACACGCGCGATATACAATTGCGTCATGTTCTGGCCACATCGGGAAGTAAAAACTTATATCCTATATCTTAGAATGTAACAGTGGTAAATATACAATCATACTAAATGAAATGAAGAATATAAAGAATAAAGTTTGGTGAAGTTTAAACATTTTTAACGAACGTTGAAAAATGTAACAAAATGTACCATTTGCATGACTCTAAAGATAATTCCTGTGTAGTTTCCATATTCAACATTTTATCTAGAAAAACACGTGTATAAAAGCTGACGAACGCAAGTAGTAAGACGTGCTCGCTTAATGTGAAGTCAGGAAACCTAGCGTTCTATCTTAATTGTTATAAAATAAATACATTAACAAATATACATATTCATATATGCATAAATGTAATCACATAGAGAGATGTAGGAAATCCTCATGTGTAGGATAGAATTTTAGAACACCGGAAATCCAAACGGAAACGAAGGAAAAATGAAATGAAAACAAACGCAATTGCGTGCGAAAATGTAAAAAACAAACGTAAATGTGAAGAATTTCGATTGACGATTGCGTGAGACGACAACTCTTCTCAACCCATAAAAACCGTCCCAACAAAAAAAACATTTTTATTCCTAATAAATGAAAGTTTTTCTGTTTGATCTCACAAAAAACGAAGAAAATTTGTATTAACGGAACCGCGTTAAGCAACGTACAACAAAGAGGCAAAATAAATGGCAGGAGAGAGATCGCGGAATGAACAGATTCATGTGTGAACCAGAAAGAGTCTGGGATCTCCTCACTGCTGAAGAGGAGCGAAAACACAACTGGGTTCTTCTGAGGCCACTGGGTTGTGAAGAGCAGAGGGACTGGGATCAGCTGGTTCTCTTTCTGCCTCACTTTAAACAAACTGGGTTGGGGTTCTCTTGAAAGGAGAAATGTGAAAGCCCCCTATTATTACAGCGGGTACCTGCAGTGCACCAGCACGGGTCCGGTGCCAGCGGAGCGAGCTGCAGAAGACCTCCAGATGAACTTCAGCACGGGCAGCGTGTACTCAGGAACGCCCATGTCTGGCCACTGGGTGTAGTGGTACTGGACCACCAGCCTCTCGCTCTGCCTCCCCTTCTGTCCCTGGGGAGAACCATGCAGAGATGCTGATGGCCACCAGACGCACCTTCTTAGCTTTGCCATCCATTTAACAATTCCTCTACCTCTTTATTTTTTTTATCCATCCTTCTATTCATCTATCCATGTCTTTATTTTTTTACATTTCTGTTATTCTACCTTGTTATTTATTCTATCATTCATTTCACCACATTTTTACTTATTTCCATCCATCCATCCATCTATAATTCCGACTCATTTTTTCATCCACCCATCCAATTCTTCACCACTTTTTTTCCATTAGTCCGAATCTCTACCTCATTATTTATTCTATCCACCCATTTCACCACCTTTTCCCCATCCATCCATCCATCCACCTCTATTACTTAATTTTTTCCATCCATTCATGAGGTTTTTCTACCTCATAATTTATTCTATCCATCCATTTAATCAACTTTTTTATTTTTTCCATCTATCCATCCATTCATCCATCCATCCACCTCTCTATTACTTAATTTTTTCCATCCACCTCATAATTTATTCTATCCATCCATTTAATCAACTTTTTTTATTTTTTCCATCTATCCATCCACTCATCCATCCATCAATCTATATTTCCAACTCTTTATTTTTTTTCATCCATTCTATTCTTTACCTTTTCATTTTTTCAATCCATCAATTTCTCTACCTCATTATTTATTCTATCCCTCCATTTCTCCACCTTTTCCCCCATCCATACATCTATCCATCCATCCATCCATCCATCCATCCACCTCTCTATTACTTAATTTTTTCCATCCATTCATGAGGTTTTTCTACCTCATAATTTATTCTATCCATCCATTTAATCAACTTTTTTATTTTTTCCATCTATCCATCCATTCATCCATCCATCCATTAATCTATATTTCCAACTCTTTATTTTTTTATCCATTCTATTCTTTACCTTTTCATTTTTTCCATCCATCAATTTCTCTACCTCATTATTTATTCTATCCCTCCATTTCTCCACCTTTTCCCCCATCCATACATTTATCCATCCATCCATCCATCCATCCACCTCTCTATTACTTAATTTTTTCCATCCATTCATGAGGTTTTTCTACCTCATAATTTATTATTTCCATCCATTTAATCAACTTTTTTATTTTTTCCATCTATCCATCCATTCATCCATCCATCCATTAATCTATATTTCCAACTCTTTATTTTTTTCATCCATTCTATTCTTTACCTTTTCATTTTTTCCATCCATCAATTTCTCTACCTCATTATTTATTCTATCCCTCCATTTCTCCACCTTTTGCCCCATCCATACATCTATCCATCCATCAATCCATCCATCCATCCATCAATCAATCAATCCATCCATCCATCCTTCCTTCTATTCGACATTGAAATCAATACCATTGGTATAATTAAGCAAAAACATACACAAACACACAATGACACTTATAATATAAACTCGTTCTGCCTCCCCTTCTGTCCCTGAGGAGAACCATGCAGAGATGAGAACGCTGATGGCCACCAGACGCACCTTCTTAGCTTTGGTGTGGCGGAGGATGAAGTGGCGGAGTGTGTAGTAGGCGTACACCTTGGTGGTCTTCAGCGTCACCATGAGGTTCCCGTACACCTCGCTGTTCTCTGATGGCCAGTACTGATCGCACTTCCTCTGCTCAACAGAAAACACGTTTAGTTTAGCCGGTGTAGGTACAAAAACGGCTCTGCTGCAAAAACGGCTCGGGCTGGCGACTAATGATGACGTGGCACTATTTGATTGGTTGTAAGTCGGCAAAATGACGTGTAAGATAGAAAAAAAAGGGAATATAACCTTGGCGATCAAATGGTAAATCTATACTTCATTGTGACACTGCTTTTGGTTATAGCTATCAGTATGACTATAGTTGACTGATTATAGTCGTCAATGTGTAAAACCGACGTTTGTTTTTGTGAAGTGAAATTGTGAAGATTGTGATTAGCAATAGCTGATGGTTAGCATTCTCTTTCGCCACAGCGAATCATCCCTTTCCACCTCATTCTATCCTGAGTATCTTCTACTCTGACCCCAGCCAACCTCATGTCCTCTCTTACAACATCCACATATCTCCTCCATGTTCGTCCTCTTGCTCTCTTCCCTGGCAGCTCCATCCCCAACATCCTTCTTCCAGTATATTCACTCTCCCTCCTCTGCACATGTCCGAACCATCTCAGTCTGGCCTCTCTGACTTTTCTGCTAACACAGGTAACATGAGCTGTTCCTCTGATGTGCTCGTTCCTTATTCTGTCCAACCTCGTCACTCCTAAGGAGAACCTCCACATCTTCATCTCTGCTGCCTCCATCTCTGTTCTTTTAGAGAAGAAATAATCAGCCGCGAGCAAGATCAATTGACGTTCCGATGCCAAACAGCGATTTCATGTTTAGTGATAATTGATGTGACTGAAAAGGAAAAACACCGCCGGTGTTGGAAATACCGACAACCTACACAAACTATACAATTAGCTCTGCATGTAATGAGATGCTCGGCACTTATCATGTTTACCAGCAGAGACTGAACGCTGGAACCTGACTGATTTTACAAAATAAAACGTAAAATTAACAAACACAACAATTGTTCATTTCTTCAATGGTTTGCATAATGGATATTAACATAAGTGTTTTATAAATAAAAATGTTTTATGTTGAAATATTTGAAAATAACATTTCAGCGAAAAGTTAGAGCTAGATTAAAAATATTATTACTGTGTATTATTATTATTATTATTATGTTTTAATAAAAATATGTATTTATTACAGGCTTGTATGTATGTCGAATCCTTGTATATTTGTAAAGAAATCATTAAAACCAGTTTGACTTACAGTAAATGCAATGATTTAAAATGTCATCTTTATTACTTGATTTTTTATCTTTGATTACAAATGTGGTAAAGTTAGAAAAACCTGGTAAAGTTAGAATGCTAGAGAGAGCTGGTTCTGCATAGCTTTATTTCTTCATTTGTATTCTATTTCTAGGTGATAAAAACAAGTATGTATTCCTAGCCTTTGCCGCCTATAGGCTTGCTCACTGGCCAACGTCACCGCTATCCTCACATTTCCAGACTGTTCTGTTCTTTAAAGATGGAGAGAGACCTCAAAAAGTGTTTTAAAAATAAACTTGAAACAACCAACATCAGTCGCACCTTTCAAACCCAAATTGTGCAAAGCGGCGAAAAGAACCGTCCACGTCTCCAGCTACTCACCCGGCCTTTCTCCACCAAATTAGTGATCATGACAATCACGTTGGTGTTCTGCTCCCAGATCATCCTCCAAAAGTCCTCAAAGGTGGACTTCAGAGGGCCTTGAGCAGCAACGTACGCCCGGCTTCTTTTATAACCCTACGAGACAGAGAACGACGTCAGCACAGACGCAAGCCACCGCGCCCGGCCATCGCGAACACGTACGTCGACGTAGTTGGCGTTGATGTAGTCGCTGTGCTTGGCGTCTTTTCCAGCCAGTTGCTGCAACTTCACTCTGGTGTGATCATCTGGGTATTAAAAAAGCAATAAATGATGTATGATTTCAGCCGCTGATAAGCAATCTATTAAAAGCGCCAGCAGGGTCGGCGTGATTGAGAGGAGGATATGAGCATCTTTTATCTCGCCCCGCCAGCACTTGATGAATTCACTGTTTGGCTAAGAAGGTAAATGTTTGCCGTCTAAGCAGCGCGTTCAGAGGACTCACAGGCCACGATGTTGATGTATCTGTTTTTGTGCTTGTTGTCTGGATGATTCGAGCGTTCCGCCGTAATCTTCATATCGGAAGTGCAGCGTTGAACCTCCTGAGGGGAAGGTAAGATGGCAAACAGGTTTGAAAATGACATCTCGCAGGTAATAATCCAGACGTCTAGGTCGTGTTGACAATGAGAGGCCAGCGAGCTCCCGCTCTTTGCATATTAAGGTCTTTTTTTTTCATGCAAAAGGCGAAATTTGGGACAAGAGTGGGTTTGAATGTTGGCTAAAAATACCCCGCGCTGAAACTCCTGCCTTATTAGCTTCCGTCCCCCTTTGGTTTCCAATAGAGCAACTGGAAAGAATAAGTACGGCCATTCAATCTTCGTTAAATCGCAAGCATGTACATCCGCACACTCGGAATCACCGTCCATTTTTTTACGCAGTATGTTAATTTTTAGTAACCGGCGTCGACTGCCGAGACGAATTGTTTACGTGAAAACACTGGAATAAATCGGATTCTAATTCTGAACGTGTCGTTTGTTTCTTGCAAGTTCTGTCCAATTAATAAAAAGTTTAGATTATAGGAACGATGGAAAAACACAACTTGCTAGAAACAAGTTCGTTGCAAAAACATTGACATCGATAGAGTGACATCATCACATGACTAACCACTTTGAGATGTACAGCGATTAGGTGAAAGAGTGTGTGTGTGTGCGTGTGTGTGTGTTTGCGTGATTGTAATTGTGTGATTGTAAGTGAGTTTGTGGTTGTGTGTGTGTGAGTTTGTTTGTAACTGAGTGAATATGTGTGTCTACGCTTGTGTGTTTGTGTGTCTCTCTGTGAGTTTGTGTATGATCATGTGAATGTGTGTGTGTGAGTATTTGTGAGTCCCTGTGTGCTAGTAAATGTATAGCTAAACAACCTATGTGTGTGCGCACCTGTGTCTTGACCAATCTGCCCGTGTCAAACTTCAAAGCAGTTGAATATATCTTAGCCGGCCTATTAGTAAATTATTTAGGACTCATTAACAATATAATTAGCTAATTATTCCACTAATTACCCCTCTTTTGATTAGAATTTACACAGATTGCCCCATTTGTCCGAATCATTTAATTATTGTCACATCAATGCAATTTGGAACAAATATTACACAACAGCGTAATAATGAACTCCCCAGCGCGCGCTAATGAAGCCGACATCATCTCCGCCGCCGATTGGACTTTTCTCTACCTTTATCGATAAAAAGCAAACGGCAGATACTCGTCTCCCGAACGCCAGATAGCGTTAATGGTTTTTAAGTAAATCTAGCTTATCAGCCTCACTTCCTGTCTTTGATTGTTTCCATATTGGATTCTGATCATGTAAATGTTTGCTGTGGGCACGAAGCAGACCAGAGCCTCGCCTCCATTCCTCCAGCGAGAGGAGTGATTTTAATGAGGCTCTCCTCTTTAATTAGTCCTTTTCCCGTAGCCATCTGTGCCTCTGTGCTACTGGGAGCAGTGGTGCATGTACGGAACACACACGCCGCATTCTCTCACACTCCTCCAGCCCGAGCCTTACTTACATCGAACTCCTGAGAAAAGCCATGCTGGTTGTTGGAGTAAAGCTCCATGATGTGTTTGATGAACTGCCGGACTGGGACGGCGTCCAGGTCATCTGAAAAACATAACCCGTAAACATGTCACCCCGCCGCTGCCAGATGAAATCTCATTTCCATTAAAGACAAAAGACGGCGAAACAAATGAAAGGCGCTTCGCGATTAAACATGCGTGAGATGCGCCGATGGAGCGTTTGGGAGAATCCAAGCATATAGGACTTGATTATATGGGCTAAATAATCATCCGTTTTTATTAGTAGCTAAATATTGGTATTGCAAACATGAATGAATGAAAAAAATAGTATTGGTATGTTTGTACATGTATATGACGTATATGACACATCGTACATGGTGCATCGTTTATGCATATACATATAGCGGCACAAATTTGCGTTATGGGATATGATTTGGACTTTACAAATAATACTGAATGGTTTTGAAGTAAAACTCAAAAACCGGAAAAAAACGGCAAAACCGGAAATACCGGAAAATCGGAAGTGCCGGAAACACTGGAAGTGCGATTAATGGCGTTAATAACATTTGATTAAACAAATTGAATTAATCGCATGAGTTAACGCGTTAACTTTGACAGCCCTAAATATAAATATATACAGTATATATATATATATATATATATATATATATATATATATATATATATATATATATATATATATATATAAAAAATATTATATTTGACATATAAGTATTATATTTAATACTTTATTACTTAAATAAATGTATTATTTCATTATTTTGTCCTCAACTGATGTTTGCTGTAGATGGTTTGTTCAGTGTCATCTTTTGGTTTTAAACCTCAGTAAACACACACACTTCAGAATAAAATCCTTTTTCAGGTACTAAAAAGTTCGAGTTGATAGCAGCCTTACTTGACCGTTGTGTTTCTTCACTCATTCTCTGTTTATAGTATGTTTCTTTTTAAACTCGACTAGCACACGACTCCCATCCAGTGTTGTGAGTGAAGTTAATAAGTGCACGTGACCGCAGTTGCCGCACGGTGACGGAGCTCCGCCCAGATGCGCGCAGCCGCGCACGCAAACACACACACACAGCTGACAGAGAGGCCGCTCGTTTGAAACTAGAGTTCGGCAGAATCGTGTCAATGCTGGATTAACAATCGCTTTTTACATGTTCCGTCCTTTCAACTCATTTGTAGCCCGTCTCTTGCAAGCATGCTAGAGTTTTCAAACTTTTTTTTTCCTCGCCATTTTCTTCGCGACCATTTTGCGATGTCATGCGATCTACTCACAATGCCTTCGACGTAATGGCCACCCCTGTCTTAAGGTATATGGTTATAGGTGCATAAAATGCTATATTTATGTTATAGCTAAAATACGAATACATTGTAATAAAATATAAACACTAATATTTGTTAAATAGAAAATACGAAACCATGTGTAAATAAAAACGTAAAATCGTAAAAGAACAAAAAATAGTTTCATAAACAATACAGAACCTGCTTAATGACACATTGGAAAGATAGTTTAACCCTTCACAGGGTAAGTTTGTCATCATCATGTTATAACCAGCACGAGTGGATGAACACAAAGAACGAGAATCCGCTCTAAATAACAGAGCAACGAAAAGCTTCCCAGCGCATTGCTGCAGCCAGTCGTAGCGAGCGATGACATCTGGCCACATCTGTGTGATTTAAAGCTCATCCGTATCTATAACAGCGAGGGTCCCGGGCTGAGGGTCTTTTGTTGGGTAGAATGACCAAATAAAGGTACGGTTCATTACTGGCCAGGGAAGCGCACAGCTGAGGCCCAGCGGAATGTCCCGGCCTTCGCGACGGATGATCAAGCGCACATCAATCCCGCGTCTGTCATTAAGCGCCAGATCCCGTCTTAATAAACCTCCGCGGTTTAACACACACTGTTAAAGAGTTTTGCCATCATAGCGAGGACATCAAACCATCACCTAACTCAAGTTCTCGTAAACATTAATGACTGATTTTACTCTTCTTGGCCAGGAGTTATACGGAGCTGTCAGTCAAGAGCCGGATGATGTCACAGGGGGAGGGGCCAAATGAGAAAGCCAGCAATGAATTCGAGAAAAGTGGCAATACTGACAGCGGTCGAGCAATTCGACAAAATCACGCAACTGAGCAATCAGACGTTCCACTCGCCCGCTGAGAAACAGTGACACGCCAAATACGTCTCCACTCAGGCGATTATTCAAATCAACCGCGCGGCGTGGAAATCGAAAAGTCTTTTATTATTCATTCCTCCTCACGCTGTTCCCAACTTGTGAGACTTTCGCTTTTTTTTTTCCCCGCCACAAAGGCTTCAGAGACTCAACGTGCGGCAGGAGTCGCATCGACGTTCTTTTGTTCCCAGAAAGTCACCGTCATGTGACCTCACACGCCACCGATCTGGAATGTTGTACGCAGGCATCAAATGCCCATTACATTGATAAGCAGTTTGTTTTGCGACTCACCGGCGGTGGAGATAATGGGGAAACTGTCATTGCGGATCACTCGGGGAGAGTTTCTGTCTTCGATGTAGAAATGCGCCGTTTGGAAAAACCTCCTGAAAGAAATCGGGAATAAACAGGGAGAGTCAGCAGAAGCCTCTCATTTCAACGTCAACCAAGTGTGTTCAGCACGGTTAAATACACCATTAAACACAACAATATTAAGGGATGTGTTTTTATTCCGAGGAAGCAAGAAATTAGTTAATTTTCGCATACACACCTGCACACCTGCGATTTTTGTATTCTTACTGCTTTTTCTTTTTGCTTTTTTATTACTATTTTTAATTAACTTTTTTTGCATATTGTATTCTTTTGGTTTTTTTGGAGTGATTGTAAAAAACATTTCACATCATGTCATACCGTGTATGTATATGTTTGTGACAAATAAAAATTTGATTTGACACTTACACAATGAAAAATGCCCATAAACAGACACACATTCATGACAAACATGGAAAAAAAAACACACACACACACATCACGCACACACATCATCAAAAAAGTGCACACACACACATGCCTGCACACACACACAGTCAAAATGCGCACAAATACACACACGTGCACTCACATATGCACACACACACAGTCAAAATTGTGCACAAACATTAACAAATCACGCACATACACAACACACATGCACAAACACAGCCAAAGTACACACACAGACACAAACATGGGAACACACAAATACAATCGCTACACACGCTCACAAATGAAAATGCGTGCACACACACACACACACACACACACACACACACACACACACACACAAACATCCACAAACAGTCAAACATGACTATAGACAGTTGTAACTGTGAAAAGCGCCTTACAAATGCACTGAACTTGAACAACTTGAACTTGAAAAACAACCAAACACACACACACACACACTTGCACACACATATGTACACACAGACAAAATTGCGCATATTCACAAATATGCTCAAACACAACCAAAATGCACACAAAGACACACAAGCATGTGAACCCACACACACACACACACACACACACACACACACACACACACACAGACACAGATTGCACAAACACACATAAGAAACACATTTGAAACTTTTCACCTGCAGTCACACTTACATTAAGCAAAAGTATCACAACTAGACATTTAGAAATATGACAAACTGGAGTCGGACCCACTCGCCTCAAATCAAGTCGGCTTAAACTAACCAAAACAAATGAAACGAACCCAATCAGACACAACGAAGCGTTGACACGTGAGAAACCCTAAACCAACGCCAAACGAAACGCAAAGTCATATTTGCAAATTTGTCGTATGTTGTTGAGCAAACGCAGGTAGGTCAGGGAAGTCCACCGTACCTTATGCAGAGCAGCGAGCAGATGCTACTCATCCTCGGGATGCGAGATGAAAGCAAGTGAGCGGCGTCTGAGAGCAGGCTGAGCTGTGACGGGGGCGAGGGGGAGGGGTCGGGGGTCGAGGGGGCGGGGCTCTAGAACCTCACACTAATGACCTTTTTATGACGGGGGATCTGCGGCGTGTTTGGAGACGCGGGACTAATGGTGGCGAAGAGTCCTTCAGTGGAGTTGCGAACCCCGCGGTCTAATCCTCGAGAATGCAAAACAGCGAATGGTGAAAAGATAAATATAACCTCTTATCATTCCCCATCTGCAATCTCGATCTGCTGGAGTTTGAAATGACTGGGACTCGCAGGCAATCTCGTGTGTACCACTGAAGCATCTTTGGACTTTAATGGGCATCTGTGAGTCTGAGCAGACTTTCAAAGCCTCTGAGCCATCCAGATGGAACCCTGCCTACATAAACCTCTCATTAGCCTATCGTCTTGGCAACATCATAACTTCTTTTTAGCAAATAATGGCGTACTTTGCGGTAAATACAAATCTGAGCTCGGGTTTTTGTTCTCCACGTTGTTGAGAACGAGACGGCCCGGAATGGAGCAAACAAAGGCGTCACGTCTCCATCCACTGATCAGCTCGTGTCCGCGATCAAACCGCGGTAAAAATGCTTGAAATGATCAAATCCAACCTGCGTTCCAGGTGCTGGAACGTCGCCGGCTGACGTAAGCGCTGGGCAACGTGGATGCAGAAGTTCCGATGTGTAACTGCGTTCTTGTCTTTGAAATTGCTTCTATTTTTAGGAACAAGTTTAACATCAGGCGCTTTGTAGGATGAAAGTAAAGAATCAATTAAATCTAATATATGCACTCATGAAAATTCAAACGCGCCTTAATAATATATTAATAAATACGTATATATATATAAAGAAATAGGCATTTATAGACAGGGGCGCACCGCTAGGGGGACAGTTGGGACCGATCTGAGAGCCCGTGAACCTTCTGGGACCCTTGAGACTAGCTTTAGGAGCCGACTTCAAAGAGTCCAAACTGCATGGGAATTACGTATCGCATCATTCATTTGCAACTTTAATGGAATATTTTCCTCAGTAACAATAGGTACACGGGTTATTTGTCGTGGAACATTTCACACTGTGAGCTGGCCTGAAACGCACCTATAATCTTCTACAGTCTACTATGAGATTATGGCTGGATCTTCTGCGAATTTGGCAGCTTGGAGCAAAACACTTCATGCCGATCTGTAGCAAAAGGCGGGGGAAAATCTGCACTTTTTTCACGCTCCCTTGGTGTTAAACAATATATGTCGAAACCAGAGGTGTAAAGAGTACCTGAAAACCACACTTGAGTAAAAGTACAAATACCTTACTGTAAAAATAACTCCATTACAAGTCACCAATTCCAAAAAAGACATGTTTAAAAAAAAAAATAATAATAATAACTTACTGGTATTTTACTCATACTAAATGTAGGCTCAAAAAGCAGCTCAACGTTTCAAAATTGCAAAACAAAATACTGTAGTTAAAAAATTATCAAATGGCCAGTCTCAGTCCAACACAAATATGCAAAAAAAAAAAAACATTCACGTGATTTAGCTCATAAGTTGCATCAAAAAAATCATAATGTAACGAGTAACTGTAAGTGTCGATTCAAATGCAGCGGTGTAAAGAGTAGTCACTGAAAAATGTAGTCAAGTAGTGAGCAAAAGTTGCTTATATATTTGATACTCAGTAGAAGTACAAAGTAGCCAAAAATACTTTGTATGCAGTAACACAGTCCCTTTACGCAAGTACTTTACACCACTGGTCATAACCGAGCATCTGGGCATCTGTGTATGTCACTGTGTGTGTGTGTGTGTGTGTGTGTGTGTGTGTGTGTGTGTAACTTCACTGCATGGTTAAATGCAGAGTACAATTTTGATACTGCCTCTAGTGGTCATATCGACAAACTCACTAGTATTTTCTCTCTAGTCTCACAGGGTGGAAATATAAGTGAACACACACACACACACACACACACACACACACACACACACACACACACACACACAAACACACACACACACACGGATCCCGGAGCAGATTGTGTTCAGTGTCTTGCTCAAGGACACTTCAGTTGTGGTACCTGCCGATTTGGGATTCAAGCCTACAACCTTTAGGTCACAAGTCCAACTCCCTAACCATAAGGACATAATTGCTCTTTGAAACACAACTTAGCAGCAACTGCGGTAGAAAATCTTTTAAAACATTGGCAATGTTTTACAAAAACTGACGTGAATATAGTACAGTAAACCCTGTTTTTCACATTGTTTGCTTTCCAAATTCTCAAAAAATCACCCAAAAATAAAATTAAGATAGATTTTATAAAATCTATCTGTCTATTTATCCATCCATCCATATCTATCTATCTATCTATCTATCTATCTATCTATCTTTCTATCCATCCATCCATCCATCCATCCATCCATCCATCCATCCATCTACAGCCAGTTCATCTATCTATCTATCTATCTATCTATCTATCTATCTATCTATCTATCTATCTATCTATCTATCTATCTATCTATCCATCCATC
>MU204204.1:19619723-19644708 GCA_017309775.1 Paedocypris sp. Pulau Singkep
ACACACACACACACACACACACACACACACACACACACACACACACACACACACACACAAACACACACACACACACGGATCCCGGAGCAGATTGTGTTCAGTGTCTTGCTCAAGGACACTTCAGTTTTGGTACCTGCCGATTTGGGATTCAAGCCTACAACCTTTAGGTCACAAGTCCAACTCCCTAACCATAAGGACATAATTGCTCTTTGAAACACAACTTAGCAGCAACCGCGGTAGAAAATCTTTTAAAACATTGGCAATGTTTTACAAAAATGGACGTGAATATAGTACAGTAAACCCTGTTTTTCACATTGTTTGCTTTCCAAATTCTCAAAAAATCACCCAAAAATTAAATTAAGATAGATTTTATAAAATCTATCTGTCTATTTATCCATCCATCTATCTTACTATCTATCTACCCATCCATCCATCCATCCATCTATCAGCCAGTTCGTCTATCTATCTATCTATCTATCTATCTATCTATCTATCTATCTATCTATCTATCTATCTATCTATCTATCTATCTATCTATCTATCTATCTATCTATCTGTCTGTCTGTCTGTCTGTCTATCTATCTATCTATCTATCTATCCATCCGTCCGTCAAATCGTTAAATCAGGTTAATTGTATACATTTATTTTCAGATCCACGTCTGTGTGTATTTACGTACCTGTGTGCGCATGCAACCGCTTTTCCTAAATTTGAGTTAATATATATATTCTTTTTGTTCTTCCCCATCAGGCGTCTATAGTCAATACCGTGGAGCTTAAGAGCGAGTGCTTTTGATTTCTGTGTTTTTAATAGAACACCGAGACCAGTCAGTTTCACAGATTGGAGCACAGCTGGGTCTCTGTGCACAGGACTCGTCGTCCCTAGGGGGCTTGAAACCTCTTAGCTCACACACAGACACACAAGACAGAACAGGAGGATGGTGGTATTTGGCAGGGAGCTCCATAGGAGGATTTTAATTCGGTAAGCGTGGGGCTGAGACCGGTCCGGGAGAGGGTGGGCAGATGGGGCTGGGACTCTCCGGGGAGCTGATGAGCTGAAGTAGATTTATAAAGGCCAGAGAGACACAATCTTATGGATGAAAAAAATGGAAGGTATGGACTCAAAACGACCTAGAAAGCAAGTCGCCGCCGCAAAGAGACGTTCTCCTGGTTATTAATTCCAACAGGGCGTACATTACCGACGAATCAGGCAGGCTCATGAATATTAACGAGGTTGCATGCTGTTCACACTTAGCGAGCTTTTAAAATACGTTAAGAATTGTCCAGAAAAGCGTGTCTTAGACAAATGGCAAGCTTTAGGTGGCGAATCACGGCTCGGATACGGCTGTTTGAAAGGCGATGGCGGTGGCATCCTACCTCCAGTAGACGAGGACGGCCAACAGCATGATGAGGCAGAGCAGGGTGAGGGCAGAGACCACCATCAGCGGTATGATCCATTCCATCCGGCTGGAGGATGACACTGTGTCCCGGGTCACCGTGGTGATGCTGTTCCTTTCTGGGAAGTGGTAAACGGAGAGCACGTCAGAAAGAAAAAAAAAACAAGAAAACAAATTGGGTTTTCAAATCAATTCATGGCGCAAAAAAGATGATTTTTTTTCCCTAGGTTCTAGAGGTGAGATGATTCAATTTGACATGTTCAATGACCCGGTTAGCACAAATGCTAACCATGCTAATGTTCGCTAACCAACACCAGTTATTATAAAAGATCGATTTTGCCCGTTGATTGTCAATTGGTGTTTTTAAACACATTTGTCATGTCGACTTTTAACATTTAATAGATTGATTTGAATGCACAATGGAATGAAAGACAACGTTTGAGCATAAGCAGGTGGAGGATTGAACAACGTCTTAATTGGTTCCATTTTTGTTTTAAGTAATATTTTAAAATGAAACTATACAATAAAAGGTATAAAAAAATTGAATCTGCTTAATTGAATAAAAAAAGAGACACTATATCAAAGCTATCTCTCTATTTGTTAGCCCACCAATCCATCCATCCATTCATAATGCGTTCTACTTATTTAAAAAATATATTTTTAATGTAATTTAATTATTTATGGGTTATAAATCAGATTTCAAGCTAATTTGTCTATCAGTCCACCAATCATTAAGCCATTAAATCAATCAGGCATTAAATACATCAATCAATAACCAATCAATCAATCAATCAATCATATATCCAAGTTATGTCTATTATACGTAATATTTGTGCATTACTGTCAATCAATCATTCAAAAATTCTATCTGTCTGCCCATCTATCCATCCATCCATCCATCCATCTCTGTTCGTCTGTCTCAATTTGCTTATTTTATCTGTTTGTCCTAATGTTGATCTATCCGAGTTTGTCAGATGTTTTTCTGTCTGTCTATCTGTTATATCCATATAAATCTTTCCGTCTGTTATAAAGAGACAACTGATTTGAATTGTTAATCGTTCAACGTTATTTAAACCAGATGTTTGTAAAACAATTTCAAACAAGTAGCTGCAACCGAAACCCATGTCATTTAAGCAAACGTCTGCAATTTCCCAACAACGTTCATGCCAAAGTTTCACACTCTTTTTTTTTTTTTTCTCGCCGCCAGCCTTTCAATCACAGCCTTTTGCACAGCGCTTCAGACGGAGGAGCTTCTCGCCTGGGAAAGTTATTAATAGCTCACCTACCGGTGTGAATAAAGTACGGCCAACGCGCCTTCTCCTCGTCGCTGAGCTTGGTGGTTGGGATGGAGCTGGAAGGAAGCTGCATGTCTGCGGTGTTGTTGTCCTCCAGCCATGTTGCTATCGACGGATCTTCTCCCCGTGACCTCTCAGTGGCACGAGGAACCTGCCCTTCAATTACCCCAGGGGGCGACGTGGAGCTCCCGTCTGCTCGACCTCGCTCTCGGTATTTCGGCGTGGGCATGGGGGCGGTGGTCCGAGTCTCCGCCTCTTTCCTGTCTTGGACTGTTACGTCCTTCTCCCTCTTTTTTTTCTCCTCCTCCCGCTGCTCTTCTTCCTCCTCCTCCTCCTCCTCTTCTTCCTTCTCCCCCTTCTCCTCCTTTTCACTCTGCTCTTCCTGCGGTTTATGCGCCTCCGTGTGGTCCTCGGAGGCGGGGGCGCTGCTATCCGACGGGACGGGGTCTGCGGAGGAAGTTACGGGACGCTGAGTGGGCGAGGGGCTTTGGGAGTGGGTGGAGTGGGTGGGCCAAAGGGACCCCGGAAGAGAGGATATCACACTCCCGCTGAAGCCCAGGCCAGCTAACAGCGTGCTGGTCACCACGGACGCTACAGTAGCCTGTCCTCCACTGGACGGAGGGCCCATTCCCGTCGCCATGGAAACAAAGGAAAAAGGGAGGCCGGCGGACGTCCAGGTAGATGAGCCCGAGCTTATGGGGGCCATGTCTGCGGAAGAGGCAGGGGAAACCGTGGGCTGCAACAAAGTAGAACAAAATAGAAACATTATGGCTGGGGATTTTCGCACGGAAACAATGTATTTAAAGAAGATTACATTTCTGCCACCCACCATTCCGGTTTTAACAATCCTGGTGCCCTCGAATATCCTTGTGGTGTTTGCTGGATGGAGGGAAATCACATCATGTTTAGGAGCCGTTAAAATCCAGGTGGTAAAAGTGGGAAAAGAGGTCAGAATCTACCTTTGAATAAAAGTGTTTGGCTGAAGTCGCTGCGCTGGTCTCTCTGACATATTGCTTGCACCCTGAAGAGATACAGGACGTCTGGAGAGACGAGTGTGATGACTGCCCTCTGTAGGTGACAGACAACACTTTAGTACAGCTCAGCTCCGTCACATGACCTCTGACATTTGCTACAATATATAGTTAAAAATATGAAAAATGACAGCAATACTATCTCGCCAACTTGATCTTCAAAATCCCAAATTCATTTTATTTAAATACAAGCAAAAATGTAACTTTAACATTATTAATGTCAATTAGTTTTTTTATTATTTCCTGTCAGAGTAAATAATAAATGTTGTAGAATTGTATTACACAATTATGTTATACGTATAGTCATGAACAACAATGGACATATTTTCCCTTTTAAACTGACTCTTTTTTTCCCCCCAAAATGTTTTGAACTCTTATAAAGAATGGATATTTTTCTTTTTAAGTACTTTTTCACATAGTGTCTTTTGCGTTGGTCTCAGACTAAGAAAAGCTCTATATAAATGAACTTGAACTTGTATATGTGTATGCGTGCGTATTTCTACACATTAACAGTAATTTAAAAACGGTTTATTTTACATTTACAGTATTGTGTTTTTGAATACTACTTTGTAACAGTGTATAACGCTGCTTATATGATTTCTTTTAAGTTAATGTCTTTATATTTATGTCGTAAAATACACAATAATACACACACACGCTTTAATATATTTAATCATATACAGTCTCCAATATGGACACACACACACACACACTGAAACAGAATGTAATACAACCGCTCACAATTCCATTTTGTCAATTTGACCTTCAACCACCAAAATCAATATTTAATTGAATAAAATCTAAACCTAAACCATAACATGAAGTTATAGGATTTCATTCAGAAACATTCTATTGTTGCCGACTAAATCGCAAAGATTGTGAGCTTGTATAGGCTCATCGTGATGAATCGAAGCTTAAAATTAACGCCTGAATGCTGGACGTACTCGGTCTGTTTGAAAGAACGGAGAAAAAGAACCATTTCTTTGAAAATTACACACAAATAAAAAAAGAAATCTCATTAACCGACACAGAATAACCTGATGCACATATGACAAGATTTGATTTTCCAAAGCCGAAATGTCAAAGCAAATTCAACATCTGTCATTATTATTTGTATAAATTGACACTTATTTATTGCAATTTCCACCTCCATCTTCCTGTGATGCCTGGGAATAGATAGTACGATTCATTTGAATTTCATAGACTCAAAAGCTGGTAGTGAATCTCTGGCACAACACAACCTGTGACTGCGCTCAAAATGGAAATAAAAATGTAAATGCAGAGGTGGAAAAAGATGAGGGAGTCATGATGGGATGGTGAGTGAAAGAAAGTAATTGGACTTTAACCGAGGCAGTTATATTCCTCAACTAAATCCAAATCTAATTTGACCAAGGCTAAAAAAGATTGACAGCGTTCGTCAGAAGAAAAAAAAAAAAAAAGTTTCTTCAACTGGTCGGACACTGTCTTGTTGTCATGGATACGGTGACTACAAGGCCGCCCCTATGAGCTGACTGACAGACACGGATGTAAGTCCTTCATTAAAGCGAGGGAAGAAAAGACCAGATTCCATCCAAGTCCATCAAACCCGAGAGAGCAGCCCTTCCATTAGACCTGACGGAGATGGGGAAACTGATAAGGGAGACTTATGCTGGGACAATGTCGCTTTCAAAGATCATTCGCATTCCATCTGCGCTTTTTGTCCGACATCAATGCGCGCGGACGGCTTTGACGATTGCATCACATTTCATCTTCTACTCGTTACATTTTAATAAGCCCATGTTTTATACATGAGCTCCGCCGTCAGATTCAGTATTAGTAGGATGGACCAATCAGGTGAGGCGGGGGGCGGAGCCAGCCCCTTGTTTACAATCTGTAAGATTTCTCAGGTGGGACGCTTTTACAAAGTAGCGCTGAATCGGAAAGTGGGATTTGGCACTTTTAACTCCGCGTTGGAAATTTGCATTCTGATTTGCATGATATCCTTGGAGCAGGTTATGTACGACGCGAGTTTCTCTCTTTACGTCAATGCTAAACCACAAAATACATAGGCTGAATAACGTTCCAGATGTAGTTTTTGTTAGCATTAATGTTTTAGGTCGTTTCTACTTTTATTTTATTAATACAAAAACAGGCATTCAAGTGGTCAAATATGAATGTGTGTCGGTGAGTGTATATGTGTTCTGTCCTGTGATTGGTTGGCCTGTGAGTGTGTGTGTGTGTGTGTGTGTGTGTGTGTGTGTGTGTGTGACTGTTTAGTTTTGATGTGTTCCTGTTTGCGCTAATGAGTGTTTTATGTGTGTGACTGTGTGAGTTGAGTGTGTGTTTGTGAATTATTTGAGGATGTGATTGCGTATGACTGTGAGTGAATCTGTTTTTTTAGAATGTGTTGATTTGTGTGTAAAAAAAAAAAGAAAAGAAAAAGAAAGCACGTGCGTATTTGTTTTGATGTGTTACTCTTTGAGCTTGTGAGTGTTTTAAGTGTGTGACATTGTACGTGTTTTGTATGTGCAACTGTTTGTGCTTATCAGCAATTTGAGGTCATTACTGTGTGTGTAAAATGAAGAATTGCTATCAAGCCAATGTTATGCTAATGTTATTATTACTATAATGTCTTATCCAATCAGGATCCAAGAAAACGTGACCAGCAAATAACACACAAATAACTATTTATTTCCATATACTTGTAATAATTTGCTAGAATAATTGATGTGTATTCTGCACGCACTTTTATTTATTTTTTATTTTCCGAACCAAAACTCACCACTGACTTGATTTAAATGCAGCAATGGACTGAATCGGTAAAAAAACCCACAATAAAATCCTCTTAACCGAGTGCTGCAAGGATCCAAAAGACCCGATCCGACCTCGCACGGACCCTCCAGCTGACCTTTCGTCACATCTCTGTGACCTCAACATGGTAATTGGACAATTTCACCAGTGGGGCTAAAACCGGCACTACAATAATGGCTTGCATTAATGATCGGGCCACTTGACCTTTCGGCTCGACTCTCACCGTGTTGCGCTCTCCGTTCTGTGTGAAGGTCTTCTCGAACGGCAGCTCATCCTTCACCCAGCTGTAGGAGACCAGGAAGCCCACGATGGGTGGATGGTAGACGGTCGACGGCCGGTCCCAGGTCAACACCAGAGCGGTCCGGTTGAGAGGATGGACCTTCATGTTGTCCGGGATGCTGCTGCAGACTGACGGTAGAGAAGCAGAGATGAGGATGAACAGGGGGAACGTATGTCCTCATCCGACATAGGAGGAAGGTACAGTTGTTCTCATTTGATTAGAGATGTGTGACTAGAGATAAACGGGTAGAATTACGGCTCCTCGGCTTCGGGAGCGGAGCCAGATCTCCGCCGCACAGGTCCATGGCAGCAGCCCTCAGGTGAAGCTGAATCTTTTATTGCTGTCTGACTCACCAAAGCGTTCTCACTCCAAACTGCTTCAAAGTGGAAAATAATACATGAGTTCATCTCAATCTGCCTCCAGGCTTTCAAGCGGCCTCGCAGTGAGCGCACGCATGCGTGGCAGCAGCTGCGGCCGTTTGTGGGAATGTGTCGTGCGCAAGTTTCTCATCCTCCCCCCGCGCGATGGAAACGTATTAAAAGGAATATGAAACCGAATCAGCGCTTGTGTTTGTGTTTTGGCTTCTTCGTGAATCGCCGACGAGGAAATCTATCAAAGCGTCGACTTTTAAACGCGCTCACTTTTAAGTGGGGGGAAAATAATTAAATGATAAGCTGATTAATTAAGCAAGTTGGATGAAATGTACAGAATGTTTCAACAGTTACTTAGAAAGGAGCAAAAACGACCCAATTGGAATACACAGCGATTATGACTACAAAGAAAAGTTTCTTCAATACTTTGTTTTATGTGAGACGGTCAAAAAACATTAAAGTTAAATGAATTTCGGCAAATACAATTAAATATTCATTCACTTATCCGTTTTCTAAACGGCTTTGCCATTTCTGGGTCACAGGGAGCGGGAGCCAATCACAGCAACTCTGGGTCTGAAGGCGGGACACAACCGCCAGATAAATGGCCGACCAATCACAGAGCAGGACACTCACCGACACCTAGGAGCAATTTTTCCGAATCCCAATTCTTTTCAAAGCATGCATATATAATACAACAATAACTTTTTTTTTTATACCGAAATGTTTTTTTTTCTTTTCCCAAGACTATACATAAAATAATTCATAAAATTGTTGTACATAGCTGATTCAATTAAGTAAAATATTGTATTTATATTTTACGATTAATCCAGCTTTGCTGAACAGCTAAAATAAGCTATGAATAACGTAAACATAGCAGTTAAAAAGTGAGTGGTGGAAATGTTATTAGAAAAAAAAAAATTACGTATTAGAAATTACTTAATTGCATGCGACAAAACATAAAAATGGTCTCTTCCTGTTGATTAGCAGCAAACTGGAAGTGTTTTTGACCTCACAATTGTCGCTCAAGGGCGAATCGGCTACGTGACCCGAGCGAATCGCGTGTCCGACGAGTGGCTTACGTGTCAGATTCAAACCTCGGGCCTCAAAACAACCCTAATTGCGCTTTCTTTTCAAATCCCCCTTGTCGAGGAAGGAGGAAAGTGCTGTTACTTAAACCTTACGCAACTGCCGAATGACAAACACGGCTAATTGCGCAGGTTGACGTCAGTCGTCGTACGAAAGATTCGGCGGGACGAGATGGGTGGAGCGCGCGAGTGCGTCTTGATAAGGTCATTACGGCGGAAGGCCCTGCTCTTAATGTGTGTATCGGCGTTAGCAACCTGCCAACCAGCCAGATAAACATGTTTAAAGCGAGAGGCCAATCGAAAAGAGAAAAAAACACACACACAGCAGAAGTAAAAAAAAGAGGACGAGGGGTGATTAGAAAAAGGGCATCTGCTGTGGAAGTCGGTCTCGAGAGCTCCGTTAGCACGGGTGACTCAGCGAGAGCCCATTATTTTCATCAGTTCAATCATCAGCATGCTAATGACCGCCGCCATTACTGTCCGGCAGAGATAACACACGGCCTGATGATTCAAATTGACTCTGTTCTCATGCCAGTTCTCTGGGTTATGTAGTCAACAAGCTAAGAAATCAGCGGTGGGCTTACTGAGACCGAGCTAGTGTGCACTTAATAGGCTCATATATTCCCACAAATAAGGTGCAAAATAGGTTCTGAAAAAGGCCTCGATATAAAGCATTTATTTATGAGGTGCTCGAGCTTCAGAAAATGTTGATCTCCTGCATCGGGAGGTCAGAATAAGTGTGATATAATGGCCGAGCTCATTTTAAACAAGGCATAAAAATATCTCTGGGCGGGATTGGGACTCAAATAGAGATTGTGTTGAGATATAGAGTGAAATCCTGGTCTAATGAAGGGAATAATGGCTGTAATGGAGAGGTCGACTGGATCCCGCTGTGAGATGATCTAAAATGTAGAAACGGAATCGGATATAATGAACTCGCTTGTCTTGGAACATCTGCGATTAAGGAAAACGTTGGCCGGTTTCAGTCGGGCGCTGTTACGAATATGCAGATCAAGCATCGGCAAAACTCACTTGTGATCCGACATCCAGTAATCCAGCCCCGCTTTGCTAATATAGCAGTGTGCTAAAGCTACGCAATATGACCGAGAACATTTTTACGAAATTTTTATGAACATTTAGTCTCCAACAATGTCCCCCTGTTATTTTTCTATTGTTTGGCCTCGTCAAAATGTGTCTGTGAGCTCTGATTGGTTGACAGCTTAAATATGCGTACAAGAACTGGGAAGTCAACAATAAAAAGAGATAAGGAATACATTTCAGAAGTTAAGTTAGGAATAAAATATGCTAAAATAGTAAAGTACTGCATACTTCCAATTATGTATGCAAATCTTTCAAATCTCAAAACTTTCTTTAAAATCTGGATTTCAAAAGATTTATTTGTCCAATTGCGCTGGTTTCCAAATTCCTTACAGTTGGCTTGGAGGGACACGCCGTTAGATCTCAATTTTATTTAATTTCAGCACAGGCTAGATTTCCTAAATCTGGTGTTTTCAATAAAGCTGTACTCACAGATGCATATTGCATATTTAATAGAAATATTTTAGTTTACAATATTGTAAATTTGTAACTTTGAAATTGCACACGCTCATATAGCAACCGGACATAACAAAAAGTACATCGGTGTTGCAAACAAATAGTCCGTTTCAATAAATTTTGAAACAAAGTTATTAAAATTTCAAAGTTGCTAAAAAAGACAGTAGCTGATTGGTCAATATCACCGACCAGGTCAAGCTGAATGACATGATTATTCAATTTTTCATTTTTTTTATCGTTATAAGTGACAATGGGATTTTACTGTGTTTTACTATACGTATACATCAAACATGGTAAATCCATGAAACAATTGACAATATTTTTTAGGAGTTTATGGACTATGACATTTTATTCAATAAAGAATAAAACGAGTAAAATCTCTCCATGATTAATACGTAAACTTATGACTGGCACAAGTTTGGTCCCTTTTCTCTTGTAAATCAAATTGTCCAAGTTTGCAGATTTCCACCCAAGCCCGTGAAATTAGCAAAGACGACTGGAGCAACACACCGCACAGCATCAAAACCAAAAGGTCCACAAGCAAAGCACGACTCCCATTTAATCACGGACAAAACACCAGTTACCATCATTTTCTCCAATCCATTTCCTGCCAAAATAATGACCAAAACAACAGCTCTCCCATAAATAATCAAACAAGCTGCTCTTGAATTTTAAATCCATTTTAAATAATGAAAACGAAGAAGAAGGTCAAATCCTCCAAAATGAGACACAGCAATGCACCAGCAGGTATCTGACGGCCTTTTAACCAGCTACTTGTCATGCTCGTGCCACTGAGTAAATAAAAGCCATTTCACCTTATTATACCTCCAATACATTTCATAGCAGGGCCAAAACGTGAGGAGGGGGGAAAAAAAGCGCATAAAAACCAAGAGTTTGTCTGAAAATCCCGTCTGAAAGCGAAAACCAGCAGAGTTTCTCTCGCTAGGCGTTTTCATGCAAGCTAGCTTCAAAAACGCTGGAATTGCTGTTTGGCCACACAGTGTTCATTTATACGCTTTTATTTTTAGAACGGAATATTAATGATGATTATTCTGCCTTTTGGCTGTGTTGCATCACTCCCGACTTCATCACAACCAATAGCAATCAATTCCCTCAGCCGGAGAGGAAAACAACGCTATCATTAACGCACACACACACACACACACACACACACACACACTGGGCTCGGCTCGGAGCGCTGTAGTCACTGCATTAATAAATCCCATTTATTCAGTCTGTCTCAAGAGTAATAGATTTCCCCACCCAAAAAAAAAAAAACAACTGGCTTTGCACTTTATGCATGAGATGAATAAAAAGAAAAAAAAAACCCAAACAAGACGTCCAGGAAGAAAAACCGAGCTACGAGAAATCATCAGTCCACTCGCGAGAACGCCAAAGTTCCAGTCATAACGGCTGAAATGTTTAGAGAACTTGTTATGAAAACAGTTTTTTTTGAAGTCCAGACCATCTGGAAAATCACTAGCTGCGAGAAGAGACTTCCGGAACGTCGCACTTCCCCCAACAGCAGTTTTTCTCTGATATTTAGCTATAATAGCGTCTATCCAACTTCATTACGCCAACATGGCTGTGCGGCGAGTCCGAGAGCGAATCCGTCTTACCTCTGGTGTCGGTGTCGGCAGCGCTCGCCATACTGTCTGTCATGAGGTCGGGCAGCCATGCGTCCATCAAAGCTGATTTGAAGATCTGCCGGCTGTCAAGCTCTTGAGTGGGCCGGTGGTTATTTCTCAAGTAATCCACGGACTTCACATGGTCCTGCTGCTCCGTGGTGAAGATGGAGTAGAACGCCTCCAACTGCAGCCGCAGAAAAATCAAGTTTAATCATGTCCCGCGCTTCGGATTGTCTTTGCGCGGTGATGTATGGCGCTAATTCATTCCAGTCAGGAAAAGTGTAGAGACAGGCATTCTGGGATTGATTTTGCGGCGTTTGAAGCTTTGCAAGGTGCGAGTTGTGGTAATTCATTCAAATTAAACGCCGCCTTTTTATTTTTGCAAGCAGCGATGTTTGGCGTTTCAAGTGGCTTTCTGTTTTCTGTTTTTTTTCCATAGCAGCTTTTTCCATTTCTGGGTCATGGGGAGGCGGGGCACATACTGTGGATTGGTGGACAACCAATCACAAAGCAGGACCAGTGATGTAAAGTACTTGAGTAAATAGACTCTCTCTCTCTCTTTTTTTAATTTACTTAAGTATTTTGGTTACTCCGGACTTGTACCGAGAATCAAAAATTATAATACACTTTAACTTACATTTGTGATTGAGTATCTCAACTCTTTAATCCACTACTTTGAAATGGACACTTTTTGTTACTAGTTATTGTGATTCTGTGCGACAATCTGCATCTGTTTCTATCGCGGTTCATTTCTTGGGTGGATGAGGCAATATTGCCATCTGCAGGGCGCTGAAGGTACTGGATGCTATTTATAGATCACGTGAACGTAAACTAGCGGTGGCACTTTTTTGCACATTTGAGTTTGACTGAGACAGACTATTTGTTCTTTTTTTAATCGCTTTTGTTCTGACATTTTGAAACATTGAGGCGTTACGTTTCATTTCCATGTTTGGAAATAAAACCTCAAAAAGAGTGACTTGTTTTACACATTTCTTGGTGTTTTTTTTTGGCCTAAATATAGTTTTATTAAAATTGGACACTTTATGACTTATACTCAAGTCTTGTAACTTGTAATGAAGTCATTTTACAGTATGGTATCCGTACTTTTACTCAAGTATGGTTTCACCATTCTTCAAGCCTATCAGCAGTAATATTAGTGTTACCAGGTTCTTTTTATAGAGCATTAATGCGATGCTGTTTCTAGGCAGTCGTTTTACTTTTCTGGATTGTCAGAGATGCTTTTGAAAAGCATATGGCATGCAGATGTTACATGCCGCCTGTCTGACTCTGTGCATATCTGCGCACGAGCGCAGTCAAAGTGTGTCTCTGACACAAATACAGGCAGATATCTGTTAAACATTCATGCATTTGCGGCGCTTTGAAAACATATGGGATGCAGATGTTGCATGAAGCTCGTGTGACCACGTCTTTGTGCATATAAGCACCTACACACACAACGTAATGAGGCTTTATATCTAAAACTTAACCAAAAACTAGAAAAAAAACAAAAAAATCCAGATTTGTTTCAAACAATAGCTGCCGATCTTGCATCTCGCTAGTGTGTGTGTGTGTGTGTGTGTGTGTGTGTATACGTGTGCATGGTTGCAGATGTTACAGAAGAACGAGCGCAAGGCAATTTCAAGCGTGCTGCACACAGCTGGATGTGAAGTTCCTACACGATCTCATGAATGTCATGCACATGTTGGCGCGAGTGCGTGCAGACGCTAACCTGGTGGTAGGACAGGTAGACGGGGCGGCTGAAGACGATCCATTCCACCACCTTACTGCAGGGTGGCGTGGTGAGAGAGCCGGTGTAGCGGTAATAACTTTCCAAGGATTCTGGCAATAGATCCTTCAGGATGAACGAACCAAGATTCGTTTCCTTCTCTGCAAAAGAGCAAACGCAGAAAACTCCAGCGCTTCAACGAGCCACTTTGCTTATTTGTACACTAAGCAAAACAGACTGAATCTTTACAATGTATTATAATAATAAAAGCAAGTGGGATTTAAAGAACAGAGATATTATTTTATTCTGTAACTGGTAGAGAATCTATTAAGTGGTAAACTAGCTATAAACAGCTGTTAACCTAATTATAAACTTGTAAACTACTGCAACCATTAACCTTTAAACTAACTAGATATGTTAGTTTAAACTTTAACTGGATAGGTGCCAAAAACTAGTAAGGTCACTACTTAGTATAAACTAGTAACGTAATAAATTGTAAACTTGTTATACATTGTGAAGCTAATTGGAAATTGGTAAACTATGATAATTATAATCTGGTAAAAACAGGTAAACAAATTTTAAATTGGTACACTAATTATAATAGACCAGCTAAACTAGTATGAACAGGTAAACTAACAATAGCTAGTAAATTATAATTTGGTAAGCAATTTATAAATTATAAATAGTTATTTAAAAACTAGTAAGCCAAACATAAACTGGTAAACTAGTTATAAACTGATAAACTAATTACTTACTAGTAAATTAATTAAAAATTGATAAACCAAACTATAAACAAACAAAAAAAAAGTCTTAACACTTTTACAAAACCTGGCATGATTACTAAATGTTAAAAAAAGTAGCTTTGGAAAAAATTACAATTCTCATTCTGAGAAAGCCAAAATTGTATCCATAGATTTGAAATAAAAAATACTGTTAACAAAGTGCAAAAAACAAAGTGAGAGTTTGAAGTGAATTTTCTTGAAATTGCTAAAAAACAAAACAAAGTAAAAACTAAAATTCCCAGAGTTACTGTCTTGACTCCTGCATATACGTATGTACAGTATACCTGAATAGAAATGTAGAAAATTAAATGTTCACACGGCTTTATTTTAAGATCTTTGCACTCACAAAATGGTGAAAACGTTCAAATTACCGTGATGAACAACCCGTTTGAGACCCGCGATGATGGGCTCGGCTGCAGCATTATCCTTCTTCGCCACCTATAACAACACAGACCAACGCTGCATGAAATCAGCGCGTATTCCACTTTCTGCTGGCAATAAAACAAATTATGGGATGCGTTTCAGTTCTCCTTTTATCAAGCATAAGTTTCCTGTCTCCTCCACTTAGGCAACATTAAAAACTGGAGCGTGCTGACATAGGCACCTTTTTTATTTTTTCTCAGGTTGATGGAGAAGCTCATTCAGGTCAGAGATGAAATATACTCACTTCTGCTCTCTGAGGATTCATTTGGTTGAACTAGGTGGCAATAAAAGAGCCCTGGGGATCTTCCACTACAGGAGCTCCTCATCGATTAACGATATAAAACTCCCAGGAACGAACATGTCATACTCCACATGACACCATTCGTCTAGGCGCTAATAGCGGTAAGCCATAACGCTGTCATATGTGGGCGACAGAGTTTAAGTCCACCAACGTAGGTTATTCCTTCACCGTTTGTCAATGGATAAACATAGGACACACCTGCGTTCCACTTTCGCCGTGAAGAATGGGACCATCACCGGTTAATTTGGGAAAAAGTGTATTTACGCGTGTGTGGTAAACGCCAGAGGAAAGATAAAGGATGTGATGAGTGTTTCACGGATCAGCATACTGACCCATTGAACCCATTCAAACTTTTATTTTGCTAGCCTTTATTTTATTTAAGTCTACAGCACTTGGTGGAAAGCTCGCAGTGATGCTGGTTTTGAAATGCTACAATGTATCTATAATTAACAGCTAACAAGCTTCTTGAAGCGTCTTGCTAGATAGGTCTCGCTAATCAAAATGTGGCATGTAGCTTTGGCTAATCTTACCTTTGACTACACGTAGTTTTGAATTATCATAGCTTCAACAGGCTATACTTTTAACTGGGCCAAATTATTGTCTAGCATTGCTTTGTCTATGTGGGCTTTTGACTAGCTGCAGTTTTGACTAGACATAGCTTTGATTAGCGCAAGCTTTGACTAGATGTGATTTTGATTAGCTGTTCTTTTGACTAGCCATAGTTTTGAATAGAGCTAGCTTGACTTTATGTAATTTTGTTTGGCTGTACATTTGACTGTCTATAGTTTAGACTAGCCTAGCTTTGACTATATGTAATGTTGACTAGCTGTACTTTTGACTAGCCATAGCTTTTATAGAGCTAGCTTGACTTTATGTCATTTTGATTAGCCATACTTTTGACTAGCTTTACTTTTGACTAGCCATAGATTCGATTAGTGCTAGTTTTGACTTAATAAAACTTTGATTAGCCATAACTTTGATTAGGGTTAGCCTTGATTAGATGCAAATTTGACTAGCCGTAATTACACTAGCTGTAGTTTTGACTATGTGTAGCTTTGACTAGCCATTGCTTTAACAAGCTATAGATCTGACTAGTTGTATGTTTTGCCATGGTTTTGCTACGGCTTAAATTTACCGTGGTTTTGACTTACCCTGGATTTGACTAGCTGTAGTTTTGACAAGACGTAGCTATACATAGCCTTTTCTTTGACTAGCTTTATCTTGACTAGCCAAAGCAAAGCTGAAACTAGCCAAAGTCTAGCTGTAGAAATTGATATGCACTAGTGATTTGGGCATAATTCTGATTTTTCAATCCTTTAAGAATAACTAGTCCACACTTTTGTTTCTCAAACAAGGTAACCTGCCCGTATCCTAGACCGAAAAAAAAGATCTCACAAAGAGTTTTCAGACATGTCAGCTAAAAGTTGAACAATGAAATATTTTAGAGAAAAGAACCTGTCACCTGATGTAAAAATAAGACATTTAATAAAATATGTGTTGCTTAAGTTGTCTCTACCAATGCCATACAGCGCTTAAACAAATCTGCCGTACTTAGTATGTAACAATATTTGATAAATAACCATGCCACTATAAAAGCACACATCAAGTTACAGGCAGAAAAGACAATAAAATACAGCACTTGAAACAATGCAATGCATTTGCAATCGCCAGCGCCTCTCGCCGGGTATGTCCGCCTACTGCTTGTCACCGCCTCGGACAATCTTCAAGTTTATAGAATTATACAGCCATCAGTGAATAAAGATTGCATACATCTTTGCACAGACAAGGTTAGTGGGCGATTTCATCATGCTATTTCTCAAGCTGACATTTACAGGTTTTAGGCCTTGCAGCAGAAACTTCTGAACGATCGTCTAGTCGTACTCCATTGCTGAGCCTTACCCCACAGACTAGATCTCTCCATTTTTAGCTGGTATTCAAATATGAGAAGTTTATTTTATGAAGAAGGATGACCTATACTGTGATAGAATGTTGGCTGGGAGCCTCGGCGTAATTGTATAAAACACTGGGAGAGAAAAAACCAGAGGCAAAGCAAATTATACCTGAAAGAAGACAGCCATGGCAGCAATGATCCGTCGCTCCTTGATCGCTGTGTTCAGACTGTCAAAATCATCCGAGTTGTAGAAATAAATCTGCATCTATAAGGAGAGAAACGGACTATATATTACGTCATTATGACCTTTAGTGTTCGAAACACATATGAAGTCCTTGAAACAATCTACATAAAACTCAGCATGTGAGAAAAAAAGGTGGTAAATTCCAGTCAATGTTTCCTGAACATTAGAACATTTCAGAAATGATGATATGAAGATATTTTTAGTGAAATACTGATAAGTTTCATTTTGAGAGGAGAAAGGCACATTTGCGAGATGATGCTTTTAAAATTAAAAGGCAATTAAACAAACGGAAGCCAAAAGGTGGATTGCACTGAAGGGCCGAGATATTTTTCCATATAACATCATTACAAAAACGTGTCCTGAAAAACGCTTTGAACAAAAGTGTCTGCTAAATGACTGTGAAGTAAAGTAAACTTATTAGCAGATGTGTTGTATTTACTGAAATGTTCTTTCAGCCTCAATTAGAGATCAATTTACAGATTAACCCAGTGTGATAAAATGAATAGAATTTTAAACTGGAAAGGTAATTGCCCATCTCCAATTTTGACAGCATATATAAAACTACTTTTATGTATAGGTGTGTGTGTGTATATGTAATTATATATATATACGTATATATATATAAATATATATATACACACACAAGTAAGTATGCATACTTGGACATAAATGCAGTTTTATTTGACACGGTAAGAAGGCCTTTGAGTTGAGCGTTTAGTAAACAGAATGCATTGTGGTGTCAGAATTGGTACAGTATCCTTTCAAATCCTCCCGGATTGATATTTCCCTCATTTTCCCTTCACATACACAATACCAGCAGAACTGTCACGTCCAACTTCTCTCATCACTCCCGCAGTTTGACATCTGAGACAACTAAGGGATTATACGCTATCTCTGAAAATGGCTTTAGGAAAAAGGCAAACCTCGAAACCAAATCCCCTCAGCGCGATGCAATAAACAGCATGTCTTTGTTGCCTTAAACATTGTCTCTGAACAAACGCACAAAGTGCCATGTGTCACATAAATGCTAAATCTACTATTTCAGGGGGAAAAAAGCAGGGCTGAACGTACAAAGAGTGCGAGGAAGAGAAAGCGGGATGAATGACATGTCAAAGCTCGCAGGAGCTGAGCAATCGCTGGAAGAAATCGTTGAAATGCATGGAATAAGATTAAGCCGCTATGACAATCACGTCCCAGCTTATTCTAGGCAGCCTCTTATTTGCCGACATTTTTTTTTTGATCGTATTCCGCTTTACACGTGGACTTTAGTTCGCCGTGTTTTCGCGGTCACGAAAAGGTGCTGGGAAAATAACATGCGGAAATCAATTTTCGAGTTGTCTATTTCCATAATGGTTGTGCGTATATCTTGATGAAAAAAAAAAACATTCGGATTAGGGAAACAGGCTAAATAGCAATAATACCGTCCATTTATAATAGAATTTGGAATTGTAAGTAAACATTTCCTACGCGGGAGGAAATAATCGCTTTTCTTTTGTGAGCACGGATGCGACTCCATTAATATGGTGCAAATCCATCTGTCGCTTCTGGAAACTGCCAAATTATTTCAGGCACGGTGTGCTTTTTTATATTTTGTTTTTCATTAAAGTCAAACTCGGAGTTAATGTGTTAACGGTGGTTTTGAATGAGGCCACGGCGCAAACAACAAAACTGTCACTTGTCAGTTTTTCACAAACACTCTTATTTTGTACGTTTCGACAGACGCGCTTTCACGGAGCTATTAACCGAGATGCTTATTTTCCCGCTTAGATTTCACAATTCCGCGCTCGGGTTAAACATCGGGGGCATTTGCTTTTATTCACAGTGTCTCATCATAATCTTGCTTCTTCATCGCTTGATTTTCTCTTTCTAAAAGTCAAGGAAGGAGATTTTAAATGTCAGATGATTTTTTGGTCCACCATTATGCAGCCCGTGCTGTTGATTGAGCTTATCTTGCGTAAAACTCGGGATGTTCATTTTAAAAAAACACTGTAATCTTGTGCTACGACCACATTGATTGGCCGCCTCGAAGAGATGGGATGGCGTTGAGGAAAAGTGTGGTGTTTTTTAAGGCGGCTAATGTGTTTTTGTGTGGGTATATGGGACATGGGGTTAACGCAGCGCTTGCCGCGAGTTGTGCTGTTGCTAAGGTGTTCTGTTATTTTATAGTACGTTGCTATGTTGTTGCTAATGTGTTCTGAGTGTATTGTGGTTACAAATGTGTTTGGATTCCAATTTAGATGCTTTCTAGAGATGGCTTCACGGTAAGACTAGGGATTTTTCATTGATTTTTATCAAAAGCCACGTGAAACCGAAAGGTTTTCCGAAAAAAAGAAAGAAAATACCCAGATAGCACGTCTGTTCCAAGGCTGGATTGAAGAACGATCCACGTGTGAGCATGCTTTTCTAATGCGAGGGCCAATCCCGCCTCAGGGAACCAAAGGGCTAAACAACTTATGGCTTTATTGCTGCCTTACATTCATTTACACGCTAAACCCGGAGCGGGAGATAAACAGAGGACGGTGAATCGGATGAATCTATTCCCACGTCCGTCCGAAGATGACGATCAGCAACTCTGTGTGGATACACATCAATTGTGTTTCCGTGTAAAATGAGATTTATAGAGCAAATTCGATTAGCCTAATGAGAAAGCGGCGGCGGAGAGGTGTAGCCGGCCCGGGTCGTCCGAGCTCTGCTGCAGCTAATTTAGAACTAAACCAAAGGCTGATGAATACAAATGATTCGCTCTTTCTGGTCTCTCCACCAGCGTTCCATTGATTACTCACAGCGTCGATGAAGAAATTTGTATATTTCGGGGATAATTGCCGAGTGCAGAATTCCGTAGATTTTCCCACGGAGGACTCTTGTTGACCTTGAGTATTGGAATTAAAGTAATAAAAGACCCCGCTTGTACAAGGGCCGAGCTCTCGCCCCGGCAGAGACACGGCAGCAGGCCGCAGGGCATGGCGGGCAATGCAAATGAAGTGAGAACGAACCCCCGCGCAAAGTAATTAAGACCGGACCGGTGTCACAAGGGCTGGTCAATGGATTAATCCAGCGATGGAGAGAATAAAAAAAACACGTTTAGGTTCCTCTTAATGAAAACAAATCAGTCTCCTTCAGGCTTTAACTCGCTGACTTTAATGGCGTCCATTTATTGTGTTTTTAGAGGGGGGGGGGTGTATTACTCATTTATCACACAACTACCGGCGCCGTTAGCTTCCTATTAAGAGACAATGGAGTTTATGGCGAGCGCACCGCAAACACGTTTAGTTAATGACTCAAAATAGGACAGAAACCATGTGCGGACACAAAGCCTTTACCGACGCACTCCAGTGTGTAATGCGCGATTGCGTAACGCTGAAGTTGAATGGCGCTTTGTGAGCTCGCTTTTGAACTCTCCAAGCAAACCGTGCAATAAAAAAAGCGATTCTGCCAAGCGCTATTCTTAAAAATTTGTTCTCGCTTTTCCAAAAGATCCAATCTTGCCCAGCAGCGCTCTTAAGACGGTAAATGCGCCGATTCCAAGGCCAAACAGCGAAAGTTTGCAATCGACAGCTAATGTCAACCTTGCGCGAGTAACACCTCAAAAAGCAAGAGACACTTTGGATCGAAAAGGTGGTTTGAAACAAACCAGGAGTGTGAAAGGAACATGTTTTACTAAAGACGTATAGTTTATTTTCGTCATGGCCGACTAGATGAAGCCAGTCTTTTAAATCCACTGAATGCGTCTGGATGAAACGAATTAGTCGCTAAGCGGAGTTTGACTGATATGATGCTGAAAAGAAGCACGACAGGGATTTGGCCCCTTTTTATTTTGACAGGGGACCAGCAGAAACCTGTAAGAAATGCTTGTTTAAGGTGAAAAGGAAGCAGAATATCCTTGATCTTCCGCGAGACGCACTGGCTTCATGATCAAGTCAATAAAAGCCATCGATCGCGGTTTCATTGAGAGGGTTTTCAATTAGTGGCGATTAAAGCGCCTCTTTCAACCCTCTCGAGTCAAGGTTGAGTCCTCGAACTTTAATCAAGGAACTCATTTACGTTAACTCACAAAAACGTTAACTCGCTTGTCTAAAAACCATTTTAATAAAATCTCGTTAGCCTGTGAAGAGTGTCTTGAAGAAACGGATTTGCTCTCAGTCCATGTAAAGGTCAGTTAACGCCATGTGTGTCAGAGTTAATTGACGGCAATGTTTCATTTACATCTTTAGGTTATTCAAATCACTTGTACTTTTTGCGGTTCGACGCTTGTGACTTTTATTTAAACCTCAAGGCGACGAATCGTATGGATCTGGTTGCCTCCAGCCGCTAGAATGGCGGCAAAAACGCACCAAAAAATATTGTGGCCCTAAAACTCCAGGATTTTCATGATGTTATAATTGTCTGGATTTGAATTGGACTTGCCTCTACTGGAAACTTCTTTCCATTGATACTGTGCTCCGAACCCGCCGAGCCGTTGGTGCTGCCCCAGTGAAACTCCACTTTATCGGCTTTGAAGCGTCCAGGTAGTCCGGCTCCTCTCACAAAGTAATCGTTCCTTAGCGCGATGGACACTGAAAAATGAAGACGAGAAGTTAAACACAACAAATTTTAATCCATCAATTTTTCCACATATTCAAAATTACAGACAACTATGAAAAGTCATTAAAATGAAACGTCCCCAAAATACAGTTTACAAATAAATGAAATGAACACACACACACACACACACACACACACACACACACACACAGGCACACGCACACACACGCACAGTACAACTAGGTTTCAGTGCATTTTCAGATTATTTAAATACAATATTTCTTTAAACCAGGTTTTGTCAATTTTATTTTACATCTTTACTATGTGATTCCTTCTTTTCTTGAAAGAATGTGTAAATTCTAATCAGAATAGAAAGATAGAACTATATTTCTGCAATGTGGAAATCCCTCTATTGATCCATTTTTAGTGCATTCTTCAAACGTAGTGAATAAATACGATTTGTATGAACTCACTAAAAAAAGAATTAACATTAAACGTATTGACAACATTTTCAGTAATTTACAGATATTCTCCCAGAGAAAACACTGTAACCTTCAAACAGTGTTCCGTGGTGGAGCGTGTCTATTTTTTTTCTTCTTTTGTTTTTTACCTATTAAAATAATAATAAACCATTATGGTCCAGAAATAGCATCTTTAATTTCCCTGTTAAAAATGACATTTTTTAATTATTGAGCGCTTATATATAATGCAGTGTTTGACTCTTCCACATGCATGAGGTGGTCTGTAAATCCTCCGGGGAGAATGTAATCTATTTATTCTCTGCCAAAAGACCTCACGAGCAAACAATGATGCAGAAGAAAGCCAGTACGCACTCCGCAGGCCGGCAAAACGAGCTCCATCGGCTCTTCTGCACAGACTGTCACATTATACCACATCAGGAGACGACCTCTCGCCTCTTTAAAGCCTGGATTGGTAAACAAATTGAAATGTCTGCCGTCTCTTCAACTGGATACACTCCTTGTTCCGTCCCGCTGAAACACGTTGGTTTTTTTCCACGGCCAATTAGTGAACTTGCTCGACTTCAGTGATGCGACTAAATGTTAATCCGCTGGGCTGAAAGTGTGCAGACATTGAAATGTGAAGAGTGAGTAGGAGGAACACCTGAAGTGCCGAGTGTGATGCCAAACTGAAAAAAAAAAAACGACGTTCATAGTTCAAAATATGAACAATTTCATTCGCTGTTTCCGGGGCTTTTTGGTCCCGCCATCAATAGTTGCACTTTTGGGTATTTTAAGCTGAAGCGTGTGGGTTCTGCGTCGCTTCTGTAATTCTGCTTTATTCCAGGCCTAAAGTTATGAGCTGTATAAACTATATGAAGTCATAAGCTACAACTTTTTAATACTTGCTCCTGGGTCTGTAGGGAGAAAAGTAAAAAACTATTCATCACGATATTGTTTTTATTTGGTTACATTTGTGGTTATGGGTGATTATTATTATTATTTTAATGATTATTACTGTTATTATTATTATTATTACTATTATTATTATTATTACTACTATTATTATTATTATTGGGCACTCACCATCATCAAAGGTGAGGGACTTTTATTTTTCGTTTTTAGGCATTATTATTTTTTTTTTGATTATCAGAATGTGAATAGTAGAATATCATTTTATTGTGCGCTTTGAGACAGTTAAACTGTGAAAAGCGCCTTACAAATAATCATTATTATTATTATTATTATTATTATTATTATTATTATTATAACAATGTGAATAGTGATGCATATTTTAGATTTTTTTTGGTTAGAAATTTGTCATCACTTTAATGTTACACTTCACTGTCACACACTAATTGTACAATATTACAAACAGAAGAAAAAGTCATATACTGACGACGAAAACAACAACATAAATTATACTTTTAAACACCAACAGATTGACTCTGTTTACTCAGACTTCGCCCATTACTGTAAAGTAAAGGTCTATTTTTTTTATCAATAAATAAATGGTAAAAACAAAAGTGAGACATAAATATAATATACATGTGTGTATGTGTTTACATATTAATATTACAACCTATAACAGAGACTCAGACGCTGACACGCCCAATTTTCATTCTCATGACTCCGCCCATTACCGTGACTAACAGTTGCAGTTGTCCATCTGTTTTGTGTTAAATCTTTACATATTAACACTAAGAGTATTTTTATTCACAATTTCATCAACAGTGAGCCACAAATATCTCATGATAAAAAGCAACCTAATTAGCACTTTTTTTAATTTTTCAAAAAATATATTCTCGGAACATATAACATGACGTAACATGACGTAACATGACGTAAATCTCCAATCCATCACGACCCGTTTCCCTCAGAATCCTGCCACTGGTTTCTCAAACTGATAAGCCAGGCACATTTTCCTTTCAGACGACGCTGTTAAACTGGACAAAACGTGGGTTCCTCAGCCAGATGCTCAGTGTTGACTGCAGTGAATGGTCAAGGCCCATCCATGTCCGCAGTCAATGAAACCAGGATGAACTGCCACTTAACCACTCAAAGAAGCCTCGCGAAAACAAAAGCTCCTGACACAAAGATCCGGGCTTAATTCCTCGGTAAACAAAAGTGTTGGGGCGAGAATAAACAAGCTGATTCTGGAGGATATGAGGAATGTTTGTGGAGAGACGGGTCTTTCAGCGGATACACACTCGTCGCTTTATGCACATGCTGGGCTAAAGACTCCTGGTACTCAGGAGACTCCCGTGATGCTGGGGTTTTAAGGGGATCGAACACTGGGCTCTGTCAACAGTCGAGAAAGCTCTGCTGGTAATTACGCCGCGGCGTGTTGACTCTCTGATGAACATTCCCAAGCCTTCTCGAAAGAGAAGCTTTTATGCTCCATTCACTCTATGATCCAGAGCCGAGCGCTCCTTTATGAAACGAGAGCTATTCATATAACTCCCGTTTTATAACTCTCTTTATACATTCCATTTCATTATGAAGGTGTTTGTTGTGTCAATCTATGGATTTATTAAAAGATCCGAGGCAGAACATAATAATACGAGCTATTTATAAAACTCCTCAATTTATTGCTGTTTGAGATAATATACGCAATTATCTTTTAGTAAAGGATACAAAAATGGACACAATTTACATTATTGTTTTTTTATTTCCAGTGAGGTATGAAACGAAATATACTTTATTAATGCTACTATTTTTTCCCCCAAGTTATTGAAGTTATAATGCTTTTTTGAAAGTTATAATAATGTAGTTATTGATTTGTTTTGAACAAAATGTAAAATAAATGAAATAAATTTACTAAAACCGTGAATTTATCCACCCATTTCCTGAACCTCTTTTCAATTTCAAGGTCACACGGAGCTTGGGTAGATGGGTAGATGGGTTGGTGGATGGATGGATGGATGGATGGATGGATGGATGGATGGATGGATGGATGGATAGATAGATAGATAGATAGATAGATAGATAGATAGATAGATAGATAGATAGATAGATAGATAGATAGATAGATAGATAGATAGATAGATAGATAGATAGATAGATAGATGCACGGATGGATGGATGGATAGAAGCAGGGATGATGAATGGATGGATAAAGATAGATAGATAGATAGATAGATAGATAGATAGATAGATAGATAGATAGATAGATAGATAGATAGATAGATAGATAGATAGATAGATAGAT